>CM076533.1:888634-1069405 GCA_038429875.1 Poecile montanus
TCCCCCTGTCCCCCCTGACCCCCAATATCCCCCCTGACGCCCTGACCCACGTCCCCATGTCCCTCCTGACCCCCGATATCCCCTGTGTCCCCTCTGTCCCCCATACCCCCGCGTTGCCCCCCCGTGACCCCCCTGACCCCTCTGACCCCCTCACATCCCTCTGACACCCCTGATCCCCGTGACCCCCCCTGACCCCCGAAATCCCCCCCCATATACCCCCCCCCCTGACCCCCCACGGTCCCTCCCGTGTCCCCCTCTGTCCCCATACCCCCCTGTGCCCCCCCTGACCCCCCATGTCCCCCCATATCCCCCCATGTCCCCCTGACCCCCGTGCCCCCCCCCTGCCCCCCCACATCCCCGTGTCCCCTCTGTCCCCATACCCCCCCACATTCCCCCATTGTCCCCCTGACCCCCCTGACCCCCCCGTGTCACCCCCGTGTCCCCCCCGACCCCTGTGACCCCCCCTGACCCCCCCCATGACCCCCCTGACCCCTGTGACCCCCCCCTGACCCCCCTGTGACCCCCCCATGTCCCCCTGACCCCTGTGACCCCCCCTGACCCCCCCCACGTTCCCCCATGTCCCCGTGACCCCCGTGACCCCCCCGTTGTCCCCCCTGTGTCCCCCTGACCCCCGTGACCCCCCCTGACCCCCCCGTGTCCCCCTGACCCCTGTGACCCCCCCTGACCCCCCGTGTCCCCGCAGAGCCCGGACGGGGCGCACCTGACAGTGGGAGCCGCGTCGGTGACGTCCGGCCGCATCGCCGAGTACTCGGTGTACCTGGCGATCCAGGGGGGGCCCGGGGGGGGTCCCGAGGCCCGTGGGGGGAGGGGCTCAGCTGGCCTTCATGAGGGTCTACTGCGGGCCCAGCCCCTCGTGCCTGGTGCCGGCCTCGAGCCTGGCGAGCGCCCACATCGACCACACCACCAAACCGGCCATCATCTTCCGCATCGCCGCCCGCAACGACAAGGGCTACGGGCCCGCCACCCAGGTGCGGTGGCTGCAAGGTGGGTCTGGGGGCTCTGAAATGAGTCTGGGGGCTCTGAAATGAGTCTGGGGGCTGAAAAATGGGTCTGGGGGCTGAAAAAATGGGTCTGGGGGCTGCACATACCTCGGGGAGGCTGTGTGAGAGTGGGATTGTCCCCTTGGCATCCACCCTGAAGGATAAGGGCTATGGGCCCGCCACCCAGGTGCGGTGGCTGCAAGGTGAGGCTGGGGGCTCTGAAATGAGTCTGGGGGCTCTGAAATGAGTCTGAGGGGTCTGAAATGGGTCTGGGGGCTGCTGACCCCCAGGGATCCCTGTGGGGCTGGGTGGGTGGGAGTGGGATTGTCCCCCAGCCTGGCAAGGACAAGGGCTACGGGCCCGGCAGCAAGGGGCGGTGGCTGTAAGGTGGGTCTGGGGGCTATGAAATGAGTCTGGGGGGTCTGAAATGAGTCTGAGGGGGTCTGAAATTAGTCTGGGGGCTGCAAAATGGGTCTGGGGGGGTCTGAAATGGGGCTGAGCAGGTGAGCAGGGGATTGTCCCCCAGCCTGGCAAGGACAAGGGCTACAGGCCTGCCACCCAGGGGCGGTGGCTACAAGGTGAGGCTGGGGGCTATAAAATGAGGCTGGGGGCTTTGAAATGAGTCTGGGGGCTCTGAAATGAGTCTGGGGAGGTCTGAAATGAGTCTGGGGGCTCCGAAATGGGGCTGGGGGCTGCCACACACCTCGGGGAAGCTGGGGCTGGGATTGTCACCCACCCTCAATGACAGCAGTTACAGCAGCCAGGTGTGGCTGCCAGGTGGGTCTGGGGACTCCGAAATTGAGTCTGGGGGCTCTGAAATGGGTCTGGGGCTTTGAAATGAGTCTGGGGGCTCTGAAATGAGTCTGGGGGCTGCACACACCTGTGGGGGAGGTGCTGCAGACCCCTGATGTCCCCCCCAAACCCCCCCAGAGTCGAGCAAGGACGGAGCCGCCGGGGAAAGCCGGCAGCAAACGGCCCCTGGCATCCCCCGACCTGTGAGTGGGTGGGCTCGGGGGGGTCTTTTGGGGGGCTGGGGTCGTTTTGGGGGGTGTTGGGGTTGTTTTGGGGGGTCCTGCAGGGGTCTTAGGGGGGAATTGGGGGGTCTGGGGGCTCTTTTAGGGGTCCTGGGGGGTGTTTGGGGGCTCTTTTGGGGGGTCTGTGGGTCTGGTTTGAGGGGGAATTGGGGTCTGGGGGCTCTTTTGAGAGCCTGGGGTTGTTTTGGGGGGTCCTGGAGGGGTTTGGGGGGGGGAATTGGGGGTCTGGGGGCTCTTTTGGGGGTCCTGTGGGTCTGGCGGGGTTTTTTGGGGGGGGGTCCTGGGAAGGTTTGGGATTTTTTTTTTGGGGAGCTGTTTTGAGGAGGGGTCTCCATCTCCCCCTCCCCAAATTCCCCCCTCCGCAGGAAATCCGCTCCAAAGAAGCCCAAGGCCGAAGGGCAGTGAAGGACCCCCGGGACCCCCCCCAAAAAAAAGAAAAAAAAACCACCCAGGACCCCCCAAAATCCCCTGGGGGGGGAGGGGAGTTGGTTTTTTTTTTTGGGGGGGGGGTTTGGGGGTCCCCTCGCCTCGGGGGTGGGGGAGGGGAGGGGTCGGGGGGGGGCTTTTTTTTTACCTGTTGCAGTTGCCGGAATGAAAAGTTTTGTACAACGCCGCCCCCTCCCCCCACCCCTCCCCCCCCCCAAAATCCCCCTCCCCCCCCCCATCCCCCACCCCCCCAACCCCCCCTTCGGGACCCCTCCCCCCCCACCCTGTACAGACCCCCCCTCCCCCCTCCGTGGGGAGTGGGGGGGAGGGGGAGGGGGCGTCCGGTGTATCATAGAGGGGGAGGGGAGGGGGGAACAGCGCCCCTCCCCCCCCACCCCTCCCCTCCCCTCCCCCCCCCCCCCCGAGTGTTGTGTCCGTCGTTTTTGTGCTATTTTGAAAATTAAAAAAAGACATTTTTTTTGGAGTTTGAAAGTTTTATGAATTCGGGGAGGGGGGGATTGGGTGGTCTAGAGACCCCCGCCCCCCCCAAACTTGGGGAGGGGGGGAAAATTTGGGGGGGGGGAGGGGCTTTAAATGATCGGGACCACCCCCCGAATTTTGGGTTTCGGGGGAAAGTTTTGGGTCTGGGGGGTCACTTTGGGGGGTTTTGGGGTCACTTTGGGGGGTTTTGGGGTCACTTTGGGGGGTCTCCCGCCCCTTTGAACCCCCCCAGTTTTGGGTCTGGGGGCGTGGTCACATCGCGGTAGGCAGGGTTAAGATGGGGAGGGGGCGTGGTCGCAGAGTGGTGGGCGGGGTTAAGGATGGGGAAGGGGGGCGTGGTCACAGCGGGGGTGGGCGGGGCTACGGCCGAAAAGGGGGGCGTGGTCATAGCGCGGTGGGCGGGGGTTTAAAGCGGGAAAGGGGCGTGGGTCACAGATCGGTGGGCGGGGTTAAGGCGGGAAGGGGGCGTGGTCACAGCGCTGTGGCGGAGCTAAGGAGAGGGGGGCGTGGTCACAGCTCGGTGGGCGGGGTTAAGGCGGGAAAGGGGCGTGGGTCATAGCGCGGCGGGGCGGGGGTTAAGGACTGGAAGGGGGCGTGGCCAGGAAGGGGGGCGGGGCCTTGTCGCGAGGTCTCGTGACGGGGCAGCGGCCGCGGTGGGTCCGGGAGGGGGGAGGGGCGGTTTTGGGGACCCCCCAAAAGGGTCCTGGGGGGGTCTGGGGGGGGTTGAGGGTCCATGGGGACCCTCGGGGTGGGGGATGGGGGGGGTTTGGGGACCTGGGGGGGATTTTGGGGGGGATTTGGGGGACCCCCCTGGGCTCGGTTGAGGGGACCAAGTGGGATCTGTGGGTCTGGGGTCTCCATATGTGGGTCCGGGGGTGTTTCAGTGGGTCTGGGGTCTCCATATGTGGGTCTCGGGGGTGTTCCCGTGGGTTTGGGGGTGTTTCTGTGGGTCTGGGGGCGTTCCCGTGGGTCTGGGGTTGTTCCATGGGTCTGGGGGCGTTCCCGTGGGTCTGGGGTTGTTCCATGGGTCTGGGGGCGTTCCCGTGGGTCTGGGGGTGTTTCTGTGGGTGTTTCCGTGGGTCTGGGGGCATTCCCGTGGGTCTGGGGGCGTTCCCATGGGTGTTTCAGTGGGGTCTGGGGGCGTTCCCGTGGGTCTGGGGGCGTTCCCGTGGGTCTGGGGGCGTTCCCGTGGGTGTTTCAGTGGGTCTGGGGTCCCACGGCCGCCCCCTCCCCAGCCATGGAGCAGCTCCGGGCCTGGCGGGGGTCGCATCGGGGCCGAGCTGGACGCGGCCGTGGCCTTTTGGGAGCGGCACTCGCACGACCCCGAGCACGGGTGGGACCCCCAAAAACCCCCCAAAAACCCCCTGAGACCCCCCCAAAAACCCCCCTGAGACCCCCCCCCAAAAACACCCCGAGACCCCCCCCCCCAAAAAACACCCCGAGACCCCCCCCCAAAACCCCCCCCAAAAACCCCCAGGACCCTCCCCAAAAACCCTCCGGGACCCCCCGAGTCCCCCACAAGATCAGGGAACCCCCCCCCCACCCCCCCACCCCCCCCCGAGTCCAAAAAATGAACCAAGACCCCCAAGT
The DNA here is from genome assembly GCA_038429875.1 of Poecile montanus. Lineage (NCBI taxonomy): Eukaryota > Metazoa > Chordata > Aves > Passeriformes > Paridae > Poecile > Poecile montanus. The sequence continues at coordinate 893,187 of CM076533.1, forward strand.
GCCCCCTCCCCACAAATAACCCTGAATCACGAGACCCCCCCAAGTGCCCCCCCAAATCCCCCGAGCCCCCAAAACCCCCGAGGCCCCCAAAACCCCCCAGAACCCTCCCCAAATCCGTCCCCCAAATCCCCCCTGAGCCCCCAAAACCCCCCGAGACCCCCAAAACCCCCCCTGAACCCCCCAAATCCCCCCTGAGCCTCCCAAATCCCCCCCAGGACCCTCCCCAAATACCCCGAGCCCCCCCAAATCCCCCCCTGAGTCCCCCCCAATCCCCTCTGAGCCCCCCCAAATCCCCCCTGAGCCCCCCCAAATCTGCTCCCCAAACGCCCCTGAGCCCCCCCAAAACCACCCTGACACCCCCCAAATCCCCCTTGAGCCCCCTCAAATCCCCCCCCAAATCCCCTCTGAGCCCCCCCAAATCCCCCCTGAGCCCCCCAAATCCCCCCTGAGCCCCCCCAAATCTGCTCCCCAAAACACCCCTGAGCCCCCCAAAACTGCCCTGAGCCCCCCCAATCCCCTCTGAGCCCCCCCAAATCCCCCCTGAGCCCCCTCAAGTCCCCCCCAAATCCCCCCTGAGCCCCCCCAAATCCCCCCCAGGGGTTTTTTTCTCCTGCCTGAGTCGTGACGGCTCCGTCTACGACGACACCAAGTTCGTGTGGCTGCAGGGCCGCCAGGTCCGAGTGGGGCTGGGGGCGTGGGGGCAGCACCTGGGGGGCTCCGGGGACCCCCCGGGACCCCCCTGGACCCCCCCCAGATTTGGGTTTATTCCCGGCTGTACCGGAGCGTGCCGCGATTCCGCCGGCCGGAGCTGCTGGAGGCGGCGCGGAAAGGTGGGGAGGGGGCTCGGGGGGGCTCCATTTTACCCCAAATCCCCTCAATTTCCCCCCAAATTCCCTCAATTTTACCCCAAATCCCCTCAATTTTAACCCCCAAATCCCCTCAATTTTACCCCAAATCCCCTCAGTTTCCCTGACATTCCCTCAATTCCCCCAAATTCCTTCAATTTGCCCCAAAATCCTCCCAATTTTCCACCAATTTCCCCCAAATTCCCTCAATTTCCCCCAATTTTCCTCCAAATTCCTTCACTTTCCCCCCAAATTCCTTCAATTTGCCCCCAAATCATCCCAATTTTACCCCGATTTCCCCCCCAAATTCCCAAAAAATTCTCCCCCCAAAATCCCTAAAAATTCCAAAAATTTCCGCCAAAAAAAATCCCTAAAAGTTCCCCCAAAAATCCCTAAAAAATTCCAAAAAAATCCTCAAAGAAATCCCTAAAAATTCCCAAATAAATCCCCCAAAAATTCCTAAAAGATCACTAAAAGATCCCCAAAAATTCCCTAAAAGTTCCCAGAGGAATCCCAAAAAATCCCTAAAAATTCCAAAGAAATCCCCTTGAAAAATCCCTAAAAGTTCCAAAAAACCCCTAAAAAATTCCCCTTAAAATTCCCTTAAAATTCCCCAAGAAATCCCAAAAAAATCCCCAAAAAAAACCCCCAAAAATCCCTAAAAATTCCCAAAAAATCCCTAAAAATTCCCAAAAAACTCCCTAAAAGTTCCCAAAAAATTCCCCAAAAAACCCTAAAAATTCCCCCAAAAAATCCCCCTAAAAAATCCCAAAAAATCCCCAAAAAATCCCCCAAAATCCCTAAAAATTCCCAAAAAACTCCCTAAAAGTTCCCAAAAATTCCCCAAAAAATTCCTTAAAAACACCCCAAAAAACCCTAAAAATTCCCCAAAAATTCCCAAAAAAACCCCTAAAAATCCCAAAAAATCCCCAAAAAACCCCCCCAAAAATCCCTAAAAATTCCCAAAAAATCCCTAAAAATTCCTAAAAATCTCCCTAAAATTTCCCAAAAAATTCCCCAAAAAATTCCTTAAAAACAGCCCAAAAAACCCTAAAAATTCCCCCCAAAATTCCCAAAAAATCCCCTAAAAATCCCAAAAAATCCCCCTAAAAATTCCCCTAAAAATCCCCTAAAAATTCCCCAAAAATTCCCTAAAAATTCCCCAAAAATTCCCTAACTTTCCCGACTTTCCCCCGGCTGCAGCGGGGGAGTTCCTGCAGCGGCAGGTGCGGCCCAGGGCCGGGTTCGTCCCGCGCCGCCTTCGCCCTGAGCCGGGCGGGGCTCCCCGAGCGCGTCCAGCGCAGCTTCTACAGCGAAGCGTTCTGCGCGCTGGGGCTGGACGAGCTGGGCAGGGCGGCGGCCGAGCCTCGTTACCGCGTGAGATCCCCGCCCCAATTCATTAATTAACCCCCAGCCTCCTCTAATTAACCCCCGGACCCTCCCCTAATTAACCCAGGAGCTCTCCGAAAATAGCCCCGAGATCCTGCCGAAAATAGCCCCGAGATCCTTTTCAAATAGCCCCGGGATCCTGCCCAAATTAGCCCGAGACCCCTCCCCTAATTAACCCTTAAACCCCTCCTCTAATTAACCCCAGACCCCTCCTGTAATTAACCCTAGACCCCTCCTCTAATTAGCCCAAGACCCCTCCTCTAATTAGCCCGAGACCCCCTCCTCAAACAGCCCTGAGATCCTGCCGAATATCCCCGAAATCCTTCTCAAATAACCCCCAGATCCTGCCCAAATTAGCCCGAGACCCCTCCCCTAATTAACCCGGGACCCTCCTCTAATTAACCCCGGGACCCCTCCTCTAATTAGCCCGAGACCCTTCCCCGAATTTCTCCCGAGACCCCTCCCCAAACAGCCCCGAAATCCTCCCGAAAATAACCCTGGGACGCTCCCAAAATAGCCCCGAGACCCCTCCTCAAAATAACCCCGGGACCCTCCCCAAAATTACCCTGAGACCCACAGGGACCCCCGGTAGCGGCTGTGACCCCCAAGACCCCTCCCCAAATGAGCCCGAGCCCCCCAGTAGCAGCTGAGACCCCAAGACCCCTCCCCAAATGAGCCCGAGCCCCCCGGTAGGGGCTGGGACCCCCTCCCCTGAGCCCCCCGCCCCATTTCCCACAGGCGTGGGGCCGGCAGTGGGCTCTGGCCGTGTGGGGCTGGGCCCGGGGGGCTCCCATGGAATTGGGGCGCCCCCGATTTGCGGGGACCCCTCCCCAGCAGGCGCTGGCCCAGCCCATGATGGTGCTCAAGGTGGGGCTGCAGCTCTGGGGGGACCCCCGGAGGGACCCCCAAGATCAGCCCGACCCCGAGGCCGAGGCCATGGCGGAGTGGGGGGGCGCGGCACGTCCTGATGCACCTGCAGGTAACCCCAAAATCACCCCAAAATTACCCCAAAATCGGCCCAAAATCAGTGCTGAGAGCCCAAAATCAGCCCCAAAATCAGTGCTGAGAGCCCAAAATCAGCCCAAAATCAGCCCTGGGAGGCCAAAATTACACCAAATCATCCCTGAGAGCCCAAAATCACCCCTGGGACACCAAAATCACCCCAAAATCAACACTGAGAGCCCCAAATCCTTCAAAACTTCAGCCCTGGGACACCAAAATCATCCCCAGGAGTCCCAAAATCACCCAAAAATCAGCCCTGGGACACCAAAAATCCCCCGTGACCCCCAAATTCAGCCCAAAATCCCCCCAGAACCCCCAAATTCACTTCAAAAACCCTCTGGGACACCCCCAAAATCCCCCTGGGACCCCCAAATTCACCCCAAAATCCCCCCCTGGGACCCCCAAATTCACCCCAAAATCCCCCCTGGGACCCCCAAAATCCTGCTGGGACCCCCAAATTCACCCCAAAATCCCCCCCTGGGACCCCCAAATTCACCCCAGGACCCCAAAATCCCCCCCCTGGGACCCCAAAAATCCCCCCAGGACCCCCAAATTCACCCCAAAATCCCCCCCTGGGACCCCCAAAATCCCCCCTGGGACCCCCAAATTCACCCCAAAATCCCCCCAGGACCCCCAAAATCCCCCTAAATTTTGGCTCCCCTCTCTCACCCGTGTCCCCCCACCCCCAAATTTGGGGTTCCTGATGGGGGTCCCCCCAAATGTGGGGGCTCAGCGGGGGGACTCGGTGGTGCTGGAGAACGTCACCCCCCGAGGGGGAGGAGCTGCCAGGGAGCCTCGGGCGCCTCATGAACCCCGGTAAGGGGAGAGGGGGACCCCAAATCTGGGGAGAAATCCTGGATTTTTGGGGGGGTCAGGGTGGGAATTTTGGGGAAAAAAGGGGATTTCGGGGGGGAAATTCGGATTTTTTTGGGGGAAAAATGGGAATTTTGGGGGGGAAAATGAGGATTTTGCGGTGGAAATTCAGATTTTTTTGAGGGGAAAACGGGAGTTTTAGTGGAAAATATGAATATGGAATTTTTTGGGGAAAATGCCAATTTGGGGGGGGTTGGACGTCAATTTTGGGGGAAAAACCTAATTTTTTTGGGGGGGAAAATCCCAATTTAAGGAGAGTTGGAGCTCTACAATTTTAGGCTACAAATCCCCAATTTTTGATTTTTCCTCCCCAGTTTTTCACCGTTTTTCCCAAAAGTTTTGCATTTTTCCCCGAACTTTTCACCATTTCCCCCCAAATTTTCACCACTTTTCCCCATTTTTTCTCTCTTTTGTGTGTTTTGGGGTATTTTGGGGTGTTTTTGGTGTATTTTGTGTGTTTTTGTGTATTTTGGGGAGTTTTTATGTGGTTTTTTGAGTGGTTTTTGGGGTGTTTTTGTGGTTTTTTGGTGTTGTTTTTTGTGTTTTTGTGTTTTGGGGTGTTTCTGTGTATTTTTGAGGTGTTTTTGTGTGATTCGGGATGGTTTTTTGAGTGTTTTTGGGTGTTTTTTGAGTGTTTTTTGGGTGTTTTTTGAGTGTTTTTTGGGTGTTTTTTGAGTGTTTTTTGGGTGTTTTTTGGGGTGTTTTTGTGTGATTTGGGATGGTTTTTTGAGTGTTTTTGGGGTGTTTTTGGGGTGTTTTTGGGTGTTTTTGAGTGTTTTTGAGTGTTTTTGAGTGTTTTTTGAGTGTTTTTTTGAGTGTTTTTTGAGTGTTTTTTGAGTGTTTTGGGGTGTTTTTGGGGTGTTTTTGGGGTGTTTTTGGGGTGTTTTGGTTGGTTTTTGTGTGGTTTTGGGGTGATTTTGGGGTGTTTTTTTGGGTTTTTTGCGTGTTTTTGAGTGTTTTGGGGTGTTTTGGGGTGTTTTTGGGTGCAGGACACGCCCTGGAGGCCGCCTGGCTGCTGCTGGAGTTTGCGGGGCGCAGGGGGGACGCGGATTTGGGGGCTCGGGCCGTGGCTGCGCTGGTGGAGGGACCCCTGAAATGGGGCTGGGACCCCCAGCACGGGGGGCTCTTCTCCTTCCTCGACGCTGATGGGCACTGCCCCACGCAGGTAACCCCAAAAATCACACCTGGGAACCCCCAAAAATCACCTGGGAACCCCAAAAATAACCTGGGAACCCAAAAATCATACAGGTAACCCCAAAAATCACACCTGGGAACCCCCAAAAATCACTTGGGAACCCCCAAAAATCACCTGGGGCACCCCAAATCTCACCTGGGAACCAAAAATCTCACCTGGGAACCCCCAAAATCACCTGGGGCACCCCAAATTCACCTGGGAACCCCCAAAAATCACCTGGGAACCCAAAATCACATCTGGGACACCCCAAAAATCACCTGGGAACCCAAAATTCCATCCTGGGAACCCAAATCTCACCTGGGACACCAAAATCACACCTGGGAATCCCAAAATTCACCTGGGAACCCCAAAAATCACACCTGGGAACCCAAAATTCCATCCTGGGAACCCAAAATCACATCTGGGACACCCCAGAATTCACCTGGGACACCCCAGAATTCACCTGGGAACCCAAAATCACACCTGAGAACCCCCAAAAATCACCTGGGAACCCAAAATTCCATCCTGGGAACCTAAAATCTCACCTGGGACACCAAAATCACACCTGGGAATCCCCAAATTCACCTGGGAACCCCAAAAATCACACCTGGGAACCCAAAATTCCATCCTGGGAACCCAAAATCACACCTAGAACACCCCAAAATTCACCTGGGACACCAAAATCACACCCTGAGAGCCCAAAATTCCACCGCAGGAACACCAAAATCCCACTCAGAAAATCCTGAGTATCCCAAAATCCCCATTTCCTCTCAATTTTCCCCGTTCTTTCCCTGGTTTTCCCCCCAATTCCCAGCTGGAGTTTTCCCTGAAGCTCTGGGGGGCCCCCCATCACCACCCTCACCCCCCTTTTTACCCGTTTTTTTTCCCATTTTTCCACATTTTCCCCCCATTTTTTCCCAAATTCCCGTTTTTTCTCCCCAATTCCCAGCTGGAGTTTTCCCCTGAAGCTCTGGTGGCCCCACATCACCCCCCTTTTTTTCCCATTTTTCCCTCAATTTTCCCCATTTTTCCCCTTTTTCCCCCATTTTTCCCTCAATTTCCCCCATTTCACCCCCGTTTTTTCTCTGTTTTTTCCCAAATTCCTGTTTTTTCTCCCAATTCCCAGCTGGAGTTTTCCCTGAAGCTCTGGTGGCCCCACATCACCACCCTCACCCCCATTTTTCCCTCAATTTTCCTCATTTTTCCCCCATTTTTCCCTCAATTTTCCCCATTTTCCCCTCAATTTTCCCCATTTCCCCCCCATTTTTTCTCTGTTTTTTCCCAAATTCCCGTTTTTTCTCCCCAGTTCCCAGCTGGAGTTTTCCCTGAAGCTCTGGTGGCCTCACATCACCACCCTCACCCCCATTTTTCCCTCAATTTTCCCCATTTTTCCCTCAATTTCCCCCATTTTTCCCTCAATTTCCCCATTTTTTCCCCATTTCCCCCCCGTTTTTTCTCTGTTTTTTCCCAAATTCCCGTTTTTTCTCCCCAATTCCCAGCTGGAGTGGTCCATGAAGCTCTGGTGGCCCCACGCCGAGGCCATGGTTGCCCTCCTGGCCGCCCACCGCTTCCAGCCCCCGGCCCAGTTTGGTCTCCCAGTTCCTCCAGTTGGCCCCAGTTCACCTTCGACAAGGTGAGGAATTGGGGGAGTTTTGGAGAAATTTTGGGGATTTGGGGAGTTTTGAGGGGAATTTTGGATATTCTGGGGAATTGGTGGGATTTTGAGGGAATTTTGGGGAGAATTTGGGGAAATTTTGAGGGGATTTGGGGATATTTTGAGGAGTTTTGAGGGATTTGAGGAGGATTTTGGAGGAGTTTTGGGATATTTTGGAGAGATTTTGAGGAGACTGGGGGAAATTTGGGATTTGGGGGGATTTTGGGGGATATTTTGAAGGGATTTTGGGAGATTTTGAGGGGATTTTGGGAGAATTTGGGGAAATTTTGAGGGGATTTGGGGATATTTTGAGGGAATTTGGGGAGATTTTGTGGTATTTGGAAATATTTTGGGGGTTTTGGGGATATCTGGGGGGGAATTTGGGGCTATTTGGGGGGATTTTGAGGGGATTTTGAGTCTTGGAGAGATTTTAGAGGGGATCCTAGAGGGGTCCCTGGGGTTTTGAGGGAGTTTTGGGAGAATTTGGGGAAATTTTTGAGGGGATCTGGGGATATTCTGAAGGGATTTGGGGAGATTTTGGGGGGATTTTGTGGGATTTGGGAGATTTTCAGGGGATTTGGGAGATTTTGTGGGGGTCTCTGGGGGTTTTGAGGGAGTTTTGGGGGTTCCTGGGGGGGGTTTTGAGTGGGAATTTCGCCTTTTTGAGAGGGGGGGTCCCACTTTAAGGGGGGGGGGGGTCTCACCCCTCCCAAAATTCCCCAAAATCCCCCCAAAATCCCCCAAGTTCCGCGACCCCGAGCACGGCGAGTGGTTCGGGTACCTGAACCGCGACGGCTCCGTGGCGCTTTCCATCAAGGGTGGACCCTACAAAGGTGGGTCTGGGGGCTCCGATTCTTCAAGGGGAAGGGTCGGGGGCTGGGATTTCTCCCGATTTTCCCCGTTTTTTCCCCGTTTTTCCCCGTTTTCTCCCCGTTTTTCCAGGCTGTTTCCATGTGGCGCGGGCGCTGCTGATGTGTGAGGAGATGCTGGACGCCATCTTGGAAGAGGAGGAGGGGGCGGTTGGGGACCCCCCAAAAAAATAAATTTGGGGAGCCCCCCCTCCCCAAAAAAATCGGGATTTCAACCTGAATTGAGCTGAGGGAGCCCTCCTCAATAATCAGAATAAAAGCGGGCCCCCTCGGAGGTGAAATAAAGGGAAAATTTGCAATAAAGTTATGGGACGGGCCCGTCCCGCCCTCAGAAAAAACCCGTGTGGGACCCCAAAATCTTCCTCGAAACCCCCAAAAGTCTCCTCAAAATCCTCTGGAATTCCAAAAAAAAAATCACCACAGATATCGTCTCGAAATCCTCTAAAAAATCCCCTCAAAATCCAGAAAAAAAATCACCGCAAAATCCTCCTGGAAAAATCCCGCGCCTCCCCCACCAAAAATTTTCTATTTTCCCCTGAATTTCCACTTAAAAACCGCCCGATAATTCCCGATAAATCCTTTCCCTCCCAATTTCCCGGTGGGTTAAAAAATCCCCTCAAAAAATTCCCAAATTTCCGCGAACTCCTTTTTTTTTCCCGCCGAAAATTCCCAGTTTTGCCCCTCACTCAAAATGGCGGCGCCCTTTACCTCTTTGTTGCGTCACTTCCGCCCTCACCGCGTTGATTTCCGCTGTTGATTTCGCCTTCCCCGCCTCCCCCCGCTGCCGGCTGTTCCCTGTGTGCGGTTCTCCCCCCTCCGCGCTGTTCCGGGCTCTGTGCCCCCCCCCTCCCGCCGCGGCTGTTCCGCGCCGCGCCGCTCCCCCCCCCGCGCCGCGCTGCGTCTCCCGGACCCGCAGGATGGAGGTGCTGAACCAGGTGCGGACCCCTCCCCAAAATAACCCCCCCGGGACCCCCCCTCTGCGCCAAACGCACCCGGGGACCCCCCAAAAACCCTCCCCGGGTCGGTTTGGGGGGGTGAGGAGCGGCTGCGACCCCCCCCCCCCCCCCACCCCGCTCTGCGCTGGGGGGAAATATGGGGAGGGGGCTTGGGGTGGGATTTGAGGAGGGGGCGCAGCTGGATTGAGGCGGGGGGAGGATTTTTGGGGGTGTCTGGATTTTAGAGGGGGCAGCGGATGGATTTGGGGAGGGTGGGATCCTGAATTTGGGGAGGGGGTTGGTGATTTTGGGGAGGGGGCTGCTCAATTTGGGGAGGGGGCTTCAAGATTTGGGGCGATCCCGGTGGGTTTTGAGGCGGGGGGGGGGGAGGCGCTCCAGGATTTGGGGGATGCGGGGGGATTTGGGGAGGGGGGAGGGGGAGTCCTGAATTTGGGGAGGGGTCGCGGCGAGCGGGAAGGATTTGGGGAGGGGGGGGATGCCCTTGAAGGGGGAGGGGTCATTTTTTTGGGGGGGGGGTCGCTGCCGCAGCATCCTGAGAGGGGGGAGGGGTGAGGATGATGATGCAGCAACAATGGGGGGGAGGGGGCGACGAAAAAACCCCCCAAAAACGGGTGGGGGGGCGGGGTGTGACGTCAGCGTGACGTCAGCAGCGGCAGGTTTGGGGTGACCCCCACCCTCAATTTTGTCCTTGGTGGGGGGGGGGGGGGTCCCGGAGGGATTTGGGGGGGGGTTGAGGGGTTTTGAGGGGGTTTTGGGGGGTTTTGGGGGGTCTCGGCCTCTCCCGAATTTGGGGGAGGGGTCCCCGAGCCCCCCCTGAGGGTCCCCCCGCCCCTCCCCCCCCCCAGTTGGTGGCCGGGGGGCAGTTCCGGGTGGTCAAGGAGCCCCTGGGCTTCCTCAAGCTGCTGGAGTGGGTGAGTGAGACCCCTCCCCAAATAAACAAACCCCGGGATACCCTAAAAAAACCACAAAAACCCCAAAAAAACCGCCAAAAACACCCAAAAAACCCCAAACCCACCCCAAAAACCACCAAAACCCACCCCCCAAAACCCCAAACCCACCCAAAAAAAACCCCAAAAATCCCAAAATTACCCCCAGAATACCTCAAAAACCCCAAAACCACCCCAAAATTCCCCCTCGGGACCCCAAAACTCCCCCCAAAAATCCCCCCGGGACACCCCAAAACCCCAAAAAAAACCAAAAACCAAAACGACCCCAAAATTTCCCCCAGAACACCCAAAAAACGCCTGGAACACCCCCAAAACCCCCCCGGGACCCCAAAAACCCCCAGGACCCCCCCTCAATTCCCCCCCGGGACCCCCCAAAACTCCTCAAGACCCCCCAAAAAATCCCCGGACCCCCCCTCAAAACTCCTCCACGACCCCCCCCAAATCCCCAAATCCTCCCCCCTGCCCCCAGCAGAGATTTTTGGGACCCCCGGACCCCCCCAAAATCCCAAATTTGACCCCCCCGGACCCTCCCCCACCCCCCATTTCCCCTCCCCCCCCCTCGGGACCCCCCAAATCCCCCTCCCCTCCCCCCCCCCCGATCTGGGCCAGCTCCGTAATCCGGGATAATCCCGGGATTTGGGGAGGGGGAGGGGCCGTGTCCCCCTCTGACCCCCCCCAGTGACCCCCCCGTGACCTCTCGGAGCCCCCCAAATTCACCCCGGACCCCCCGAAATTCCCCAAATTCATCCCGGACCCCCCAAAATTCCCCAAATTCTCAAATCATCCCCTCCCCCCCCCCAAATCCCTTTGGAGGCTCCAAAATCCGCCTGGGACCCCCTCCCCAAATTCCTTCCAGTCCCTCCCAGTGACCCCCAAACCCCTCCCAGTTCCTCCCAGTGTCCCCCAAATTCCTCCCAGTGACCCCCAAATCCCCTCTGAAGCCCCCAAAATCCCTCCCAGTGACCTCCAGGCCTCCCCCAGTCCCTCCCAGTGCCCCCCAAATTCCTCCCAGTTTCTCCCAGTCCCCCCAAAATCCCCCCCAAGCTCCTCCCAGTCCCTCCCAGTGACCCCCAAATACCCCCAAACCCCTCCCAGTGCCCCTCATACCCCTCCCAGTCCCTCCCAGTATCCCCCCAGTTGTTCTCCATCTTCGCCTTCGCCACCTGTGGGGGGTTCAGTGGCTCCCTGCGCCCCCCAGACCCCCCCAAATCCCCCCCAGACCCCTCCCAGTGCCCTCCAAACCCCTCCCAGTGCCTCCCAGTAACCCCCAGTACCTCCCCAGTTGTTCTCCATCTTCGCCTTCGCCACCTGTGGGGGGTTCAGTGGCTCCCTGCGCCTCAGTATCGAGTGTGCCCCCCCAAACCGCTCCGCCCCCATCACCGTGGCCTTCGGGTACCCCTTCAGGTGAGGGGTGGGGGGCTCGGGGGGGATTTGGGGGGGTCTGGGGGGATTTTGGGGGGCTGGGGGAGATTTAGGGGGAGTTTGGGGGAATTTGGGGTGAGTTTGGGGGGGCTTAGGGGAATTTGGGGTGAGTTTGGGGGGATTTTGGGTGGCTGGGGGAGAATTTGGGGAGAGTTTGGGGGAATTGGGGTGATTTTTGGGGGGGCTTGGGGGGATTTGGTGGGTCTGGGGGGGGATTTGAGGTGAGTTTGGTTGTTTTGAGGGGAACTGGGGTGAGTTTGGGGGGATTTTGGGGGTCTGGGGGGAATTTGGGGTGAGTTTGGGGGATTTTGGGTGTTTGGGGGGATTTGGGGTGAGTTTGGGGGGGCTTGGGGGGATTTGGTGGGTCTGGGGGGAATTTGGAGCGGAATTGGGGGGGTTTGGGGGGGGTCTGGGGGGATTTGGGGTGAGTTTAAGGGGGCTTAGATTATTTGGGGACCCCCAGACTGTATTTTAAATGCCTGGGGGTCCCCAAATCCCCAAAAATCAGGGTGGAGCACCCCCAAAATTTACTCTGGGGGGGTCTTTGAGTACTTCAGAGCCCCCCCAGATAATTTGGGGACTCCCAGGCTGAACTTTAAACATCCATGGGGCTAAAAAACCCCCCAAAATCAGGGTGGGGCACCCCCAAAATTTACCTTGGAGCCCCCCAAGCTGCACCAGGTGTGCCTGGGGGTCCAAAATCCCCAAAATTCAAGGTGGGGCACCCCCAAAATTTACTCTTGGGGGGTCTTTGGGTATCTTGGAGCCCCCCAAGCTGCACCAGATGTGCCTGGGGGTCCAAAATCCCCAAAATTCAGGGTGGGGCCTCCCCCAAAATCTACTTTGGAGCCCCCCCTAAGTATTTTGGGGACCCCCCAGGCTGAATTTTAAATACCTGGGGGACCCCAAATCCCCAAAAATCAGGGTGGGGCACCCCCAAAATTTACCTTGGAGCCCCCCAAGCTGCACCAGGTGTGCCTGGGTGTCCCCAAAATCCCCAAAATTCAGGGTAAAGCTCCCCCAAACTTTACTCTGAGGGGGTCTTTGGGTACCTGGGACCCCCCCCCGATATTTTTGGGGTCCCCCCAGGCTGCACCAGGTGTATTTCGAGGCTCCCTCGTGCGGGGGGGGTCCCCCCGAGCGGGTGTTCCTGGTGGGCGATCACTCCTCGGCCGCTCAGTTCTTCGTCACCGTCGGGGTCGGTTCCTTCCTCTACGCCCCCGCCGCTCTCGGGGGGTACCTGTTCGCCCCCCAGGCCTACCGGGCGGGGGGCCGGGGACCCCGAATTGTGAGTGGGGGGGTCTTGGGGGGGTTTGGGGGTCTTGGGGGGGGTTTGGGTGGAGTTTGGGGGGGATTGGGTGGAATTTGGAGGGGTTTGGGGCGGGTTTTGAGTGGTTCTGGAGGGGGTTGAGGGGGTTTTGGAGGGTCTTGAGGGGCTTTGGGGGGGTTATTTGGGGGGTCTTGGGGGGTTTGGGTGGAGTTTGGGGGAGAGTGGGTGGAATTTGGAGGGGTTTGGGGCGGGTTTTGAGTGGTTCTGGAGGGGTTTGAGGAGGTTTTGGGAGGTTGGAGGGTCTTGAGGGGGTTTGGGGGATTTTTTGGGGGGTTGGGTGGAGTTTGGGGGGGATTGGGTGGAATTTGGAGGGGTTTGGGGCGGGTTTTGAGTGGTTCTGGAGGGGTCTGAGGGGGGTTTTGGAGGGTCTTGAGGGGGTTTGGGGGGTTTTTTGGGGGGTCTTGGGGGGTTTGGGGGGGGGTTGAGGGGTTTGGGGGGAGTTCAGGTGGAATTTGGAGGGATTTGGGGCGGGTTTTGAGTGGTTCTGGAGGGGGTTGAGGGGGTTTTGGAGGGTCTTGAGGGGGTTTGGGGGTCTTGGGGGATTTGGGGGGGTTTGGGTGGAGTTGGGGGCTTCAGGTGGAATTTGGAGGGATTTGGGGCAGGTTTTGAGTTTTGTGGTGTTTTTTGAGTGGTTCTGGAGGAGTTTGAGGGGTTTTGAGGGGGGTTTGAGGGTCTTGAGGGGGTTTTGGGGGGTCTTGAGGGGGTTTGGGTGGAATTTGGGGGGTTCAGGTGGAATTTGGAGGGGATTTGGGGCGGTTTTGGAGGGGTTTTGGGGGCGTTGGAGGGTCTTGAGGGGTTTTTAGGGTCAAATTTGGGGTTTTGGGGGGGTCTCAGGTGAATTTCAAGAGTCTCAGGTGGGTTTTGGGGTGCCAACCCCCAAATTTCCCTTCCAGGACCTGGGAGTGACCGCAGCTCCAGGAGGGGGAGATTTGGGGATCTCAGAGGGGTTTTTAGGGTCAAGTTTGGGGTTTTAGGGGTCAAATTTGGAGTTTCTGGGGTAAAATTTGGGGTTTTTGGGGGGTCTCAGGTGGGTTTTGGGGTGTCCTGAACCCCCAAATTTCCCTTGCAGGACCTGGGAGTGACGGCAGCTCTGGCCTTCCTGTGGCTGGTCAGCTCCTGTGCCTGGGCGGCCGCGCTGGCCGAGGTCAAGGCGGCCACGGCGCCCTCGGGGGTGCTGGCCCAGGTCGGGGGGTGCCAACGCCCGGGGGCGCGGTGCCAGGCACTGGGGGCACCCCGAACCTCCGGCCTCAACACCTCTGTGGTGAGTCTGGGGGCTTCAGGACCCTAAATCACCCCTAAATCACCCCAAATCCACCCTAAATCACCCCAAATCTCCCCTAAATCACCCCAAATCCACCCTAAATCACCCCAAATCCACCCTAAACCAGCCCAAAATCCACCCTAAAGCACCCCAAATCCACCCCAAAACTCCCCAAAATCCCTCCAAATCCACCCTAAATCACCCCAAATCCACCCTAAACCACCCCAAATCCACCCTAAATACCCCAAATCCACCCTAAACCACCCCAAAATCCCTCCAAATCCACCCTAAATCACCCCAAATCCACCCTAAACCACCCCAAATCCACCCTAAACCACCCCAAAACTCCCCAGAATCCCTCCAAATCCACCCTAAACCACCCCAAATCCACCCTAAACCACCCCAAATCCACCCCAAATCTCCCCAAAATCACCCCAAATCCACCCCAAATCTCCCCTAAATCACCCCAAATCCACCCCACTTACCTGGGGGCATCCTGAACCTCCAGCCTCAACACCTCTATAATGAGTCTGGGGGCTTCAGGACCCCAAAACTCCCCAAAATCCCTCCCAAATCCACCCCAAAATTTCCCCAGGGCTCCCCCAAATCCCACCTAATGCCCCTAAAATCCCAAAATACCCCAAAATCCAAAAAAAAACCCAAAAAACCCCAAAATTTCTTTCTCTCAGGTGTTTGGCTTCCTGAACCTTGTGCTCTGGACGGGGAATCCCCAAAAATTCCCCCCAAAACCTCCCCAGGGCTCCCCCAAATCCCACCTAATGCCCCTTAAATCCCAAAAAAAATCCCCCAAAATCCCAAAAACCCCCCCAAAAAACCCCAAATTTTTTCCCTTTCTCAGGTGTTTGGCTTCCTGAATTTCGTGCTCTGGACGGGGAATCCCCAAAAATTCCCCCCAAAACCTCCCCAGGGCTCCCCCAAATCCCACCTAATGCCCCTAAAATCCCAAAAAATCCCCCAAAATCCCAAAAAAAACCCCCAAAAAACCCCAAATTTTTTCCCTTTCTCAGGTGTTTGGCTTCCTGAACCTCGTGCTCTGGACGGGGAACCTGTGGTTCGTCTTCAAGGAGACGGGCTGGGGGGGCCTGGGGGCCCGCGCCCCTCCCCCGGGGGGGGTCCCCGAAAAAGCCCCGGCTCCAGAAGGGGGGTACGGACCCCCCCGAGGGGGGCTACGGCCAACCCGGGGGGGGCTACGGCCAGCCCGGGGGGGGCTACCAGCCCGACTACGGCCAGGGGGGGTACGGGGCACCCCCCTCGGAGGGGGGGTACGGCCAGGGAGCCCCCACCTCCTTCGCCAATCAGATGTAGGGTGAGGATTTGGGGGGGATTTGGGGAGGTTTTTGGGGGAAATTGGGGGGTTTGGGGGGGAAATTGGGGGATTTTGGGGGGGTTTGGGGAGGTTTGGGAAAGGTTTTGGAAAAGTTTGGGGGGATTGGGGAAGGTTTTGGGGAGGTTTTGGGGGGAAATTGGGGGGTCTGGAGAGGTTTTGGGGGGAAATTGGGGGGTCTGGAGAGGTTTTGGGGGGAAATTGGGGGGTTTGGGGAGGGGTTGGGGGAATTTGGGAATTTTAGGGTTTTGGGAAGTTTGGGAAAGGTTTGGGGGGATTGGGGAAGGTTTTGGGGAAGGTTTTAGGGGAAATTGAAGGGTTTGAAAGGGTTTGGGGGGGATTTTGGGGGGGTTTGGGAAAGGTTTTGGAAAGGTTCGGGGGGATTGGGGAAGGTTTTGGGGAGGTTTTTGGGGAAATTGGGGAGGTTTGGGAGGGTTTGGAGAAGTTTTGGGGAGCTTTGGGAAAGATTTTGGAAAGGTCTGGGGTGGTTTAGGAGGGTTTGGAGAGATTTTAGTGGGATTTGGGAGGGTTGAGGAGATTTGGGGAAGGTTTTTTGGGGTGTTTGGAGAGATTTTAGGGGGGATTTGGGGATGTTTTGGGAAGGTTTGGGGTCTCCATGGGGGCGTGGCCTGGACGGGAATTTTGGGGGGCTGCACAAAGGGTTAATTTGGAGACCCCCATGAGAGAATTGGAGCAGCTTTGGGGTCTCCACTTGGGGGTCGGGGGGTGAAATTTGGATCCTCCCACCCCCCACAAATACTCGGAGTCCTCCAATCCGCCAGGGGGCGCTCTCACCGTGCCTTTGGACGCCTTTCCGCAGGTCCTCCCCTCCAGCAGGGGGCGCTGTGCCGAGGAGCCGCGCGGCGGCGAGAGGGGGCGGAGCCTGGGGCTAAGCCACGCCCCCATGGGGGAGGGGCAGCGATGTGGGAGGGGCTTAACCCCCTCATAACCCCCCCCTTATAGACCCCCCCAATGGAACCCCCCCCAAACCCCTCCCCCCTAAAAAAATCCCCCCCCAAAATCCCCCCACGGCCCCTCCCCCACCCCACGGCCGTGCCAAAGCCCCTCCCCCCGGCCGTGCCCCCCACCCCTCCCCCACCCCGTGTCTTTGTGCCGTGATTGTGACGTTTTGGGGGCCCTGCCCCCCCCAAATCCCCCTCCCCAGAATGTGGGGCAGGGCCGGGGGTGGGGGGCGGGGGCTGAGCCCCCCTTGGGACCCCCCCGGAGGGAATAAAAGATGACGGTGAAACCGCCAGAGGGGGGTCCCCGAATTTCTTCTGGGGGGGTCTGGGTTGAGAAATTGAGGGGGGGGGAACCCCAAATCTTGGGTGGGGGAGGGGTTTGTTGGGGGGGGGGGAATCTGGGGGGTCCAGACCCTGAATTTGAGGGGGGGGGTGGGGGTCCGGACCTCATGGGAGGTTTTGGGGGGGCTCAGCTCCCCAAAAAACTGAGCGGGAAAACCCCTCCCCAATGAGGAATGGGCGTGGTCTAACAGAGACCACGCCCACTTTACCAAATAAGGAAATGGGTGTGGCCCAGGCGCGACCACGCCCATTAATGGCCACACCCCCGCGTTTGGGCGGGAATTCGCCCCAAATAAGGAAGTGGGCGGGGCTTGGGGTGGCCACGCCCCCTGTCCTGAGTCATCCCCGCGCGCGGCCCCGGCGGAGCGAAGGTACCGGGACCCCCTAAAATCGTGGGGAGACCCCCAGGACCCCCCGCAGGGCCACGGGAACCCCCTCGGGATCCCCCAAACCCACCCGGGACCCCCAGAACCGACGGGGGAACTCCTCGGGACACCCCCAAACTCCTCGGGAACCCCCCAAAAATGCCCCAAAATTGTGGGGAGACCCCCAGAACCCCCCTCAGAGCCGCGGGAACCCCCCCGGGACCCCCTAAACCCATTTGGGATCCTTCTGGGATCCCCCAAACCCTTTGGGGACCTCCCGGGACAGCTCCAAACCCATTGAGGACACACCCCCGGACCCCCCCAGTGACCCCCGGACTCCCCCCAGTGACCCCCGGACCCCCCAGTGACCCCCGGGACCCTCCGGATCCCCCCTGGGACCCCCCAGGACCCCCGGACCCCCCCAGCCATGGAGAGTTTTCGGGGTCTCTCGGATCAGGAGCTGCTGGAGAAACTTCAGAGCCGCCGCGGGCCCCTGGGTGGGCACTGGGAGGGACTGGGAGGGGATTTGGGGGCACTGGGAGGGACTGGGAGGGGATTTGGGGGCACTGGGAGGGACTCGGAGAGCACTGGGAGGGACTGGGAGGGGATTTGGGGGCACTGGGAGGGACTGGGGGGGGAATGGGAGGGGATTGAGATGGACTGGGAAGGAATCTGGGGAGCCGTGGGGGTAACTGGGAGCACTGGGATGAGGCTGGGAGGGACTGGGCGGGATGGGAGCGGTAACTGGGAGCACTGGGAGAGCAGTGGGGGGCACTGGGAGGGACTGGGACAGAACAAGGGGGGCCTGGGAGGGATTGGAAGAGACTGTGAGAGAACTGGGGGGGGACTGAGGAGCACTGGGAGGGGTAACTGGGAGCACTGGGAGCGCTGGGCTGAGCTCTTGTCCCCCCCTCCCAGGCCCCCCCCGCAAACTCTACGAGAAGAAATTCTACGAGTTCGAGACCCGGCGCTGGCGGAGGGGGGGGGGCGGGTCCGTGGGGAGGGGTCCCGGGGGGTTTGGGGGGGTCTTGGAGGGGTTTGGGGGACCCTGGGTGGGTTCTGGGAAGGTTTGGGGAATTGTCGGGTCCGTGGGGAGGGGTCCCGGGGGGTTTGGGGGGGTCCCGAGAGGGTTTGGGGGTCCCTGAGGAGGTTTGGGGAATTGTCGGGTCCGTGGGGAGGGGTCCCGAGGGAATTTGGGGGGGTCCCGGGGGGTTTGGGGGGGTCCCGAGAGGGTTTGGGGTCCCTGAGGAGGTTTGGGGAATTGTCGGGTCCGTGGGGAGGGGTCCCGGGGGGTTTGGGGGGGTCTTGGAGGGGTTTGGGGGTCCCTGGGTGGGTTCTGAGGAGGTTTTGGGAATTGTCGGGTCTGTCGGGAAGGGTCCTGAGGGAATTTGGGGGGGTCTTGGAGGGGTTTGTGGGATTTTTGAGGGTCCTGGGGGTTTTGGGGAGGGGTCGGGAGCACTGGGGGGGTTCTAGCTTTTTTGGCGAGGGGGATCCGAGGATTTTTTTGGGGGTCTCTGCGCCCCCTTGACCCCCCGTTTCCCCTCCCCCAGATGATCCCGACAACGACCGAGCCCCCCCGGAATTTGGGGAGGGGGCGCGAGCCCGGCAAACTGTGAGGGGGGAGGGGGGGGTGGGATTTGGGAGGGGGGGGGAGCGCTCGGGGGAGATTTTGGGGGGGTCCGGGAGGGGATTTGGGGGGGTTGGGGGGGGGGATTTGGATGCCTTTTTTTGGGGAGGGGGTGTCCGGGGATTATTTGGGGTATTGGGGGAGGGGCGTTCTCCCCCCTCACCCCTCCCCCGTTGCCCCCCCCCCCAGATTGGGGAGCCCGGCCCCTCCCCCACCCTGAGGGAGCACGCGGACAGGTGAGGAAGGGGGAGGGGGGGGAGGGGTTTGGGGGGGGGTTTAGGAGGGTTCAGCCCCCCCCCCCCCCTCTAACCTTGCCCCCCTCCCCAATTCCAGCCCCCTGCGTTTGGAGCCCCGGCAGCCCCTCCGAGCCCCTCCCCCCACCGGGGGACCCCCACCCTGGAGCCCCCCGGGACCCCCAGAGCCCCTCCCGGGCCCCCCCGGGCGCCTCCTCCCCCTCAGACCCCAACTGGTGGCGCTGGGGGTGATCGGGGGGGTCCTGCTGGGGCTGCTGCTGCTGGGGGGGGGGCCGGGCTGACCCCCCCCACCCCAAAATCCATCCGGGACCCCCCCCTCAAAAAACCCTCGAGTTTTGGGAACCCCAAAATCCTCCCTGGAACCACCCAGGACGTTCAAATTTCCCTCCCCCTTCCCAAAATCTCCTTGGGATCCTCCCCAGGAAGCCCAAAATTCCCTTGGGAACCCCCCAGGAGCCCCGAAATTCCCTCTGGATACCCCTCAGGACCCCCAAAATCTTCTGTGGGACCCCCGCCCCCTCAGGGACCCTCTATTTTCCACCTGGGGACCCCCAAAAATCCCTTGGAACGCCGCCCGGGACACCAAAACTCACTTGTGACCCCCGAAATCCTCTCGGGATCACCGCCAGACTCCAAAATCCCCTTGGGTCCCCCTCCCGGACCCCCCAGACCCCTCACAAACCTCCCCAAATTCGGGGGGTCCCGGCTCCCCTCAATAAATGCATTGAACGCCTCCAGAGCTGTCAATCAACGCCGCGGGGCGGGACAAAGGGTGAGGGAAGGACTCTGATTGGCTGTGGGCGGGGTTGAGGGCGTGGCTACCGTGAGGGACGAACCGTCGGCGCGAAGGTGCGAGGGGAATGTGGGCGGTACCACGAAGGGGCGCGGCCTCATTTCAATGCAATTAACGATTGTTAATTTTATTAACAATTAAATTAATTTATTCGTAATTAACTTCCGATTATTTCCTTCCAATTCCTTTAAAATTTATCGTCAAATATTCCCGGGCCGGGGGGCGGAGAAAATGGCGGGCGCCAATGACGTCGCTTAATTTTTTTCCCGCCTCTCGCTCTGATTGGTCGCTTTTCACTAGGGCGGAGAAAATGTCGGGCGGCAATGACGTCACGTATTTTTTTCCCGCCTCTCGCTCTGATTGGTCAATTCCCTCAGCGTGTGGGCGGGGCTTCCGCTGTTTGCTTCCGGATTGGGCGGGGGCCGCAGCTGAGGGTGAGGGAGGTGGGGGAGGGGCGGCTCCGGCGAGGTTTTTTTGGGGGGTTCTGAGGGGATTTTGGGGGTCCCGGTGCTCCCAACCGGGTCCTCATCGCTCTCCGTGCCCCCCTCAGGCCGCCATGAGCCTGCAGTGGACGGCGGTGGCCACGTTCTTGTACGCGGAGGTTTTTTTGGTGCTGCTGCTCTGCGTCCCTTTCGTTTCTCCGGCCAGGTGAGGAGGGGGAGGATTCGTGAGGCTGAAATTGGGAATTTGTTGGGGGTCCTGAGGGGAATTCTCTGGGATTTTGGGGGTTCTGAGAGGAATTCCATGGAATTTGGGGGGTCCTGGGGGGGATTCCCCGGAATTTGAGGGGATTCTCTGGAATTTGGGGATTCCTGAGGGGATTCCCTGGAATTTTGGGGGGGGGATCCCTGAAGGGAATTCTCTGGAGTTTTGGGGGTCTTGAGGGGAATTCTCTGGAATTTTGGGGGTTGTGGGGGAATTCTTTGGAATTTGGGGGGTCCTGGGGGGATTCCCTGGAATTTCGGGGGGGGAATCCCTGAGGGGATTCTCTGGAATTTTGGGGGTCCTGAGAAAGATTCTCTGGAATTTTGGGGGTTCTGGGGGAATTCTCTGGAATTTGGGGGGTCCTGAGGGGGATTCTCTGGAATTTTGGGGGTTCTGGGGAAATTCTCTGGAATTTGGGGGGTCCTGAGAGGGATTCTCTGGAATTTTGGCGGGAGGGATCCCTGAGGGAATTCCCTGGAATTTTGTGACGTCCTGGGGGAGAAATTCCTTCAATTTTTTCTTGGAATTTAGGGAAAATTTCCCAATTTTTCGCCTCTTTTTCCCTTCAGATGGCAGAAGATTTTCCGCTCCCGTCTCGTCGGCCTGGCCGTGGCCTATGGCAACACTTTCTTCATCGTCCTCATCGTCATCCTCGTGCTGCTGCTCCTCGGTGGGTCTGGGGGAGGTTTGGGGGGATTTTTGGGGGGGATTTGGGGGATTTTGGGATGATTGGGAGAGGTTTGAGGGTGATTTGGGGTGTTTGGGGTGATTGGGGGAAAGTTTTGGGGGGGTTTGGGGGTATTTTGGGGAGGTTTGAGGGGATTTTTGGGGGGATTTGGGGGATTTTGGGATGACTGGGGAGGTTTGAGGGGGATTTGGGGTGGTTGGGGAGGGCTTGGAAGGGTTTGGGGGGATTTTGGGGAGGTTTGAGGGGATTTTTGGGGGGATTTGGGGGATTTTGGGATGATTGGGGAGGTTTGAGGGGGATTTGGGGTGGTTGGGGAGGGCTTGGAAGGGTTTGGGGGGGGTTGAGGGGATTTTGGGGGATTTTGGGGTGGTTGGGGGAAAGTTTTGGGGGGTTTTGGGGAGGATTTGGGATGGTTGGGAGAGGATTGAAGGGGATTTTGGGGGATTTGGGATGGTTGGGGAGGGTTTGGGCAGGATTTTGGGGGATTTTGGGGGGATTTGGGGGGAATTTGGGATGTTTGGGAGAGGATTGAGGGGGATTTGGAGTGCTTGGGGGAAAACTTGGGGTGGTTGGGGAGGTTTTCGGGTATTTTGGGGGGATTTGGGGGAATTTGGGATGGTTGGGGAGGTTTGGGGGTATTTTGGGGATATTTTGGGGGGTTTGGGGATATTTTGGGGAGGTTTGGGGGTATTTAGTGAGGATTTGGAAGGCTTTGGAAAGGCTTTGGTGGAATTTAAAACGATTAGAAGTGTTTGGGGTTATTTGAGAAGCTTTTGAGAGTATTTTGGGGAGGTTTAGGAGTATTTTGGTGGGGTTTGGGAGTATTTTGGGGAGACTTAGGGATATTTGGGGAGGTTTGAGGGTATTTGAGGAGGTTTTGGGATATTTGGGGAGGCTTGAGGGTATTTGGGGAGGTTTGGGAATATTTGGGTGGGGTTTGGGGGTATTTGGGGAGGTTTTGGGAGTATTTTGAGGAGGTTTGGGAATATTTGGGTGGGGTTTGGGGGTATTTTGGGATGTTTTAGGAGTATTTGGGGGGGATTTGGAGTATTTTGGGGAGGTTTGGGGATATTTGAGGAGGCTTGGGTGTATTTTGGTGGAGTTTGGGTGTATTTTGGTGGAGTTTGGGGGTATTTTGGGGAGATTTGAGGGTGTTTTGGGGAGGATCTGGAGGAACTTGGGCCAACCATAACAATCTACAGTGATTTCAGAAACTTTCCAGAGCTTTTTGCGTGGGTTTGAAAACACTCCCACAGCTTTTCCACCCCTCAGCGGGTCCAGGGTGGGCTCTGGGGAGGATTTTGGGGGTCTCAGGGGGTCTCAATGACCTTTTCCACCCCTCAGATGCCCTGAGGGAGACCCGTAAATACAGCGTGGGCGAGCGGGAGGCGCTGAGCAGCAGCCCAGCCGCCCTGGAGCATTTCCACATGAAACTCTTCCGTGCCCAGAGGAACCTTTACCTGGCTGGATTCGCCCTGCTGCTCTCCTTGTGAGCCTGGGGGGGAGCTGGGGGGTCCTGGAGTCGATTTGGGGGGTCCTGGAGTCGATTTGGGGGGTCCTGGAGTCAATTTGGGGGGTCTGGAGTCAATTTTGGGGGTCTGGGGAGGAGTTAGGAGCTGTTTTAGGGGAGTGGGAGGGCGCTTTACCTGGCTGGATTCGCCCTGCTGCTCTCCTTGTGAGCCTGGGGAGGATCTGGGGGGTCCTGGAGTGAATTTTGGGGGTCCTGGAGCTGATTTGGGGGGTCTGGAGTCACTTTGGGGGGTCCTGGAGTCACTTTGGGAGGGCTGGAATCAATTTGGGGGAGTTGGGAGGGGTTAGGAACCATTTTAGGGGAGTGGGAAGGGGGTCTGGATTCAATTTGGGGGTCCTGGAGTCAATTTTGGGGGTCTGGAGTCAATTTAGGGGGTCCTGGATTCAAGTTGGGGGTCCTGGAGTCAATTTGGGGGGGTCTGGATTCAATTTGAGGGGTCTGGATTCAATTTGGGGGGTCTGGATTCAATTTGGGGGGGTCTGGAGCGAATTTGGGGGGTCCCTGAACCCCATTTTTCCCCCCCAAAATTTCCAGGATCCCCAAATTTCCAGGATCCCCAAATTTCCATGAGCTCGGCCAAGGCTGCACTCGAAGCCTCCAACCAGGCCTCACTCAACCAGCCCCAGGGTGGGCTCAGGGTGATCCTGAAGGGGTTAAAACATTTTGGGGGGTCCCTGAACCCCGTTTTTGTGTCCCCCCAGCCTCCTGAGGCGCCTGGTGACGCTGATTTCGGCTCAGGCCGCGCTCGGCGCCTCCAGCCAGGCTTTCCGCAAGCAGGCCGAGGGCGCCAGCCAGGCTGCACGGCAGTACCTGGAGGATAATGACGCCCTCAGGAAGGTAAAAAACGACACCAAAAAACACCAAAACCACCCCAAAAACCTCCAAAAACCACACCAAAAACACCCCAAAAAACCACCCCAAAAACCCTCCCAAAACAATCCCCCAAAAACCCCCAAAAAACCCCCAAAAACTAACCCAAAACACCCCAAAAACCCCCCCAAAAACAACCCAAAAAATACCCAAAAACCACCCCAAAAACCACCCCAAAAACCCTCCCAAAACAACCCCAAAAAACCCCCCAAAATAACCCAAAAAAACCCCAAAAACCACCCCAAAACAACCCCAAAAACCCCCAAAAACAACACCAAAAACCGCCCCAAAACAACTCAAAAAAACCCCAGGAAACCATCGCAGAAACAACCCCAAAAACCTCCAAAAACCACCCCAAAAACCATGCCCAAAAAACCACCCCAAAAACCACCCCAAAAAAACCTGAAACCACCCCAAAAACCCCCAAAAACAACACCAAAAACCACCCCAAAACAACCCCAAAAACATCACCAAAAAACTGCAAAATCACCCCAAAAACAACACCAAAAACCACCTCAAAACACCCCCAGAAAAACCCCAAAACCACCCCAAAAACCACCCCAAAAAACCCAAAAAACAACACCGAAAACCACCCCAAAAAACCCCCAAAACAACCCCAAAAACCACCCCAAAAACCCCCAAAAACCACCCCAAAAACCCCCAAAAACCACCCCAAAAACCACCCCCAAAAAACCCAAAAACCACCCCAAAACCCTCCTAAAAATTAATTTGGATATTGTGGAAATATCCCCTAAAAAAACCCTGGAAAAATCAGGATAAAATCCCCTTAAAAAATCAGGATAAACCCCTCAAAAAAACCCTTTAAAAAATCAGGATAAAACCCCCCAAAAAATTCGGGATAAATCCCTTCAAAAAAATCAGAATAAACCCCCCAAAAAAATCAGGATAAAATCCAAAATCCTCTCAAAAAATCAGGATTAAACCCCAAAAAATCAGAATGAAACCCCCAAAAAAATCAGGATAAAACCCAAAAAAATCAGGATAAAACCCCAAAAAAATCAGGATAAAACCCCCAAAAAATCAGGATAAATGCCTCAAAAAATCAGGATAAAACCCCCCAAAAAAATCAGGATAAAACCCAAAAAAATCAGGATAAAACCCAAAAAAATGAGGATAAAACCCCCAAAAAATCAGGATTAAACCCCAAAAAATCAGGATTTAACCCCAGAAATTCTCTGGGCACCCCAAGACCCCCCAAAAATCCCTGAACCCCCTTTTTTTTCTGCACCCCCCAGCAGCTGAAGGAGTCTGGGGGGGCCCCGTCCCCCACCCGGGACGAGAACGAGACCCTCAAGGCCAAGGTGGAGTCGCTGAAGGAGGAGCTGGAGCTCAGCAAGAAAGGTGAGGGGGGAAAATTGGGAATTTTGGGAATTTGGGGGGGGATTTTGGGAATTTGGGGGGGTTAAAGAGGAATTTTGGGGAATTTGGGGGAAATTTTGGGGAATTTTGGGGGAATTTTGGGGGAAATTTTGGGGAATTTTGGGGGGGTTTTGGGAATTTGGGGGGTTAAAAAGGGAATTTGGGGAGAAATTGAGGAATTTGGAGGAGTTAAAGAGGAATTTTGGGAATTTGGAGGGGTTAAAGAGGGATTTTGGGGAATTTGGGGGAAATTTTGAGGAATTTGGGGGGAATTTTGGGGGAATTTGGGGGGAAATTCTGGGAATTTGGAGGGAATTTTGGGAATTTGGGAGGGATTTTGGGAATTTGGGGGGGTTAAAGAGGAAATTTGGGGGAAATTTTGGGGTCTGAGAGGGTCAAAAAGGGAATTTGGGGGGGAATTTTGGGATTTTGGAGGGGTTAAAGAGGAAATTTGGGAATTTGGGGGGGTTAAAGAGGGATTTTGGGGAATTAAAGAGGAATTTTGGGGATTTGGAGGGGTTAAAGAGGGAATTTGGGGAATTAAAGAGGAATTTTGGGAATTTAGGGGGTTAAAGAGGGATTTATGGGTGTTGAAGAGGAATTTGGGGGGAATTTTGGGAATTTGGGGGGGGTTAAAGAGATATTTTGGGGTGGATTTGGGGGTGTCAGGGTGGATTTTGGGGTGACCCCGATCCCCCAGCCCTGGAGAAGGCGGAGAGCGAGGCCATGAGGGGTTTGGGGAGATTTAGGGAGATTTAGGGAGTTTTGGGGGGTTTTGGTGGGGTTTGGGGGATCTGAGGATGGGCTGGGGGATTTGGGGTGGATTTTGGGGGGTTCAGGGTGGATTTTGGGGTGTCAGGGTGGGTTTTGAGGGGTTCAGGGTGGGTTTTGGGGTGGATTTTGGGGTGTCAGGTTGGATTTGGGGGGTTTCAGGGTGGGTTTGGGGGTGTCAGGGTGGGTTTTGGGGTGGATTTTGGGGGTTCAGGGTGGGTTTTGGGGTGGATTTTGGGGGTTTTGGGGTGTCAGGGTGGGTTTTGAGGTGGATTTTGGGGATTTGGGGGTGTCAGGGTGGATTTTGGGGTGGATTTTGGGGTGACCCCGAGCCCCCAGCCCTGGAGAAGGCGGAGAGCGAGGCCATGAGGGATTTTGGGGGTTCAGGGTGGATTTTGGGGGGTTCAGGGTGGATTTTGGGGTGTCTGGGTGGGTTTTGGGGTGGATTTTGGGGGTTTTGGGGTGGATTTTGGGGGTTTTGGGGGTGTCAGGGTGGATTTTGGGGTGACCTGATCCCCCCAGCCCTGGAGAAGGCGGAGAGCGAGGCCATGAGGGGTTTGGGGGTTTCAGGGTGGGTTTTGGGGTGTCTGGGGTGGATTTTGGGGGTTTCAGGGTGGGTTTTGGGGTGGATTTTTGGGGTTTGGGAGGTGTCAGGGTGGATTTTGGGTGGATTTTGGGGTGACCCCGAGCCCCCAGCCCTGGAGAAGGCAGAGAGCGAGGCCATGAGGGATTTTGGGGGTTTTGGGGGTGTCAGGGTGGATTTTGGGGTGACCTGATCCCCCAGCCCTGGAGAAGGCGGAGAGCGAGGTCATGAGGGGTTTGGGGGTTCAGGGTGGGTTTTGGGGTGGATTTTGGGGGTTTTGGGGGTGTCAGGGTGGATTTTGGGGGTTTTGGGGGTGTCAGGGTGGATTTTGGGGTGGATTTTGGGGGTTTTGGGGTGGATTTTGGGGTGACCTGATCCCCCCAGCCCTGGAGAAGGCGGAGAGCGAGGTTCAGGCCATGCGGCGCCAGGCCCAGGGATTGACCCGCGAGTACGACCGGCTGTTGGAGGAGCACGCGCGGCTGCAGGTACCCCAAAACAGCCCCAAAACACCCCAAAACCAGCCCCAAAACACCCCAAAAGCTGCCCCAAAACACCCCAAAACCAGCCCCAAAACACCCCAAAAACAGCCCAGAAACACCCCAAAAACAGCCCCAAAATAACCCCAAAAACAGCCCAGAAACACCCCAAAAACAGCCCCAAAACACCCCAAAACCACCCCCAAAAACTGCCCTAAAATACCCCAAAACCACCCCCAAAACCAGACCAAAAATACCCCGAAAACTGCCCAAAAATACCCCAAAAACAGCCCCAAAACACCCCAAAAACAGCCCCAAAACACCCCAAAAACAGCCCCAAAACACCCCAAAAGCTGCCCAAAAATACCCCAAAAACAGCCCAAAAAAAACCCCAAAACACCCCCAAAAACCCCAAATCCCCCCCCAAATCCCCTCCAGGACTCCCCAGACCTCCCAAAAAACCCCAAAATCACCCAGACACCCCTAAAAAAACCCAAAACCTCCCCAGACCCCCCTAAAAAACCCCAAAATCCCCTCCAGGACCCCTCAGACCCCCCAAAAAACCCCAAAACATCAAGACCCCCCCAAAAAAACCCAAAACCTCCCCAGACCCCCCCAAAAAAACCCCCAAATCCCCCCGAAAAAAATCCAAATCCCCCCCAAAATCCCCTCCAGGACCCCCCAGTCCCCCCAAAAAACCCCAAAAAAACCCAAATCCCCCCAGACCCCCCCAAAAAACCCCAAATTCCCCCCAAAATCCCCTCCAGGACCCCCCAGACCCCCCCAAAAAAACCCAAAACTCCCCCGAAAAACCCCAAACCCCCCCAAAATCCCCCCCAAAAAAACCCAAAATCTCCTCCAGGACCCCCCAGACCTCCCAAAAAACCCCAAAACCCCCCAGACCCCCCCAAAAAAAACCCCAAAATCCCCCCGAAAAAAATCCAAATCCCCCCCAAAATCCCCTCCAGGACCCCCCAGACCCCCCCAAAAAAACCCAAAACTCCCCCGAAAAACCCCAAACCCCCCCAAAATCCCCCCCAAAAAAACCCAAAATCTCCTCCAGGACCCCCCAGACCTCCCAAAAAACCCCAAAACCCCCCAGACCCCCCCCAAAAAAACCCCAAAATCCCCCCGAAAAAAATCCAAATCCCCCCCAAAATCCCCTCCAGGACCCCCCAGACCCCCCCAAAAAACCCCAAAACCCCCCAAAAAAACCCCGAACCCCCCCATACCCCTCAAGAACCCCCAGACCCCCCCAAAAAACCTCAAACCCCCCCAAAATCCCCCCAAAATCCCCCCTTTGTCCCCCAGGCCGCTCACGACGGACCCCGAGACAAGAAGGAGGAGTGAGGGGCGTGGCCAATCCAAGCCACGCCCACCGGACAAAGCCACGCCCACAAACGGCTCCAAGCCCCGCCCCCGGGACCAGGCCACGCCCACAAACCACGCCCACCTCACCAAGCCACGCCCACAACTCCATATATGGGAGGCGTCCGGTTTTAAACGCGGTGATTTTGGGGACCCTTCCCCTCTTTTTTTTCGGTTTTTGGGGTCCAAATTGGGTTTTGGGGGGTCCGAGCCTCGTTTTGGGGAGGCTGAGCCCCCCCCTCCCTGTTCTTTTTGGGGTTTTTGGGGACCCCTCCCCGGTTTTTTTTCTGCTTCAATAAAAACACCTCGGGTTGGGTTTTTGGGTTTGGGTCCCAAAATTCTCACCTGGGACCCCCAAATTTCGCATCCAAGACCCCAAAATCCTTCCTGGGATCCCCGAAATCCTTCCTGGGGTGCCCAAAATGCTCCTGGGACCCCCAAAATCCTTCCTGGGATCCCCAAATTCCTTCCTGGGACCCCCAAAATCCTCCAGAGAGACCCCCGAGGTTCCACCTTCTTTTATTGGCACTGTGCACAGTTGTGGGGGGACTCCGTGGGGCAGGATCCCCCCTCTATGGGGCAGGGAGTCCACCAGGGACCCCCTGCTATGGGGCAGGACCCCCAATTTGGGGCAAAACTCCCAATTTATGGGGCAAAACCCCCCAATTTATGGGGCAAAACCCCCAATTTATGGGGCAAAACCCCCATTTATGGGGCAGCAGGGCTTTGCTATGGGGCAGAACCCCCCGAGTTGTGGGGCAGGGGGGTCCATCCCCGCTATGGGGCGGGGTGAAGGGTCCGGGCGTGGCCCCGCAGAGACTCAAATTCCCTCTGGACAAAATCAGTCAGCGCCTTCCGGAGCTCCACCTGTGGGGCAGGGAGGGATGGATCTATGGGGCTGGGAGCTGGATCTGTGGGGCTGAGATCCATGGATCTGTGGGGCTGGGAACTGGATCTGTGGGGCAGAGCAGCAGCTATTCCCAATCCATGGGTCAGACACCCACTAAAATCTATGGGATTCCAGTCCCAAATCTATGGGGTGAAACCTCCCAAATCTATGGGTCAGAACCCCCCAAATCTATGGGGTAAAACCTCCCAGATCTCTGGGGCAAAACCTTCCAGATCTAGGGGGCAAAATCCCCCAAATTTATGGGGTAAAACCTCCCAAATCTATGGGGTAAAACCTTCCAGATCTATGGGGTAAAACCCCCCAAATCTATGGGGTAAAACCTTCCAGATCTATGGGGTAAAACCTTCCAGATCTATGGGGTAAAACCTCCCAAATCTATGGGGTGAAACCCCCAAATCTATGGAAAAAACCCTCCCAAATCTATGGGTCAGAACCCCCTAAAACTATGGGGTAAAACCCCCCAAATCTATGGGGTAAAACCTCCCAAATCTATGGGTCAGGAACCCCAAACCTATGGGTCAGAATCCTCCAAATCTATGGGGCAAAACCTTTCAGATCTTTGGGGTGAAACCCCCCAAATCTATGGGTCAGGAACCCCAAATCTCTGGGTCAGAACCCCCCCAGATCTATGGGGCAGCCCCACATGAGGGGGGTCCCACCCCCCCAGATCTATGGGGCAGCCCCACACCCACCATGGGGGTCCCAGCCCCCCAGATCTATGGGGCAGCCCCACATGAGGGGGGTCCCAGCCCCCCCAGATCTATGGGGCAGCCCCACACCCACCGTGGGGGTCCCAGCCCCCCCAGATCTATGGGGCAGCCCCACACCCACCGTGGGGGTCCCAGCCCCCCCAGATCTATGGGGCAGCCCCACACCCACCATGGGGGTCCCAGCCCCCCAGATCTATGGGGCAGCCCCACATGAGGGGGTCCCAGCCCCCCCAGATCTATGGGGCAGCCCCACACCCACCGTGGGGGTCCCCTCGCTGCGCAGCCGCTCCAGGAGGGGTCGGACGCTGAACGGGCGCCCCACAACCACCGTGATGTGCTGGGGGGCAGAAACGGGGGGCGGTGGGGAGAGAGACCCCAAAAACCCCCAAAAAATCCCCAGAGACCCCAAAAACCCCAGAGAGACCCCAAAAACTCCACAGAGATGCCCAAAAACCTCACAGAGACCCCCAAGAAATCCACAGGGATCCCAAAAACCCTTCAGAGATCCCTAAAAAACTCCTCAGAGACCCCAAAAAATCCACAGAGACCCCAAAAACCCCACAGAGATCCCAAAAAATCCCACAGAGACCCCAAAAAATCCACAGAGATCCCAAAAACCCCAGAGAGACCCCAAAAACCCCAAAGAGACCCCAAAATATCGCATGGAGATCCCAAAAACTTCACAGAGATCCCAAAAAGCCCCTCAGAGACCCCAAAAAACTCCTCACAGACCCCAAAAAAACCCTCAGAGACCACCAAAAATCCCCCTAGAGACCCTCAAAAACCCCCAGAGACCCCAAAAACCCCTCAGAGAACCCAAAAAACCCCTCAGCGACCCCCAAAGCCCCCCAGAGACCCCCATAAAAACCCCTCAGTGACCCCAAAAGACCCCGCAGAGACCCCAAAAAAATCCACAGGGATCCCAAAATATCCCAGAGACCCCCAAAAAACCCTCAGAGATCCCCCAAAAATTCCAGAGACCCCAAAAAACCCCCCAGAGACCCCAAAAAAATCCCCAGACCCCAAAAAACCCCCCAAAGACCCCCAAAAAACCCCCCCAGAGACCCCCCAAAAACGCCAGAGAATCCAAAATATCCCAGAGATCCCAAAAAACCCCACAGAGAACCCAAAATATCCCAGAGACCCCAAAAAACCCCTCACAAAGACCCCAAAAAACCCCCCAGAGACCCCCCAAAAATGCCAGAGAACCCAAAATATCCCAGAGATCCCAAAAAACCCCTCACAAAGACCCCAAATAACCCCCCAGAGACCCCCAAAAAACCCCTCAGAGATCCCAAAAAAATCCCCAGAGACCCCAAAAAACCCCCCAGAGACCCCAAAAAATTCCCCAGAGACCCCAAAAAACCCCTCAGAGACCCCCAAATCCCCCCAAACCCCCCCAAAACCCCCCGGCCCCCCTCACCTGCCCCACCCGGGGCACGTAGGGCCGGCAGTTGGGGAGGACATCGCTCATCCCTGGGGGGAGGGGGCACAGCTGGGAGACCCCTCCCCAAATATCGGGGGGGGGGTGGTCCTCATCCCCTCCCCCCCCCACTTTGAGACCCCTCCCCCCAAAATCCCCCCCAAAAATCCCCCTCGGGACCCCCCAAAACACCAAAAGCCCCCAAAAACACCCTGAGACCCCCCAAAAATACCTTGGGACCCCCCCCAAGCACCCTGAGACCCCCCCTGAATACCTTGAGACCCCCCCCAAATACCCTGAGACCCCCCCCAATACTTTGGGACCCCCTCAGGACCCCCCAAAACCCCCCCAGGACCCCCAAAATATCCTAAAAACTTCTCAGGACCCCCCAAAACCTCCCCAGGACCCCCCCAAAAGCCCCCCAGGGTCCCCCAAAACACCCTGAGACCCCCCAAAAATATCCTGAGACCCCCCAAAAATATCTTGAGACCCCCCCCAAATACCCTGAGACCCCCCCCAATACTTTGAGACCCCCTCAAGACCCCCCAAAACCCCCTGAAGCCCCCCAAAACCCCCCCAGAGCCCTCCAACTCCTTCCTGTACCCCCAAAACTTTTCCAGGACCCCCCCAAAACATCCTGAGACCCCCCAAAACCCCCGGGACCCCCCCAAAAACACCCTGAGACCCCCTGGGACCCCCCCCAAAACTCCTGGGACCCCCCCAAAACATCCTGGGACCCCCTGGGACCCCCCCAAAACTCCTGGGACCCCCCCCAAAACATCCTGAGACCCCCCAAAACCCCCGGGACCCCCCCCCAAAACACCCTGAGACCCCCTGGGAGCCCCCCAAAACCCCCGGGACCCCCCCCAAAACATCCTGAGACCCCCCCAAAACCCCCGGGACCCCTCCCAAAACCCCCTGTGCCCCCCAAAACCCCCCAAAAACCCCCCAAAAACGCCCCAAAATTTCTCCTTCTACCCCTCCCCAGTCACCCCAAGACCCCAGAGCCCCCCAAAATCCCCCCAGAGCCCCCCAAAATCCCCCCAGAGCCCCCCCAAATCCCCCCGAATCCCCCCCGAGCCCCCCACTCACCCCCGTGCCAGAGCGGGAGGATCACGGGGTCCCGGCGACACTCGGCCAGGAGCCGCCCGATGCCTGGGGGGGATTTTGGGGGGATTTTGGGGGGCTTTGGGGGGCTTTGGGACCCCCTGGGGGGATTTTGGGGGGGCTTTGGGACCCCCTGGGGCATTTTGGGGGGGTTTTGGGAGATTTTGGGACCCCCTGAAAGGTTTTTGAGGGGATTTTGGGACCCCCTGGGGGGATTTTGGGGGGGCTTTGGGGGTTTTGGGGGGGCTTTGGGACCCCCTGGGGGGATTTTGGGGGGGCTTTGGGACCCCCTGGGGCATTTTGGGGGGGTTTTGGGAGATTTTGGGACCCCCTGAAAGGTTTTTGAGGGGATTTTGGGACCCCCTGAGGTATTTTGGGGGGCTTTGGAACCCCCTGAAAGATTTTTGAGGGGCTTTGGGACCCCCTGGGGGATTTTGGGGGGGCTTTGGGGGATTTTGGGGGGCTTTGGGAGCCCCTTGGGGGATTTTGGGGGGGCTTTGGGACCCCAAAAATCCCTGAGGAGTCCCAGGGATTTTTTGGGGGGGCTTTGGGACCCCCAGAGGGATTTTGGGGGGGGCTTTGGGACCCCCTGGGGGGATTTTGGGGGGGCTTTGGGGGGTTTGGGGGGATTTTGGAACCCCCTAAAAGATTTTTGAGGGGCTTTGGGACCCCCCAGAGGGATTTTGGGGGGCTTTGGGACCCCCTGGGGGATTTTGGGGGGGGTTTGGGGGATTTTGGGGGGATTTTGGGACCCCCTGGGGGGTTTTGGGGGGCTTTGGGACCCCCTGGGGGATTTTAGGGGGATTTTGGGATCCCCTGGGGGACTTTTTGGGGTCCAGGGAGATTTTTAGGGTCTCAGGGGGATTTTGGGGGGGATTTTGGGGTTTTTGGGAGGGTTTGGGGGGTCCCAGGTAGATTTTTTTGGGGGTTTTGGGGTCTTTTTGGGGTTTTTGGGGGTCTCACCCCATTTGAAGCGCGCGACCTCCTGGCCCAGGTTCACTTTCCCTGCGCGGGGGGGAGAGAAAATGGGGCTGGGGGGGTCGGGACCCCCAAAATCCCCCCAGAGACCCCAAAATCCCCCCCAGAGACCCCAAAATCCCCCTGGAGACCCCAAAATCCTCCCCAGGGACCCCAAAATCCTCCCCAGAGACCCCAAAATCTCCCCTGGAGACCCCTCCCAGTTCCCTCCCAGTCCATTCCCAGTGCTCCCAGTTCCTCCCAGTCCATCCCAGTCCATTCCCAGTGCTCCCAGTTCCCTCCCAGTGCTCCCAGTTACCCTCGGGGAACACGTGCAACCCATTCCCAGTGCTCCCAGTCCCTCCCAGTCCCTCCCAGTCCATCCCAGTTACCCTCAGGGAACACGTGCACCCCATTCCCAGTGCTCCCAGTCCCTCCCAGTCCATCCCAGTTACCCTCGGGGAACACGTGCACCCCCCTCCCAGTGCTCCCAGTCCATTCCCAGTCCATCCCAGTTACCCTCGGGGAACACGTGCACCCCATTCCCAGTGCTCCCAGTCCCTCCCAGTCCATCCCAGTTACCCTCGGGGAACACGTGCACCCAGTCCCCCTGGTTGAGCCTCTCCAGGATGAAATCCATCCCCCGCTGGTACACGCCGTCCCCTGCGCACCAGTTTGGTACTGGGAGCCTCCCAGTATGGACTGGGAACCACCCAGAGCCACCCCAGCCCTTCCAGTATGGACTGGGAACCGCCCAGAGCCTCCCAGTACGGACTGGGAATCACCCAGAGCCTCCCAGTATGAACTGGGAACCACCCAGAACCTCCCAGTTACCCCCCAGTATGGACTGGGAACAGACCAGTGCTCCCAGTGTATTCCCAGTTCTGCTCCCAGCGCTCCCAGTCCCATCCCAGTGCTCCCAGTCCATCCCAGTCCCTGTCCCAGAGCTCCCAGTCCCCTCCCAGTGCCTCCCAGTCCCTCCCAGTTCTGCTCCCAGTGCTCCCAGTCCATCCCAATCTCATCCCAGTCCCTCCCAGTATAGACCAGTTCCCCCTAATCCCATCCCAGTCACTCCCAGTCCCTCCCAGTCCATCCCAGTTCCTTCCAGACCATCCCAGTCCATCCCAGTTCCTTCCAAACCATCCCAGTCCATCCCAGTCCCCCCCAGCCCCCTCCCAGTCCACTCCCAGTTTGTTCCCAGTCCTCCCAGTCCATCCCAACCCTATCCCAGTCCCTCCCAATACCCCCTAATCCCATCCCAGTCCCTCCCAGTCTCCCCCAGCCCCATCCCAGTCCCCCCCAGTCCCTTCCCAGTGCCCCCCAGTCCCCTCCCAGTGCCCCCCAGTCCGTCCCAGTGCTCCCAGTTGCCCCAGTTACCGCGGCACACTGGCACGCAGCGCCCGAGGCTGAAGAAGAGCGAGTGCAGCTCCCGCGTGAAGCAAATGTCAGCGGCCGTGGGGGTCCTGGGGGGGCACAAATGTGGGGAGGGGGCTCTGAGACCCCCCAAAAACCCCCCTGGGGTCACCCCAGAATGTTTGGGACCCCCAAAATCCCCCCCAGGACCCCCAAAACCCCCCCAGGACCCCCAAAATCCCCCCGGGACCCCCAAAATCCCCCCGGGACCCCCAAATACCCCCCAGGACCCCCCCAGAGCGTCTGGGACCCCCCAAAACCCCTCCTGGCACCCCCCAAAACCCCCCCAAATCCACCCAGGACACCCTAAAACTCCCCCAGGATCCCCCAAAAGTCCCTGGGACCTCCCCCAGACCCTCCTGGGACCCCCCAAAACCCCCAGGACCCCCCAAAACTCCCCCAAAATCCTCTGGGACCCCCAAAAACTCCCTGGGATCCTCCAAAATCCCCTGGGACCCCCCCCAGACCATTCTGGGACTCCCCAAAACCCCCCCAAATCCACCAAGGACCCCCCAAAAGCCCCTCAGGACCCCCCAAAAGCCCCCCGGGACCCCCCAAAAGCCCCTCAGGACCCCCCAAAAGCCCCCCAGGACCCCCCAAAAGCCCCCCGGGACCCCCCAAAAGCCCCCCTGACCAGCGCATCCTCTGCAGGTTCCAGACGTGGCGCAGCTTCAGGGACCCTGGGGGGGTGGGAGGGGTCAAGGGGACCCCCAAAAAGACCCCCAGAGACCCCCCCCAAAACCCCACAGCCCCTCTAGGACCCTCCAGGACACCCCCAACTCCACCCAAGCCCCTCTAAGACCCCCCCAGGACCCCCCAACTCCCCCCCAAACCCCTCTAGGACCCCCCCAGGATCCCCCAAACCCCTCTAAGACCCCCCAACTCCCCCCCCAGCCCCTCTAGGACCCCCCAGGACCCCCCAACTCCCCCCCAAACCCCTCTAGGACCCCCCCAGGATCCCCCAAACCCCTCCAAGCCTCTCTAAGACCCCCCCCAGGACCCCCCAAACCCCTCCAGGACCCCTCAACTCCCCCCCAGGACCCCTCAGGATCCCCCCAAACCCCTCTAAGACCCCCCCCAGGACCCCCCAAGCCCCTCCAGGACCCCCCCAGACCCCTCTAAGACCACCCCAGGACCCCTCAACTCCCCCCCAGGACCCCCCCAAGTCCCTCCAGGACCCCTCAACTCCCCCCCAAACCCCTCCAGGACCCCTCAGGATCCCCCCAAACCCCTCTAAGACCCCCCCCAGGATCCCCCCAAACCCCTCTAGGACCCCTCCAAGTCCCTCCAGGACCCCCCAGGACCCCCCCAAGCCCCTCTAGGACCCCCCTAAGCCCCTCTAGGACTCCCAAACTCCCCCCCAAGCCCATCTAGGACCCCCCCAAACCCCCCCAGGACCCCCCCCAGCCCGTACCCCACAGGTGGGGGTCGTCCATGCAGGAGGCGTGGTTGGACAGGGTCAGCAGGGGGGTCCCGGGACCCCTCCCCTCCACCAGCTCGTGCAGAACCTCAGCGTTGTGAACCCGCAGCCGGTTCAGGTACCCTGGGGAGGGGTCCCGGGGGGGCTTTTGGGGGGTCCCAGAGCCCCTCTGAGGGGTTTTAATGGGGTTGGGGAAGGGTCTCAGGGGGCTGGGGGGGATAAAGGGGTTGGAGGAGGAATTTGGGGGGGGTCTGAAGAGTTTTGGGGGGTCCTCAAGGGGTCTGGGGGGCTCTCCAGGGGTCCCAAGGGGCCCCCAGGGGTCTGGGGGGGGTCTCCAGGCGTCTGGGGGGATCCCCAGGGGTCTGGGGGGGGTCTTAAAGGGGTCTGGGGGGTTCCCCAGGGGTCCCAAGGGGTCTCCAGGGGTCCCAAGGGGCCCCCAGGGGTCTCAGGGGGGTCCCAAAGGGGTTCGAGGAGGAATTTGGGGGGGGTCTGAAGAGATTTGGGGGGGTTTAGAGGGTGTTTGGGGGGCTCTAAAAGAGCTGGGGGGGTTTCCAGGGGTCTGGGGGGTCTTAAAGGGGTTGGAGGGGGATTTTGGGGGGCCCTGGGGGTTCCTGGGGGGCTCCTGGGGGGTCCCAGAGGGTCCTGGGGGGGTCCCAGAGGGTCCTGGGGGGGTTTTGGGGGGGTTTTGGGGGGGTCTGAAGGCTTTCAGGGGGTCCCAAAGGAGCTGGGGGCACACAGGGGGTGCTCAGGGCTATTTGGGGAGGGGTCCCAGAGGATCTAAAAGCGGCTGGGGGGGGTCCCAAATCCACCAAAAAAATCCAAAAATATAAAAATAACAAACTCCCCCCTTCCCAAATGTGACCGGAGGGGGTCTGGGGGTGACGAGGGTGGGTCCGGGCGGGATTTTGGGGGGGGGTCTCCCCCTCAGGACCCCCCTCCCGGTGTATTTTGAGGGGGGGTCGTCACTCACGGGTCCACACGCAGCTGTAGGTGCCCACCAGGCCCGTGACCAAGCGGCTCGCCAGGGCCCAGCGCCGCGACGGCTCCGCTGGGAACGGCCACTGCACGGCCAGCGGCATCCTCGGGGGGGGCTGCGACCCCAAAACCCCCCCCGGGACCCCCCCAAAACCCCCCCGGGACCCCCCAAAATTCCGCCCCTCCCCCTCCCCCCACAGGCCGCGCCGCCCGCCGCGCTGCCGTAAAGCGCGCCCGATTCTCCGCTGGCTGTCGCACAAGCCGCCGTCCAGCGAGGCGCGCTCCGAGCGCCGCCGCGGGTCGGGAGGGAAGGAGGGCACCGGGGGGAATTCGGTGCTCACGGAGCCGTTTCGGAGCTTCCGAAAGCCCCCCGGGATCCCCCCCAAAAAACTGCACCGGGACCCCCCCGAGCCGCTGCCGTAAAGCGCAGCGTTCGCCCCGCCGCGCTGCCGCAAAGCCGGCGGGTGGGAGGACCCGGGGCAGACGAGAGGCGCCGGGCGGAGCGGCCAAACGGGGGCGCTCTGGCAATGCCTCAACCATAGAGAGCAGCTTAAGCCACGCCCCCTTTGTGCGCTCAACCAATCACCGCCACCATAAATAAGGCGGGAATTATCAAAGCCCCGCCCCTCATCGCAAAATCAACCAATCACATCAAAGGCCACGCCTCTTCCCGCCGCTCCCCCGTCGCTAGGGAGACGCGCGCCGCCATTTGGGCTTGAGGCGGTGCCGCCGCCACTTCCGGTCAGGCGTAGCCTCACTCCCCCGGCCCAAGCGCGGCTTTTCCCCGGCCTTTCCCCGGCCCAGCCCCGGCCCCGCGGAGCTCCTGAGGCGGAGGTGGAGCGGGACGCGCAGGTGAGGCCGCCCCGCCCTCTCCCGGTGCGGTTTTTTCCCTTTTTTCCTCCTTTTTCCCCTCCGCTCACGCCGTTGTTCCTTCGGCAGGGTCCCCCCGCGGCGGCCGCGGCCGCCATGGCCGCCGTGTGGCAGCAGGTGCTCGCCGTGGACGCCAGGTGAGCTCGGGGGGCTTTTCCTGAGGGGATTTTGAGTCCCTGAGGGCTTTTCCTGAGGGGATTTTGGATCCCTGAGGGCTTTTGAGTTCCTGGGTGCTTTTCCTGAGGAAATTGTGTCCCCCTGGGAGCTTTTTGTGAGGGGATTTTGGTTCCCTGGGGGCTTCCTCTGAGGAGATTTTGGGTCCCTGGGGGCTTTTGAGTCTCTGGGGGCTTTTCCTGAGGGGATTTTGGGTCCCTGGGGGCTTTTCGTGAGGGGATTTTGGATCCCTGAGGGCTTTTGAGTTCCTGGGTGCTTTTCCTGAAGAAATTTTGTGTCTCTGGGGGCTTTTTGTGAGGGGATTTTGGGTCCCTGAGGGCTTTTCGTGAGGTGATTTTAAGTCCCTGAGGGCTTTTGAGTCTCTGGGTGCTTTTCCTGAGGAAATTTTGTGTCCCTGGGAGCTTTTTGTGAGGGGATTTTGGGTCCCCGGGGGCTTCTTCTGAGGAGATTTTTGGTCCCTGAGGGGATTTTGGGTTCCTGAGAGCTTTTTGTGAGGAGATTTTAATCCCTGGAGGTTTTTTTTGAGGGAATTTTGGGTATTTGGTGCCTTTGAGGAGGGGGATGCTCATTCCTGGATGCGGATTTTTGAGGGGTTTGGGTATTTGGGGCATTTTTGGGGTGGATTTCTCACACCTGAACCTGGTTTTGGATGTAATTTTCTTGGTTTTGGGTAGAATTAACTTCATTTCTTACCTGTATCTCATTTGTCTCACCTGTCCTGCCAAATCCTGCACTCCTGGGTTGGGTTTTGGGTGGATTGTTCCCAATTTTTGATGGAAATTTCCCAATTTTGGGTGTAAATTCCCCATTTTTCAGTGTAAATTTCCCAATTTTTGACAGAAATTTCTCAATTTTTGGGTGTAACTTTCCCAATTTTTGGGTGTAAGTTCCCCAATTTTTGGGTATAAATTTCCCAATTTTGGGTGTAAATTCACTGATTTTTGTGTGTAAATTCCCTAATTTTTGACAGAAATTCCCTAATTTTGGGTGTAAATTCTTGAATTTTTGGGTGTAAATGTCCCAATTTTTGGGTGTAAATTCTTGAATTTTTGGGTGTAAATTTCCCAATTTTGGGGTATAAATTTCCCAGTTTTTGGGCATAAATTTCCCAGTTTTGGGTGTAAATTCCCGAATTTTGGGGTGTAAATTTCCAAATTTTTGGGTGTAAATTCCTGAATTTTTGGGTGTAAATTTCCAAATTTTTAGGTGTAAATTCAGGAATTTTTGGGTGTAAATTCCCAAATTCTTGGGTATAAATTTCCCAATTTTTGACAGAAATTTCCCAATTTTTAGGTGTAAATTTCCCAGTTTTTGACAGAAATTTCCTGATTTTTGAGTGTAAATTCAGGAATTTTTGGGTGTAAATTTCCCAATTTTTGACAGAAATTTCTCAATTTTTGGGTGTAAATTCCCAAATTTTTGGGTGTAAATTTCCCAATTTTGGGGTGTAAATTCCCCAATTTTGGGGTGTATTTTTCCCAATTTTTGACAGAATTTTCCCAATTTTGTCAGAATTAACCCCATGTCTCACCTGTGGCAGGTACGCGGCGTACCGCACGCCGCAGCTGCCGCAGTTCCGCACGCAGTACGTGTGGCGGCGCTCGCAGCTGCTGCGGTTCCTGGGTCAGATTTTGGGTGAATTTTCCCCATTTTTTGGTATAAATTTCCCAATTCTCACAGAATTAACCCCATTTCTCCCGTGTCTCTCACCTGTGGCAGGTACGCGGCGTACCGCACGCCGCAGCTGCCGCAGTTCCACACGCAGTACGTGCGGCGGCGCTCGCAGCTGCTGCGGTTCCTGGGTCAGATTTTGGGTGTAAATTTCCAGTTTTTGGGTGTAAATTTCCCAATTTTGGGGTATAAATTTCCCAGGTTTTGGGCATAAATTTCCCAGTTTTGGGTGTAAATTCCCGAATTTTTGGGCGTAAATTTCCAATT
Source organism: Poecile montanus (assembly GCA_038429875.1). NCBI lineage: Eukaryota > Metazoa > Chordata > Aves > Passeriformes > Paridae > Poecile > Poecile montanus. The sequence continues at coordinate 932,866 of CM076533.1, forward strand.
TTTGGGTGTAAATTCCTGAATTTTTGGGTGTAAATTTCCAAATTTTTAGGTGTAAATTCAGGAATTTTTGGGTGTAAATTCCCAAATTCTTGGGTATAAATTTCCCAATTTTTGACAGAAATTTCCCAATTTTTAGGTGTAAATTTCCCAATTTTTAGGTGTAAATTTCCCAGTTTTTGACAGAAATTTCCTGATTTTTGAGTGTAAATTCAGGAATTTTTGGGTGTAAATTTCCCAATTTTTGACAGAAATTTCTCAATTTTTGGGTGTAAATTCCCAAATTTTTGGGTGTAAATTTCCCAATTTTGGGGTGTAAATTCCCCAATTTTGGGGTGTATTTTTCCCAATTTTTGACAGAATTTTCCCAATTTTGTCAGAATTAACCCCATGTCTCACCTGTGGCAGGTACGCGGCGTACTGCACGCCGCAGCTGCCGCAGTTCCGCACGCAGTACGTGCGGCGGCGCTCGCAGCTGCTGCAGTTCCTGGGTCAGATTTTGGGTGAATTTTCCCCATTTTTTGGTATAAATTTCCCAATTCTCACAGAATTAACCCCATTTCTCCTGTGTGTCTCACCTGTGGCAGGTACGCGGCGTACCGCACGCCGCAGCTGCCGCAGTTCCGCACGCAGTACGTGCGGCGGCGCTCGCAGCTGCTGCAGTTCCTGGGTCAGATTTTGGGTGTAAATTCCCCAATTTTGGGTATAAATTTCCCAATTTTAGGTATAAATTCCCCAATTTTGTCAGAATTAACCCCATTTCTCCCGTGTCTCTCACCTGTGGCAGGTACGCGGCGTACCGCACGCCGCAGCTGCCGCAGTTCCGCACGCAGTACGTGCGGCGGCGCTCGCAGCTGCTGCGGGAGCGGGCGCAGGGCGGGGCGCTGGCAGGTGAGGCGCGGCGCTGGTACCTGCGGCTGCGGGCGCGGCTCCTGGCCCAGCGCTACGGGGCCCTGTCCGAGCCCGGCAGCTGCCGCAGCGGCCTCAGGGCCAGCAGGACCACGCTGGACCGCATGGAGGTACCTGGGGACACACCTGGGGGGGCTGGGGGCACCTGGACACACCTGGGGGGGCTTGAGATACACCTGGGGGGGCTTGAGATACACCTGGACACACCTGGGGTACACCTGGACACACCTGGGGGGGCTTGAGATACACCTGGACACACCTGGGGGCACCTGGACACACCTGGGGGGGCTTGAGATACACCTGGACACACCTGGGGGGGCTTGAGATACACCTGGACACACCTGGGGGTACCTGGGGGGATCTGAGATACACCTGGACATACCTGGGGGCACCTGGGATACACGTGGACACACCTGGGGGGAGCTGGGGGCACCTGGACATACCTGGGGGGGCTTGAGATACACCTGGATACACCTGGGGGGACCTGAGATACACCTGGACACACCTGGGGTACATCTGGACACACCTGGGGTGCACCTGGACACACCTGGGGGGGCTTGAGACACACCTGGGCACACCTGGGGTACACCTGGACACACCTGGGGGCACCTGGGGTACACGTGGACACACCTGGGGGGAGCTGGGGTACACCTGGACACACCTGGGGGGGCTTGAGATACACCTGGACACACTTGGGGTACAGCTGGACACATCTGGGGGGAGCTGGGGTACACCTGGGCACACCTGGGCACACCTGGGGTACCTGAGGTACACCTGGACACACCTGGACACATCTGGGGTACACCTGGACACACCTGGGGGCACCTGGGGCTGGGGAAACACCTGGGGGGGCTCAGAACAATCCCAAAACTCTTTTGGGGGAGGGTCTGGGGGTCCCAGCTCCCATTTTGGGGGTCCTGGGGGGTCCCACCCCCAATTTGGGACCCCCACCCTCATTTTGGGGGGTCCTAACCCCAAATTTGGGACCCCACCCCCATTTTGGGACCCCCACCCCCATTTTGGAACCCCCACTCCCATTTTTGGGACCCCCACCCCCATTTTGGGGGGTCCTAACCCCAAATTTGGGACCCCACCCCCAATTTGGAACCCCCACCCCCATTTTGGGACCCCCCACCCCCATTTTGGGGACCCCCACCCCATTTTCGGGGGTCCCAACCCTTTCCCCCCCCCAGGATTTTGAGGAGGACCCGCGGGGGTCTCGGGGGCACCGGCGCTCCCTGAGCCGCAGCTCCGGCCCGGGGGGGCTGCGGGGGGGCCCTGACGAGCGGTGAGACCCCCGGGGAGGTGGGGGGGAATTGGGGAGGGGGTCCCGGGGGGCTTTGGGGGGGTCCCGGGGGGTTTTGGGGTTTTTTGGGGTTTTTTGGGGGGGTTTTGGGGTCTTTTGGGGGGGCTGGGGGAGGTCTCAGTCTTTGGGGGGTGTTGGGGAAGGGTCTGGGGGGGTTTGGGGGGGGTCTCGGTATTTTGGGGGGGGGTCTTAAGGTGTCTCCCCCTCCCCAAAATCACTGCTGGGGGTGGGGGAGGGGGGGATTCACAGCCTTGGGTGAGACCATTTGGGGAGGGGGGGGTTGGAAGGTGCCAATCGCTGCCTGGGGGGGTCGGGGGGTGCCTGGGGGGGGTCTCAGGGGGATTTGGGGGGGGTCTCAGGGTTCTTGGGGGGGTCTCAGGGTTCTGGGGGGTCTCAGGGTTCTTGGGGGGGGTCTCAGGGTTCTTGGGGGGGGTCTCAAGGTTCTTGGGGGGGGTCTCAAGGTTCTTGGGGGGAGTCTCAGGGTTTTTGGGGGGTCTCAGGGTTCTTGGGGGGGGTCTCAGGGTTCTTGGGGGGGGGGTCTCAGGGTCCTGGGGGGGGGTCTCAGGGTCCTGGGGGGGGTCCCCATCCCCCCTGGCCGCTCCCATTGCCGGGCCCGGGGGGGTGCCGGGTTGTGCTCGGGGGGGTCCCGATGGATCCCAGGGCTGGGTGGGAATTGGGGTGGGGGTCTCACACCCCTCCTCCCCCCCTCCCCTGCAGCCCCCCCGGGGTGGTGCCCACCCCCCTGGCCGAGGCCAGCAGGGCCATGGCCGGGGACACCACCCTGAGCGAGAACTACGCCTTCGCTGGGGTGTTCCACGTGTTCGACCAACACCTGGACAGCGCAGGTACGGCCTGGGGGGCACCTGGGGGGCACCTGGGGGGCACCTGGGACCCCCCAAAAACACCCCAGAGCCAAGGAAAACACCTGAGACCCCCCCAAAACACCCCAGAGCCAGGGAAAACCCCTGGGACCCCCCCAAAACACCCCAGAGCCAGGGAAAACACCTGAGACCCCCCCCAGAAACACCTGGGACCCCCCCAGGGACACCTGGGACCCCCCAGAAATACCTGGGACCCCCAAAACCCCCCAGACCCTGCCAAGAGCTGAACTGGGGAGGGACCTGGGGGGCACCTGGGTGGTCCCTCTGTCCTGGGGGGCTCCCTGAGGGCTCTTTGGGGGAGTTCCCTTGTTCTGGAAAGTTCCCCAAGGGCTCTGGGGGGGTTCCCCATTCCTGTAGAATTTTGGGGAGGGGTCTCACCCCTCTCCCACCCCCTCCCCAGTCCGTAAGGTGCAGTTTGCCCACGACGAGCGGCACCTCCTGCCTGGGTCAGGGGCTCCTCAAGGGCTCTGGGGGGCTCTTTGGGGGTTCCCTTTGGCTCTGGGGGGGCTCCCTCTGTTCTGGAAGGTTCCCCAAGGACTCCGGGGGGGTTCCCCATTCCTGCAGGATTTTGGGGAGGGGTCTCACCCCTGTCCCACCCCCTCCCCAGTCCGCAAGGTCCAGTTTGCCCACGACGAGCGGCACCTCCTGCCTGGGTCGGGGGCTTCCCCCTGACTCTTTGGGGGTTCCCTTTGGTTCTGGAAGGTTCTCCAAGGACTCTGGGGGGTTCTCTTTGGTTCTGGGGGGGGTTCCCCATTCCTGCAGGATTTTGGGGAGGGGTCTCACCCCTGTCCCACCCCCTCCCCAGTCCGCAAGGTGCAGTTTGCCCACGACGAGCGGCACCTCCTGCCTGGGTCAGGGGCTCCTCAAGGGCTCTGGGGGGCTCTTTGGGGGTTCCCTTTGTTCTGGAAAGTTCCCCAAGGGCTCTGGGGGGGTTCCCCTGGCTGTGTGAGATTTTGGGGAGGGGTCTCACCCCTGTCCCACCCCCTCCCAGTGCTCAAGGTCCAGTTTGCCCACGAGGAGCGGCACCTCCTGCCTGGCTCAGGGGCTCCTCAAGGGCTCTGGGGGCTCTTTGGGGGTTCCCTTTGGCTCTGGGGGGGCTCCCTCTGTTCTGGAAGGTTCCCCAAGGACTCTGAGGGGGGTTCCCCATTCCTGTAGAATTTTGGGGAGGGGTCTCACCCCTGTCCCACCCCCTCCCCAGTCCGCAAGGTGCAGTTTGCCCACGACGAGCGGCACCTCCTGGCCTGCTGCTCCATGGACGGGACTCTCTCCGTTTGCCGCCTGGCTCCGGGGCCGCCGGCCGTGCTGCGGCTGCTGCGGGGTCACGGCGCCGGCGTCTCCGACTTCGCCTGGTCCCTGTCCAACGACGTCCTGGTGTCGGCGTCGCTGGACGCCACCCTGCGCCTCTGGGACCCCGGGGATGGGCGCTGCATCCGCCGCGTGCCCGACCCCGACGGGGCTGCGCTGCTGTGCTGCGCCTTCCAGCCGCTCAATAACAACCTGACTGTGGTGAGAAATAACCCAAAACAACCCAAAACTGCCCCAAAAACCACCCTGAGATACCCCAAAAACCACCCTGAAATCATCCTGAAATTATCCTGAAATTATCTCAAAATTATCCTGAAATTATCCCGACCCCGAAGGGGCTGCGCTGCTGTGCTGCGCCTTCCAGCCGCTCAGTAACAACCTGACTGTGGTGAGAAACAGCCTGAAACACCCCAAAATCATCCTGAAATTATCCTGAAATTATCTCAAAATTATCCTGAAATTATCTCAAAATTATCCTGAAATTATCTCAAAATCATCCTGAAATTATCCTGAAATTATCCTGAAATTATCCTGAAATTATCTCAAAATTATCCTGAAATTATCCTGAAATTATCCTGAAATTATCTCAAAATTATCCTGAAATTATCCCGACCCCGACGGGGCTGCGCTGCTGTGCTGCGCCTTCCAGCCGCTCAATAACAACCTGACTGTGGTGAGAAACAGCCCAAAATCATCCAAAATAACCCCAAAATCATCCTGAGATACCCCAAAAACCACCCTGAAATTATCCTGAAATTATCCTGAAATTATTTCAAAATTATCCTGAAATTATCTCAAAATTATCCTGAAATTATCCTGAAATTATCTCAAAATTATCCTGACCCCGACGGGGCTGCGCTGCTGTGCTGCGCGTTCCAGCCGCTCAATAACAACCTGACTGTGGTGAGAAATAACCCAAAATCATCCTGAAATCACCCTGAAATTATCCTGAAATTATTCTGGAATTATCCTGAAATTACCCCAAAATTATCCTGAAATCATCCTGAAATTATCCCGACCCCGACGGGGCTGCGCTGCTGTGCTGCGCCTTCCAGCCGCTCAATAACAACCTGACTGTGGTGAGAAACAGCCTGAAACATCCCAAAATCATCCTGAAATTATCCTGAAATTATCTCAAAATTATCCTGAAATTATCCTGAAATTATCTCAAAATTATCCTGAAATTATCCTGAAATTATCCTGAAATTATCCTGAAATTATCCCGACCCCGACGGGGCTGCGCTGCTGTGCTGCGCCTTCCAGCCGCTCAATAACAACCTGACTGTGGTGAGAAACAGCCCAAAATCATCCAAAATAACCCCAAAATCATCCTGAGATACCCCAAAAACCACCCTGAAATTATCTCAAAATTATCCTGAAATTATCCCGACCCCGACGGGGCTGCGCTGCTGTGCTGTGCCTTCCAGCCGCTCAATAACAACCTGACTGTGGTGAGAAACAGCCCAAAATCATCCTGAGATACCCCAAAAACCACCCTGAGATCATCCTGAAATTATCCTGAAATTACCCCAAAAACCATCCTGAAATCATCCTGAAATTATCCTGAAATTATCCTGAAATTATCCCGAAATTATCCCAAAATTATCCCGAAATTATCCTGAAATTATCCTGAAATTATCCTGAAATTATCCTGAAATTATCCCAAAATTATCCCAAAATTATCCCGAAATTATCCTGAAATTATCCTGAAATTATTCGGAAATTATTCTGAAATTATCCTGAAATTATCCTGAAATTATCCTGAAATTATCCTGAAATTATTCTGAAATTATCCTGAAATTATTCTGAAATTATCCTGAAATTATCTCAAAATTATCCTGGAATTATCCTGAAATTACCCCAAAATCATCCTGAAATTATCCTGAAACACCTCAAAATCATCCTGAAATTTGGGGGTCTCAGGGTGATTTTGGGGGTCTCAGGGTGAGGTTTAGGGGGGATTTTTTGGGGGATTTTTTTGGGGCTCTTAGGGTGATTTTGGGGGTCTCAGGGTGATTTTGGGGGGGATTTTTTGCAGATTTTTTTGGGGGTCTCAGGATGATTTTGGGGTTCTCAGGGTGATTTTGGGGGTCTCAGGGTGATTTTGGGGGTCTCAGGATGGGATTTTGGGGGGGATTTTTTTGCAGATTTTTTTTGGGATTTTTTTGGGGGGTCTCAGGGTGATTTTGGGGGTCTCAGGATGATTTTGGGGGTCTCTTTGTGCCCCCCCAGGTGGGCAGTGCCCAGCACATGGTGCGAGTGGTGAACATCTCCATGGGGAAGGCGGCTCAGGGTGGGATTTTGGGGGTCTCAGGGTGATTTTGGGGGTCTCAGGATGATTTTGGGGGTCTCAGGATGATTTTGGGGTTCTCAGGATGATTTTGGGGGTCTCTTTGTGCCCCCCCAGGTGGGCAGTGCCCGGCACATGGTGCAAGTGGTAAACATCTCCACGGGGAAGGGGCTCAGGGTGGGATTTTGGGGGTCTCAGGGTGATTTTGGGGGTCTCAGGGTGAGGTTTAGGAGGGATTTTTGAGGCTTCAGGGTGGGATTTTGGGGGGATTTTTTTTGAGATTTTTTTGCAGATTTTTTTGGGGTTCTCAGGGTGATTTTGGGGGTCTCAGGGTGAGGTTTAGGGGGGATTTTTTGGGGGATTTTTTTGGAGATTTTTTGGGGGGATTTTTTTGGGGATTTTTTTGGGGGTCTCAGGATGATTTTGGGGGTCTCAGGATGATTTTGGGGGTCTCAGGGTGGGATTTTTTTGGTGATTTTTTTGCAGATTTTTTTGGGGATTTTTTTGGGGGGTCTCAGGGTGATTTTGGGGGTCTCAGGGTGATTTTGGGGGACTCAGGGTGGGATTTTTTTGGGGGGATTTTTTTGGTGATTTTTTTGCAGATTTTTTTGGGGATTTTTTTGGGGGTCTCGGTGATTTTGGGGGTCTCAGGGTGAGGTTTAGGGGGGATTTTTTTGGGGATTTTTTTGGGGGGTCTCAGGATGATTTTGGGGGTCTCTTTGTGCCCCCCCAGGTGGGCAGTGCCTGGCACATGGTGCGAGTGGTGAACATCTCCACGGGGAAGGCGGCTCAGGGTGGGATTTTGGGGGTCTCAGGGTGATTTTGGGGGTCTCAGGGTGAGGTTTAGGGGGGATTTTTTGGGGAGATTTTTTGGAGATTTTTTTGGGGGATTTTTGGGGGGATTTTTTGGGGGTCTCAGGGTGATTTTGGGGGTCTCAGGGTGGGATTTTTTTGGGGGGATTTTTTTGCAGATTTTTTTTGGGATTTTTTTGGGGGGTCTCAGAATGATTTTGGGGGGTCTCAGGATGATTTTGGGGGTCTCTTTGTGCCCCCCCAGGTGGGCAGTGCCCGGCACATGGTGCGAGTGGTGAACATCTCCACGGGGAAGGCGGCTCAGGGTGGGATTTTGGGGGGGTCTCAGGGTGATTTTGGGGGTCTCAGGGTGCGACTTTGGGGGGGATTTTTTTGGGGATATTTTTGGGGGATTTTTTTGGGGTTCTCAGGATGATTTTGGGGGTCTCAGGGTGAGGTTTAGGGGGGATTTTTTTGGGGATTTTTTTTGGGGGTCTCAGGGTGATTTTGGGGTTCTCAGGGTGATTTTGGGGGTCTCTTTGTGCCCCCCCAGGTGGGCAGTGCCCGGCACATGGTGAGAGTGGTGAACATCTCCACGGGGAAGGCGGCTCAGGGTGGGATTTTGGGGGTCTCAGGGTGATTTTGGGGGTCTCAGGGTGATTTTGGGGGTCTCAGGGTGATTTTGGGGTTCTCAGGATGATTTTGGGGGTCTCAGGATGATTTTGGGGGTCTCTTTGTGCCCCCCCAGGTGGGCAGTGCCCGGCACATGGTGCGAGTGGTGAACATCTCCACGGGGAAGGCGGCTCAGGGTGGGATTTTGGGGGTCTCAGGGTGATTTTGGGGGTCTCGGGATGTGATTCTGGGGATTTTTGGGGGGATTTTTTGGGGGATTTTTTGGGGGGATTTTTTGGGGGGTCTCAGGGTGATTTTGGGGGTCTCAGGATGATTTTGGGGGTCTCTTTGTGCCCCCCCAGGTGGGCAGTGCCCGGCACATGGTGCAAGTGGTGAACATCTCCACGGGGAAGGCGGCTCAGGGTGGGATTTTGGGGGGGGTCTCAGGGTGATTTTGGGGGTCTCAGGGTGAGGTTTAGGGGGGATTTTTTGGGGGATTTTTTTGGAGATTTTTTGGGGGGATTTTTTGGGGGATTTTTTTGGGGGTCTCAGGGTGATTTTGGGGGGTCTCAGGGTGATTTTGGGGGTCTCGGGATGTGATTCTGGGGATTTTTTGGGGGATTTTTTTGGGGATTTTTTTGGGGGTCTCAGGATGATTTTGGGGGTCTCAGGATGATTTTGGGGGTCTCAGGGTGGGATTTTTTTGGTGATTTTTTTGCAGATTTTTTTGGGGATTTTTTTGGGGGTCTCGGTGATTTTGGGGGTCTCAGGGTGAGGTTTAGGGGGGATTTTTTGGGGGATTTTTTTGGGGGGTCTCAGGATGATTTTGGGGGTCTCTTTGTGCCCCCCCAGGTGGGCAGTGCCCGGCACATGGTGCGAGTGGTGAACATCTCCACGGGGAAGGCGGCTCGTGGCGGCGCCGGTCGCTTGCCCGGCCGCGTCCTCTCGCTCTGCTTCGACGCCCCCGGGCGCGTCCTCTGGGCTGGCGACGATCGCGGCTCGGTGTCGTCGTTCCTGTGTGACCCCGCCACCGGTACGGGATGCTGGGGGCACTGGGACGGACTGGGAGGGAACTGGGAGGGAACTGGGAGAGACTGGGAGGGGATTTGGGGGCATTGGGAGGGACTGGAAGGGACTGGGAGGGAACTGGGAGAGACTGGGAGGGAACTGGGAGGGAACTGGGAGAGACTGGGAGGGGATTTGGGGGCATTGAGAGGGGGTTTGGGGGCACTGGGAGGGGATTTGGGGACACTGGGAGAGACTGGGAGGGACTGGGAGGGAACTGGGAGAGACTGGGAGGGAACTGGGAGGGAACTGGGAGAGACTGGGAGGGGATTTGAGGGCACTGAGAGGGACTGGGAGAGATTGGGAAGGGGTTTGGGGACACTGGAAGGGACTGGGAGGGAACTGGGAGGGACTGGGAGGGGATTTGGGGGCATTGGGAGGGGATTTGGGGGCACTGGGAGAGACTGGGAGGGACTGGGAAGGGATTTGGGGACACTGGGAGGGGATTTGAGGGCACTGGGAGGGACTGGGAGGGGGTTTGGGGTGACTGGGAGGAACTGGGAGAGACTGGGAGGGGATTTGGGGTGAGTACAGAGCAACTGGGAGGCACTGGGACATCACTGGGAGGCACTGGGGCAGCTCTGAGGTGGCACTGGTTCATACTGGGAGGCACTGGGGCAGCTCTGGGACATCACTGGTCCATACTGGGGGGCACTGGGGTGGGTCCAGGGTGGCACTGGTCCATACTGGGAGGCACTGGGTGATACTGGGGCGGCACTGGGAGGCACTGGGGTGGCTCCAGGCTGGCACTGGTCCATACTGGGAGGCACTGGTTGATACTGGGAGGCACTGGGGTGGCTCCAGGCTGGCACTGGTCCATACTGGGAGGCACTGGTTGATACTGGGGCGGCACTGGGAGGCACTGGGGCGGCTCTGGGACATCACTGGTCCATACTGGGAGGCACTGGGGTGGGTCCAGGGAGGCACTGGTCCATACTGGGAGGCACTGGGGTGGGTCCAGGGTGGCACTGGTCCATACTGGGAGGCACTGGTTGATACTGGGAGGCACTGGGGCGGCTCCAGGCTGGCACTGGTCCATACTGGGAGGCACTGGGGTGGCTCTGGGGTGGCTCTGGGACATCACTGGTCCATACTGGGAGGCACTGGGGCGGCTCCAGGCTGGCACTGGTTGATACTGGGAGGCACTGGGGTGGGTCCAGGCTGGCACTGGTCCATACTGGGAGGCACTGGTTGATACTGGGATCCCCAGGCCGGCTGACCAAGGCCTCGCGGTTGCTGGTCCAGGCCGGTGGTTCCATCACGTCGCTGTCGGCGCGAGCCTGGGCGAGCCGTGAGGCTCCGGATCCTTCCCTGCTGCTCAACGCCTGCCCCGACCGCCTGCTGCTCTTCAGGTGAGTCTGGGGGGGTTTTGGGGGGTCTTTGGGGGTCTCTGGGGGATTTTAGGGGGTCTTTGGGGGGTCTTTGGGGGGGTCTCTGAGGGGTTTTGGGGGGTGTGAGGCTCCGGACTCCTCCCTGCTGCTCAACGCCTGCCCCGACCGCCTGCTGCTCTTCAGGTGGGTCTGGGGGGGCTTTTGGGGGGTTTTGGGGGGCTCTGGGGGATTTTAGGGGGTCTTTGAGGGGTCTTTGGGGGCCGTGAGGCTCCGGATCCTTCCCTGCTGCTCAACGCCTGCCCCGACCGCCTGCTGCTCTTCAGGTGGGTCTGGGGGGGTTTTGGGGGGTCTTTGGGGGGCTCTGGGGGGGTTTTGGGGGTCTTTGGGGGGTCTCTGGGGGGCTCTGAGGGGGTTTGGAGGGGTTTTGGGGGGTTTTGGGGGGGGTCTTTGGGGGTGTTTTGGGGGGTGTGAGGTTCCGGATCCTTCCCTGCTGCTCAACGCCTGCCCCGACCGCCTGCTGCTCTTCAGGTGCCTCTGGGGGGGTTTTGGGGGTCTTTGGGGGGTTTTGGGGGGCTCTGAGGGGTATTTTTTTGGGAGTTTAGGGCAGTTTCAGGGTAGGTTTGGTGTTTTTGGGGTGATTTTGGGACATTTCTGACCCTTTTCCCCCTCTCAGGGTGGTGGAGGACGAGGGGGGCTCAGGGGGTGTTTTTGGGATGTTTTTGGGGTGATTTTGGGGTGTTTCTGACCCCTTCCCCCCCCCCAAGGTGGTGGAGGACGAGGGGGAATTTTGGGGTGATTTTGGGATGTTTATGGGGTGATTTTGACCCCTTTCCCCCCTCTCAGGGTGGTGGAGGACGAGGGGTGTTTTTGGGGTGATTTTGGGATGTTTTTGGGGTGATTTTGGGGTGTTTTTGGGGTGTTTTTGGGGTGATTTTGGGGTGGTTTTTGGGGTGATTTTGGGGTGTTTTTGGGGTGTTTCTGACCCTTTTTCCCCTGTCAGGGTGGTGGAGGACGAGGGGGGCTCAGGGGGTGTTTTTGGGGTGTTTCTGACCCTTTTTCCCCTCCCAGGGTGGTGGAGGACGAGGGGGGCTCGGGGGGGGATTTGGGGGTGATTTTGGGGTAATTTTGGGGTGTTTTTGGGGTGATTTTGGGGTGTTTTTGGGGTGTTTTTGGGGTGATTTTGGGGTGGTTTTTGGGGTGATTTTGGGGTGTTTTTGGGGTGTTTCTGACCCTTTTCTCCCCCCCAGGGTGGTGGAGGACGAGGGGGGCTCGGGGGCCCCGGGGCTGAGGCTCCGGCGCAGTTTCCCCACCCGGCACCGGGAGCAGCCCCTGAGGAGCTGCTTCTGTCCCCTGATGTCCTTCAGACAGGGAGCCTGCGTGGGTGAGCACTGGGGGAACTGGGACGGACTGGGACGGACTGGGAGGGGACTGGGAGGGATTGGGAGGGGATTGGGAGGGGACTGGGAGGGGACTGGGAGAGACTGGGATGGAGTGGGAGGGACTGAGAGAGACTGGGAGGAACTGGGGGGGAGTGGGATGGAGTGGGAGGGACTGGGAGGGGACTGGGAGAGACTGGGATGGACTGGGAGGGACTGGGAGGGGATTGGGGGACACTGGGAGGGGACTGGGAGGGACTGGGGGACACTGGGAGGGATTGGGAGGGGACTGGGGAGGACTGGGAGGGACTGGGATGGATTTGGGGTCACTGGGAGTGACTGGGGTGGGTCCAGGGACAGTTCCCCTCCCTCCAGCCCTGTCCCCAGTGTCCCCAAATGTCCCCAAATGTCCCCAATGTCCCCCTGTGACAGTGACAGGCAGCGAGGAGGGCTCTGGGTGTCCCCTCAATGTCCCCAAATGTCCCCAGTGTCCCCTCAATGTCCCCAATGTCCCCAATGTCCCCCTGTGACAGTGACAGGCAGCGAGGAGGGCTCTGGGTGTCTCCAAATGTCCCCTCAATGTCCCCAAATGTCCCCAATGTCCCCTCCTGTGACAGTGACAGGCAGTGAGGAGGGCTCTGGGTGTCCCCAATGTCCCCCCTGTGACAGTGACAGGCAGCGAGGAGGGCTCTGGGTGTCCCCAATGTCCCCCCAGTGTCCCGAATGTCCCCAATGTCCCCCTGTGACAGTGACAGGCAGCGAGGACGCCTCTGTGCATTTCTTCGACGTCGGCCGCGCCGCTCGCGCCACCGTGAACACCCTGCAGGGCCACGGGGCCGCCGTGCTCGCCGTGGCCTTCAACTGCGACGAGTCCCTGCTGGCCTCGGGCGACGCCGCCGGCACCGTCATCGTGTGGCGCCGGCAGCACGCGTGAACCCCAAAAACACCCCAAAAACCACCCTGAAACCCAAAAACACCCCAAAAACCACCTCAAAAACTACCCTGAACCCCGAAAAACACCCCAAAAACCACCTCAAAAACCACCTTGAACCCTGAAAACCACCCCAAAAACCACCCTGAAACCCAAAAACACCCCAAAAACCACCCCAAAAACTACCCTGGACCCCAAAATACCCACAGGGAACCCCAAAAACCACCCTGAACCCCAAAATAACCACAGGGAACCCCAAAAACCACCCTGAACCCCAAAATAACCATGGGGAACCACGAAATCCATGTGGGGAACCACAAAAACCACCCTGGACCCCAAAATACCCACAGGGAACCCCAAAAACCACCCTGGACCCCCAAAATAACCACGGGGAACCACGAAATACCCCTGGGGAACCCCAAAAACCACCCTGATCCCCAAAATAACCACGGGGAACCCCCAAATGCCTCTGGGGAACCACGAAATCCATGTGGGGAACCCCAAAAACCACCCCAAAATCCTTGTGAGAAACCTCAAAAACTGCCCCAAAATCCCCGTGGGGAACCCCAAAATCTCCAACCCTGAAATCCCCCTGGGGAACCACAAAATCCCCTGAACCCCAAAATCCCCGTGGGGAACCCCAAAATCCTCTGAACCCCAAAATCCCCGTGGGGAACCCCAAAATCCCCATGAGAAACCTCAAAAACTGCCCTGAAATCCCTGTAAGAAACCTCAAAAACCACCCCAAAATTTGCCCCAAAATCGCCGTGAGGATGTGCAAAAACTGCTCTGAGATCCCTGTGAGAAACCCCAAAATCCCTGTGGGAAACCCCAAAAACTGCCCCAAAATGTGCCCCAAAATCCCTGTGAAAAGCCCCAAATCTGCCCCAAAATCCACCTCGGAATCCACCCCAAAATCCCCCTGAAAAACCCCAAAATTCCCCTAAAAAACCCCAAATTCCCCCCAAAATCCCCCCCAAACCCAGCCCAGAACGCGGTGAGGTTTTTGGGTGGCGCGTGGCTCCGAAATCTCCCCAAAATCTTCCCCAAAATCCACCCCAAAACTCCCCTGTGTGGCTCTTGAGTTTGGTGTGACCCCAAAATATCCCAAATGTCCCCAGACCCCTCCTCAACACCCCAAAAATACCCCAAAACACCCCAAAAATGCCCCAAAATCTCCCTGGATCCCTCCCCAAAATCCCCTCCGGGTGATTTTACAGGTGCTGTGATCAGGTGGCACCTGGAGACCCCCAAAATCACCTGGAGCCCCAAAATCTCAAAATCCTCCAGACCCCTCCCAAAATTACCTGGAACCCCAAAACCCCTCAGGATCCACCTGGACCCCCAAAATTCCTCCTCAAAATCCCTCAGACCCCACCCCAAAATCACCTGGAGCCCCAAAACCCCAGAGACCCCTCCCCAAAATCACCTGGAGCCCCAAAAATTCCTCCTCAAAATCCTCCAGACCCCACCCAAAATCACCTGGAGCCCCAAAACCCCTCAGACCCCACCCAAAATTACCTGGGACCCCAAAATCCCTCCTCAGGACACACCTGAACCCCCAAAATTCCTCCTCAAAATCCTTCAGACCCTTCCCAAAATCACCTGGACCCCCAAAACCTCTCCCCAAAACCCCTCAGACCCCTCCCCAAAACCACCTGGAGCCGCAAAACCCCAGAGACCCCCTCCCCAAAATCACCTGGAGCCCCAAAATTCCTTCTCAGGACCCACCTGGACCCCCAAAACCCCTCCTCAAAATCCTCCAGACCCCTCCCAAAATTACCTGGAGCCCCAAAATTCCTCCTCAAAACCCCTCAGACCCCTCCCAAAATTACCTGGAGCCCCAAAATTCCTCCTCAGGATCCACCTGGACCCCCAAAACCCCTCCTCAAAATCCTCCAGACCCCTCCCAAAATTACCTGGGCCCCAAAACCCCTCAGACCCCACCCAAAATTACCTGGGCCCCAAAACCCCTCCTCAGGACGCACCTGAACCCCCAAAATTCCTCCTCAAAATCCTTCAGACCCTTCCCAAAATCACCTGGGGCCCCAAAACCTCTCCCCAAAACCCCTCAGACCCCTCCCCAAAACCACCTGGAGCCGCAAAACCCCAGAGACCCCCTCCCCAAAATCACCTGGAGCCCCAAAATTCCTTCTCAGGACCCACCTGGACCCCCAAAACCCCTCCTCAAAATCCTCCAGACCCCTCCCAAAATTACCTGGACTCCCAAAATTCCTCCTCAGAACTTCTCAGGATCCACCTGGACCCCCAAAACCCCTCCAGGCCCCTCCCAAAATCACCTGGAGCCCCAAAATTCCTCCTCAGGATCCACCTGGACCCCCAAAACCCCTCAGGCCCCTCCCCAAAATGATCTGAACCCTCAAAATCCTCCAGAGCCCTCCCAAAATCACCTGGACCCCAAAAATTCCTCCTCAAAATCACCTCAGACCCCACCCAAAATCACCTGGAACCCCAAAATCACCTCAGACCCCACCCAAAATCACCTGGACCCCAAAAATTCCTCCTCAAAACCCCTCAGGATCCACCTGAACGCCCAAAACCCCTCAGATCCCGCCCCCAAAAATCACCTGGGACCCCAAAACCTCTCCCCAAAACCCCCCAGACCCCTCCCCAAACCCACCAGTCCCCCCCCAAACCCCTCCCGGTTCCCCGGCGGCGGCGCAGGCGGGGCCCAGGTGAGCTCTGGCTGTGGCCCAGGTGTGGCCCAGGTGTTTCAGAACAGGAATTTGCGGCACGAGGCCGCCCCGCACTTGCACTCGATGCGGCCGCGGGCGCGGGGGGAGCCCCCCAGGGACCCCCCCACCAGCCCGAAGTTGGAGTCCATGCGGCTGCTCTCGGCGTCCACCGGGTCCACTGCAGGTACAGGGGGACACTGAGGCACAGGTGGGACCCCAAAACACCCCAGGTGGGACCCTGAACCCCCAGGTGTGACCCTGAATCACCCAGGTGTGACCCCAAACCTCCCAGGTGTGACCCCAAACCCCCCAGGTGTGACCCTGAACCCCCCAGGTGTGACAGTGAGGCACAGGTGGGACCCCAAAACACCCCAGGTGGGACCCCAAAACACCCAGGTGTGACCCCAAACCCACCCAGGTGTGACAGTGAGACACAGGTGGGACCCCAAAACACCCCAGGTGGGACCCCAAATCTCCCAGGTGTGACCCTGAATCACCCAGGTGTGATAGTGAGACACAGGTGGGACCCCAAAACACCTCAGGTGGGACCCTGAATCACCCAGGTGGGACCCCAAAACCCCCCAGGTGTCCCCAGGAGTCCCCAGGTGTGTCCCAGGTGTCCCCAGCTGTCCCCAGGTGTGTTCCAGGTGGGTTCTAGACTCGGTTCTAGAGCGGTTCTAGATCAGGTTCTAGAGCGGTTCTAGATTGTTCTAGAGCGGTTCTAGACTGGGTTCTAGAGCGGTTCTAGATCAGGTTCTAGAGCGGTTCTAGACTCGGTTCTAGATTGTTCTAGACTGGGTTCTAGAGTGGTTCTAGACTCGGTTCCAGAGTGGTTCTAGAGTTGGTTCTAGACTGGGTTCTGGGTGTGTTCCAGGTGTCCCCAGCTGTCCCCAGGTGTCCCCAGCTGTCCCCAGGTGTGCCCAGGTGTCCCAGGTGTGTCCCCAGGAGTCCCCAGGTGTCCCCAGAGGTGTCCCCAGCTGTCCCCAGGTGTCCCAGGTGTCCCAGGTGTGTCCCCAGCTGTCCCCAGCTGTCCCCAGGTGTGTCCCCAGGTGTCCCAGGTACCGTGCATGTTGTAGTCGAAGGTGAGCTCCTCCCCGGCGCGGATCGGCCGCGTGGCGAAGAGCGCGATGCGCGGCAGCCGCTGGTCCAGGTTCTCGATGAACACGTTGTACACCTGCAGGTTGGGGTCGCACTGCCCCGCCCACACGGCTCGGACACGCCCGCGGGGGACACGCCCACCGGGGACACGCCCACCGGGGGACACGCCCACCCTGAGCCACACCGGGGACACGCCCACCGGGGACACGCCCACCCTGAGCAACACCCACCCTGAGCAACACCCACCGGGGACACGCCCACCGGAGGACACCCACCGGGGGACACCCACCAGGGACACGCCCACCCCGAGCCACACCCACCCTGAGCCACACCCACCTCTGGGGAGAGACACCCATGGAGCCACACCCACCCTGAGCCACGCCCACCGGGGCCACGCCCACCCTGAGCCACACCCACCTCCAAGGGAGCCACACCCACCCTGTGCCCAGGTGACCTCTCCATGCCCAGGTGACCCCACACCTGTCTCAGGTGACCCCACACCTGCCCAGGTGACCCCTCCATGCCCAGGTGACCCCACACCTGTCTCAGGTGACCCCACACCTGTCCAGGTGACCCCTCCATGCCCAGGTGACCCCTCCATGCCCAGGTGACCCCACACCTGTCCCCAGGTGACCCCTCCATGCCCAGGTGCCCCCAGCTGTACCCAGGTGACCCCACACCTGCCCAGGTGACCTTTCCATGCCCAGGTGACCCCTCCATGCCCAGGTGACCCCACACCTGTCCCAGGTGACCCCTCCATGCCCAGGTGACCCCTCCATGCCCAGGTGACTCCACACCTGTCCCAGGTGACCCCTCCATGCCCAGGTGACCCCACACCTGCCCAGGTGACCCCACTCACGCTGTGGTTGACGAAGTGTGAGATGTTCCCGTAGTGGGCGGCGTCCACGGTGTAAACGTCCTCCACGTAGTCCAGGTCGAACAGGTACGTGGCGCCCTGGCGGTCGTACACCTGGCCCCGGCGCTCCGCCTCCTCCGAGGTGATGATCTGCGACAGGAGCACACCTGAACACACCTGGCACAGCTGGGGCACACCTGGGCACAGCTGGGGCACACCTGAACACACCTGGGCACACCTGGGGCACACCTGGGCACAGCTGAACACACCTGAACACACCTGAACACACCTGGGCACACCTGAACCCTGTCACACCTGAGCCATGTCACACCTGAACACACCTGAACCCTGTCACACCTGGGCACACCTGGCCCCGGCGCTCCGCCTCCTCCGAGGTGATGATCTGTGACAGGAGCACACCTGAACACACCTGGGCACACCTGGGGCACACCTGGGCACAGCTGAACACACCTGAGACACACCTGGGCACACCTGAACCCTGTCACACCTGAACACACCTGAACACACCTGGGCACACCTGAACCCTGTCACACCTGGGCACACCTGAACCCTGTCACACCTGGGCACACCTGGCCCCGGCGCTCGGCCTCCTCCGAGGTGATGATCTGCGACAGGAGCACACCTGGGCACAGCTGGACACAGCTGGACACACCTGGCACAGCTGGGTACAGCTGGTACACCTGAACACACCTGAACCCAGTCACACCTGAACCCTGTCACACCTGGGCACACCTGGCCCCGGCGCTCCACCTCCGAGGTGATCTGTGACAGGAGCACACCTGAACACACCTGGCACAGCTGGGCACAGCTGGGCACAGCTGGCACACCTGGGGCACACCGGTACAGACCTGTACCACACACACCTGTACAAGCCTGTACACACCTGTACACACCTGTGCACACCTGTATCACACCTGTATCACACCTGTATCACACCTGTACACACCTGTACACACCTGTGCACACCTGTATCACACCTGTACACACCTGTGCACACCTGAACACACCTGTACACACCTGTACACACCTGTACACACCTGTACACACCTGTATCACACACACACCTGTATCACACACACCTGTACACACCTGTACCACACCTGTACTCACCTCCCCCACGTACTCCATGACGAAGGAGTTCTTGCGGATGCGCTGCAGCGTGCGCACTCCCCAGCCCTGCACACACCTGTACACACCTGTACACACCTGTACACACCTGTATCACACCTGTATCACACCTGTATCACACCTGTACACACCTGTACACACCTGTACACACCTGTATCACACACACACACCTGTACACACCTGTATCACACCTGTGCACACCTGTACACACCTGTACACACCTGTACACACCTGTACCACACCTGTACACACCTGTGCACACCTGAACACACCTGTACACACCTGTATCACACACACACACCTGTACACACCTGTATCACACCTGTGCACACCTGTACACACCTGTACACACCTGTATGACACTCACCTCCCCCACGTACTCCATGACGAAGGAGTTCTTGCGGATGCGCTGCAGCGTGCGCACTCCCCAGCCGCGCCCGTCGCCGGTGCGGAAGATGCACAGGTCGTAGCGGATGCCGCGCTGCACCACGCGGTTGGGGCAGTCGGCGCCGCAGCGGCAGCGCGAGTTGCACTCGTAGATGGGCAGCCCCGCCCTGATCCTCACCTGCCCGGCCTCGTTGTAGGCGAACCTGTTGTGGGACGCGCCCGGGCAGCAGCCCCCGGCCAGCGTGGCCTCGGCCAGGCAGTCGCGGCACTCGCAGCCGGCGGCCACGGGGGTCAGCGCCACGCCCGCGCCCACCTTGTACTCGTTGACGTAGACGAAGTCGCGGGGGGGCCCGTGCAGGTCCACCTCGTTCTCCACGGCGATGCGGCCGCGGTGGCTGCGCGTGCGGTTCAGGTGGCGCTCCCAGCGCCGCAGCGCCCGGCGCTGCTCGGCTTTCTGCGCCAGGTAGGAGACGGCGCGCGGCGGGAGCCCGCGGGGGCCCGGCCGCACCGGAGCGCCGGGGGCGCGCTCCAGGTCGCGGTGCAGCTGCTGGAGGAGCCCGCGGCAGCGGAGGTTGCGGCGAGGCTCCCAGGTGTTGGCGGAGGTGGGGTAACCGCGCCACTTCACCAGGTAGAATTCCTCGTCCTGTGGGGGGAAGGGGGCGGGGGGTCACACCAAGTGTGGGGGGTCAGGGGTGACCCCAAATGTGGGGCAGAACAAGGTCAGGGGTCACTCCAAATGTGGGGCAGAACAAGGTCGGGGGTCACCCCAAATGTGGGGCAGAACAAGGTCGGGGGTCACCCCAAATGTGGGGCAGAACAAGGTCAGAGGTCACCCCAAATGTGGGGGGCAGGGGGCGAGGGTGACCCTGGTGTGGGGCAGAACAAGGTCAGGGGTCACCCCAAATGTGGGGGGTCAGGGGTGACCCCGGTCAGGGGTGGCACAAGGTCAGGGGTGACCCCAGTGTGGGGGTCAGGGGTGGCAGTGGCCAGATTTGGGGACACAAAGGTCAGGGGTCACCCCAAATGCGGGGCAGAACAAGGTCAGGGGTGACCCCAAATGTGGGGGACAAGGGTCAGGGGTGGCAGTGGCCAGTGGTGACCCCAGACTGGGGGACACGAGGTCAGGAGTGACCTTGGTGTGGGGAGCAGGGGTCAGTGGTGACCCCAGATTATGGAACATGAAGGTCAGGGGTGACCCTGGTCAGGGGTGGCACGAGGTCAGGGGTGACCCCGGTGTGGGGTGGAATAAGGTCAGGGGTCACCCCAAATGTGGGGGGTCAGGGGTGACCCCGGTCAGGGGTGGCACAAGGTCAGGAGTGACCCCAGTGTGAGGGTCAGGGGTCAGGGTGGACACAGGAATTGGAGGGAAGAGTCCAGGGGCTTTGGGGGCATCCAGGGGGGTCTCGTGAGGTCTGGGGGGGTCCTGGAGTGACCCCAATGTCCAGGGACTTCTGGGGGTCCTGGGTCAGTTCCCGGTTCAGGGGTCCCTGTTGGGTTCCTGGTCTCGGGGGCTGTCCCTGTTCGGGGGTCCCGGTTCGGGGGTCCCTGGTGTGTTCCCTGTTTTGGGGGCTGTCCCGTTTGGGGGTCCCAGTCGGGTTCCCAGTTCAGGGGTCCAGGTTTCAGGGGCTGTCCCAGTTTGGGGGTGTTGGTTCGAGGGCCCCGGGTGTGTTCCCAGTCTCGGGGGCTGTCCCGGTTTGGGGGTCCCAGTTCGGGGGTCCTGGTTGGGTTCCTGGTCTCGGGGGCTGTCCCAGTTTGGGGGTCCCGGTTTCAGGGGCTGTCCCTGTTCGGGGGTCCCTGTTTGGGGGTCCCTGTTTGGGGGTCCCGGTCTCGGGGGCTGTCCCTGTTCGGAGGTCCCAGTTTGGGGGTCCCGGTTGGGGGTCCCGGTTCAGGGGTCCTGGTTGGGTTCCTGGTCTCGGGGGCTGTCCCAGTTTGGGGTTCCCGGTTTCAGGGGCTGTCCCGGTTCGGGGGTCCCGGTTCGGGGGTCCCGGCCGCGCCCCCCTCACCCGCACTCGCCGGTAGTCGCACAGCAGCTCCACCTCGAAGTGGCCGAGGTTGCGGCGGGTGACGCCGAGCGCGCGGCACCGCAGGCGCTGCAGCCGGCACAGCTCCTGCAGTCGCGACCAGGGCGACAGGCAGCACACGGAGCAGCCTGCGGGCACAGCGGGGCAGCTCAGGGCGCCGCGCCTCTATCGCGACAGCGCCACAGCGGCTGCGGGAGGGGGGGGGAGCGGCGGTGACACCACAGAACCACCCCCCTCACCCTCAGGCGCTGCCGGCAGCGCTCGCTCTGTCGCGACAGCACGACAAAGGGGGGGTGAGGGGGCACACCGCAGGGTCCCCCCCAGACACGCTCTGTCGCGACAGCGCGATACCGGGTCCGTGAGGGGACACACGAGGTGAGGGGGGGGGATGGCGGTGACACCACAAAACCCCCCCTCACCCTCAGGCGCTGCCGGCAGCGCTCGCTCTGTCGCGACAGCACGACAGAGGGGGGGTGAGGGCGCACACCGCGGGGCTCAGCCCCCCTCCCCCCCCCGACACGCTCTGTCGCGATAGCGGCTGGCTGAGGGGGGACACCACGAAGGGGAAAAACCCGTGAGGGACCGCGGTGACACCACAGAACCCCTTCCCTCACCCTCAGGCGCTGCCGGCAGCGCTCGCTCTGTCGCGACAGCACCGACAGCGATCGGGTGAGGGGACACCCTGAGGGGCCACAAAATTTGGGGACAGGACACAAACCCCCCCCCCCCCACACCCCCCTCACCCCCCTCACGCTCTCCCCTCCCCCTCCTCACCCCTCACGCGCGTTCCCGCCACTTTCCCCCCCCCCCTTCCCTCAGGCACCAACGGCCGCGCGCGGGAAGCGGCGCCGGCCCCTCAGAGCCCCCCCCCAGCCCCTGCTGCTCCCCTCACGCCCCCCGGAGACCCCTCGGGCCCGCCCCGCTCGCGCCACCTTTTAAATTTTCCGCCATTTTCAGCCGCCGCCGCCGCCGCTTTTTTTTTTTTTTGCTTTTTTTTTTTTTTTTCCTTTTTCCGCCTTTTTTTTTTTCGCTTTTTTTTTTTTTTTTTTTAACCTCCCCTTGCGCCGCTTCCGCCCGCGGGGCAGCGCGAGGGGGCGGGGCTTCCTCCGCCCGCGCCCGGCGCTCATTGGCTGCGCCGGTGGGTGATTTGCATACTGACAGCCGGATGCGCGCTTTCCATTGGTTGGCGGTGTGATTTATTTGCATACTGACAGCTTCCCGCCCGCTCTCTATTGGTCGCCGCGCTGCTTCATTTGCATAATATCTGATCCCGCCATTGGCCGCGGCTTTGCTTCATTTGCATAATATCTGATCCCGCCATTGGCCGCGGGTCTGTCTCATTTGCATATCAATCCCAGCAGCACCCGCGGCGCGCGATTTGCATTCGGGCTTGAATTAAGCTGTTCCCATTGGTCGCGGCGCTGCTTCATTTGCATAATATCTGATCCCGCCATTGGCCGCGGCGCTGCCTCATTTGCATATCAATCCCAGCAGCACCCGCGGCGCGCGATTTGCATTTGGATTTAAATGGAGCGGTTCCCATTGGTCGCGGCGCTGCCTCATTTGCATATCGCTCCCAGCAGCCCCCGCGCGCCCGAAATCCGCGGGTTTTCCCCATTTTTCCCGCGCTTTTTCCGGGATCCGAAGCGCGGGAATTGCCGGGCTCATTAAACGGTAATTAATTAATTAGCGTTCATTAAGTCACGTGACTCCTGCGTTTATTTGGCGATTCCAAGGGTGGGAAAAGGCTCAGAGGTGGGGGAGGGGCACGGAGGGGGGGGAGGGGTCGCATTTTGGGTCTGGGGGCGTCCTGAGAGGGGGAGGGGGGGGGTGGGGGAGGGGCTCAATCGTCCCATTCATCATCATCATCATCCTCCTCGCTGGCTGTGCCTTCATCTGGGGGGGAAAGGGGGAAAAAGGGGATTTTGGGGGGATTTGGGGTTTTTTGGGGGGTCTTTGGGGGATTTTGGGGTTTTTTGAGGGTCTTTGGGGTTTTTTTGGGGGTCTTTGGGGTTTTTTTGGGGCTTTTTGGGGGGTCTTTGGGGCTTTTTTGGGGTTTTTTGGGGGATCTTTGGGGGTTTTTTCGGGGGTCTTTGAGGGGTTTTGGGGGGATATTTGGGGGGTTTTTTTAGGGGTCTTTGGGGGGTTTTTTTGGGGATTTTTTGAGGGGTCTTCAGGGGATTTTTGGGGGGTCTTTGGAGGGTTTCTTTGGGGTTTTCTTGACGGGTTTTCAGGAGGATCTTTGGGGTTTTTTTTGGGGAGTCTTTGGGGAATTTTTGGGGTTTTTTGGGGGGTTTCCTTGAGGGGTGTTTGGGGTTTTTTGGGGTTTTTTTTTGGGTCTTTTTCGAGGGGTTTTTGGGGTTTTTTTCGAGGGGTTTTGGGGGGTTTTCTTGAGGTGTCTTTGGGGGTTTTTTTGGGGGGGTCTTTGGGGTTTTTTTGAGGGGTCTTTAAGGGGTCTTTGGGGTTTTTTTTGAGGGGTTTCTGGGGCGTCTTTGGGTTTTTTTGGGGGGGTTTTGGTGTTTTGGGGGGGGGGTCTTTGGGGGTTTTTTGGGGGGGTTTTTGGTGTTTTTGGGGGGGGTCTTTGGGGTTTTTTTTGGGGGGGGTCTCACCCGAGGAATGGATGACTCGGCTCCGTTTCTGCATCACGTCCATGAGGGCCCCCACGAGCCCCCCCGCGCCGGGACCCCCGCCCACCTCGGGGGTCTCAGGGGTCTGGGGGGGGGAGGGGAGGGGAGGGGGGGGGGGTCAGGCAGAACCTGGAGACCCCCGCCCCTCCCCCACAGACACCTCAAAAGGGACCCTCCCCCCCTTTCTTGGCCCCTCCCTCGCAAAGGGTCCCCCCCCTCCATTTTTTGGGTCCAACCCCCCCCTATTTGGGGTCCCCCCTCCACGAGGGTCCCATTTTTGGGGTCCCACCCCTCCAATTTGGGCTCCCAGCCCCCTCCCCCCGGGGATCCCAATCCCATTTTTAGGCTCCCACCCCAAATTTTTAGGGTCCCCCCCAAATTTTTGGGATCTCCCCCAATTTTTGGGGTTTTCCCTCCCATTTTTGGGTTCCCCCCCCCCCATTTTTGGGGTTCCCCCCCAAATTTTTGGGCTCCCACTCCCATTTTTGGTCTCCCATCCCCCATTTTTTGGGCCGCCCCCATTTTTGGAACCCCTCTCCCCATTTTTAGGCTCCCCACCCCCCATTTTGGGGTCCCCCCCATTTTTAGGATCCCCCCCATTTTTAGAACCCCTCCCCCCATTTTTGGAACCCCTCCCCCCATTTTTGGAACCCCTCCCCCCCTTTTTTGGGACCCCCACCCCCATTTTTGAGGTCCCTCCCCCCATTTTTTGTGCTCCCACCCCCATTTTTTGGGTCCCCCTCCCGATTTTCGGGGTCCCCCTCCCCATTTCAGCCCCCCCAGACCTTGTTGAGCGTCACCCCCTGGCGGATCTGGTCCAGCAGCGCCCCCCGGCCCGGGGGGGTGGGGGGGGGAGCCCCCCCGGAGGGGGGAGGGGGTGGGGGAGGGGGGGGGGAGGGGGGAGGGGCGGTGGCTCCGGTGGGGGCGGGGCCTCGCTGGGGAGGGGCGGAGCCTCTCGGTGGGGGCGGGGCCGGGGGAGGGGCGGGGCCGGTGCGGGGTGGGGGAGGGGCGGGGACCCCCGAGCGGGAGCGGCCGGAGGAGGGGGGAGGGGCGGGGGGAGGGGCGGGGGTCCCACGGCCCGGGGGGGGGAGGGGGCGGCCCTGGGGGAGGAGAGAGAAAAGGGGGAGGGGTCAGAGAAGGCTGGGGGGAGGGGCAGAGACCCCCGGAGGTGCCCCCAGGTCCCCCTCAACACCCCCAGGTCCCCCCCAGGTGTCCCCAGGTGTCCCCAGGTCCATCCCAGGTGTCCCCAGCTGTCCCCAGCTGTCCCACGTGTCCCCAGGTGTCCCAGGTGTCCCCAAGCCCCCCCAGGTGTCCCCAGGTGTCCCCAGCTGTCCCCAGGTGTGTCCCAGGTGTGTCCCCAGGTGTGTCCCCAGGTGTCCCCAGGTGTCCCAGGTGTCCCCAGGTGTCCCCAGGTGTGTCCCCAGCTGTCCCCAGGTGTCCCAGGTGTCCCCAGGTGTCCCAGGTGTCCCAGGTGTCCCCAGGTGTCCCCAGGTGTCCCCAGGTGTCCCCAGGTGTCCCCAGCTGTCCCCAGGTGTCCCAGGTGTCCCCAGCTGTCCCCAGGTGTCCCAGGTGTCCCCAGGTGTCCCAGCTGTCCCCACCTGTCCCAGGTGTCCCACCTTGCCGTCCCATCTCCTCTCTCACTGCCTGCAGGCCCCCGCTCCTCTCGATGAAGTCGTGGATGAGCCGCGAGGTTTCGGCGTCGGCCAAATGGCGCTCGCTGACCCCGGCCTGGGCGAAGAGTGACCGCAGGGCCGGGTCCAGGGCGGCCAGCTGGGGACAGGGACAGGGACAGGGTCACCCCTGGGGTCACTGTCACCCCCCTTGGGGTCACTGTCACCCCTTGGGGTCACTGTCACCCCCTACAGCGTCACTGTTACCCCACTGTCACCCCCCACAGGGTCACTGTCACCCCACTGTCACCCCCAAGCCTGGGTGAAGAGTGGCCACAGGGCCGGGTCCAGGGCGGCCAGCTGGGGATGGGGACAGGGACAGGGGTCAGTGTCACCCCCCTTGGGGTCAGAGGTCACCCCATGGGGTCAGAGGTCACCCCACAGGGTCACTGTCACCCTCTGGGGTCACTGTCACCCCCCTTGGGGTCACCCCTTGGAGTCAGGGTCACCCCCCTTGGGGTCAGGGGTCACCCCCTGGGGTCACTGTCA
The DNA here is from genome assembly GCA_038429875.1 of Poecile montanus. Lineage (NCBI taxonomy): Eukaryota > Metazoa > Chordata > Aves > Passeriformes > Paridae > Poecile > Poecile montanus. The sequence goes on from CM076533.1 coordinate 958,654, forward strand.
CCCCTCACAAGGTCACTGTCACCCCTCACAGGGTCACTGTCACCCCTTGGGGTCACTCTGGGGTCCCTCTGGTCACTCTGGGTCACTCTGGGGTCACTCTGGGGTCACCCTGAGGTCACTGAGGTCACTCTGGGGTCATTCTGGGGTCACTCTGGGGTCACTGAGGTCACTGAGGTCACTCTGGGGTCACTCAGTGTCACTCTGGAGTCACTCTGGGTCACTCTGGGTCACTCTGGGGTCACTCCGGTGTCACTCTGGAGTCACTCTGGGGTCACTCTGGGTCACTCTGGGGTCACTGGGGTCACTGTCCCCCCTTGGGGTCACTCTGGGGTCCCTCTGGGTCACTCCGGTGTCACTCTGGAGTCACTCTGGGGTCACTGGGGTCCCTCTGGTCACTCAGGGTCACTCTGGGTCACTCCGGTGTCACTCTGGAGTCACTCTGGGGGGGTTTTCAGTGGGGGAGGGGTCACCTACATCGAATCCCCCGTTGGGGTCCCACCCGATGTGCCCGACGTGCCTGGGGGGAGGGGAGAGAGATGAGACCCCCCCCAGACCCCCCCCGTGACCCCCCAGACCCCCCCGAGACCCCCCCGAGACCCCCCCAGCCCCACAGACCCCAAACCCCCCCGGAGACCCCCAAAAAAAACCCCAAAAAAACCCCAAATTCCCTCCCCACTCCCCAGACCCCAAAAATTCCCCCCAGACCCAAAAAAAACCCCAAAAAACCCCCCAGACCCCCAAACGCCCCAAAAAAAACCCCAGCCCCTCCCCACTCCCCAGACCCCCAAAAAAAAGCCCCCAGACCCCCCGAAAAAACTCCCCCAGACCCAAAAAAAAAACCCCACAGCCCCTCCCCACTCCCCAGACCCCAAAAACCCCCCCACACCCCAAAAAAAAACCCCCCAAAAAACTCCAAACCCCCTCCCCACTCCCCAGACCCCAAAATCCCCCCCAAAAAAACCCCAAATCCCCCCCAGAACCCCCAAAATCCCCCCCAGACCCCCCCAAAATCCCCCCCAGACCCACTTGAAGCCGGAGGGGGCCCCAATATCGGCCTTGGAGATTTTCTTGCGCCCCCCCCCCTTTTTCTGCTCCCCCCCAGGGGGGGCTCCGGCCTGGGGGGGGGGTCCCCGCTGTGGGGGAGGGGCCCGAGGGGGGGTTGGGCAGCCCCCGGTAGCGGCTGGGGGTGATGTCGGGGTTGGGGATGGGCACGGCCGGAATTGGGGGCCTGGAGGGGGGAAAATGGTTATGGGATCACGGAATTCCCACAAAGAGACCCAGAATCTTCCCTGAGAGCCAAAAATCCACCCCAAAGACCCCAAAATCCCCCCAGAAACCCCAAATCCACCCCAAAGACCCCAAAATCCCCCCCAGAAACCCCAAATTTACCCCAAAGAGCCCCGAAATTCCCCCAAAGAGCCCCAAAATCGCCCAAAAATCCTCCCTGAGAGCCAAAAATCCACCCCAAAGACCCCAAATTTACCCCAAAGAGCCCCAAAATCCTCCCTGAGAGCCAAAAATCCCCCCAGAGACCCCAAAATCCCCCCCAGAAACCCCAAATTTACCCCGAAGAGCCCCAGAATCCTCCCTGAGAGCCAAAAATCCCCCCAAAGACCCCAAACTCCCCCCCAGAAACCCCAATTTACCCCAAAGAGCCCCGAAATCCTCCCTGAGAGCCCAAAATCATCCCCAGGGAGCCCAAAATTACCCCGAAGAGCCCCAAAATTCCTCCCCAGAGACTCGAAAACCTCCCCAGAGACCCCAAAATCCTCCCCAGAGAGCCCAAAATTATCCCAAAGATCCCCAAAATCCCCCCAAAATCCCCCCCAGAGACCCCAAAATCCCCCCCAAAGAGCCCCAAAATTCCCCCACAGAGACCCAAAAACCTCCCCAGAGACCCCAAAATTACTCCAAAATCCCAAAATCCCCCCCAGAGACCCCAAAATCCCCCCCAGAGACCCCAAAATCCTCCCCAATTCCTTTCTGGGACCCTCCCAAGCCCCCCCAAATGGGGCAGGACCCCTCCCCCACTCACCATCAGGGTTGGGGGTCCTGGGGAGGCTCCCCCGACGCTCTGGGGGGGCACAGGGAGGGTCAGGGGGGTGAGGACCCCCCCCAGTGACCCCAAAATCCCCCCAAAATCCTCCCCAGTGACCCCAAAATCCCCCCCAGTGACCCCAAAATCCCCCCAAAATCCCCCCAGTGACCCCAAAATTCTCCCCAGGGAGCTCAAAATTCCCCCAGAGACCCCAAAATCCCCCCAAATCCCCCCAGTGACCCCAAAATCCCCCCAAAATCCTCCCCAGTGACCCCAAAATCCCCCCCAGTGACCCCAAAATCCCCCCAGAGACCCCAAAATCCCCAGAGTGACCCCAAAATTCTCCCCAGGGAGCTCAAAATTCCCCCAGTGACCCCAAAATCCCCCCCAGTGACCCCAAAATCCCCCCAAAATCTCCCCAAAATCCCCCCATGACCCCAAACCACCCCCAAAATCTCCCCAAAATCCCCCCAGTGACCCCAAAATCCTCCCAGAGACCCCAAAATCCCCCCGAAATCCCCCCAGTCACCCCAAAATCCCCCCAAAATCTCCCACAGTCACCCCAAAATCCCCCAAAATCCTCTCATGACCCCAAAATCCCCCCAAAATCCCCCAGTGACCCCAAAATCCCCCCAAAATCCCCCCAAAATCCCCACATGACCCCAAAATCCCCCCCAGTGACCCCAAAATCCCCCCAGAGACCCCAAAATCCCCCCAAAATCCCCCCAAAACCCCCCAAAATCCCGGGGGGGGTCAGGACTCACCGTGTCCAGGGGGTGGGGGAGGGGGCAGCAGCTGCTTCTCTGTGGGGGGAGGGGAGAAAAGTGGGGGGAGGGGTCAGTGGGGGAGGGGCTGGGGGGGATTTTGGGGTCCCCAAAGGATTTTTTGGGGGATTCCTGGTGGATTTTGGGGCGTTCCAAGGGGATTTGGGAGGGTTCTGATGGATTTTTGGGGGTCCCAGGTGCATTTTAGGGGTTCCCAGGTGCATTTTGGGGGGTCCCAGGTCCATTTTGGGGGTCCCAGGAGCATTTTGGGGTTTCCCAGGTGCATTTCGGGGTTCCCAGGTCCATTTTGGGGGTCCCAGATGCATTTTGGGGGGGTCCCAGGTGCATTTTGGGGGTTCCCAGGTGACTTTTGGGGGGTCCCAGGTGTATTTTGGGGGTCCCAGGTGCATTTTGGGGGGGTCCCAGGTGCATTTTAGGGGGTCCCAGGTGCATTTTGGGGTCTCCCAAATCCATTTTGGGGTTCCCAGGTGCATTTTAGGGGGTCCCAGGTGCATTTTGGGGTCTCCCAGGTCCATTTTGGGGTTCCCAGGTGCATTTTAGGGGGTCCCAGGTGCATTTTTGGGGGTCCCAGGGGCATTTTGGGGTTCCCAGGTGCATTTTGGGGCTCCCAGGTGCATTTTGGGGGTTCCCAGGTGCATTTTGGGGGTCCCAGGTGCATTTTGGGGGGTCCCAGGTGCATTTTAGGGGTTCCCAGGTGCATTTTGGGGGGTTCCAGGTCCATTTTGGGGTTCCAGGTGACTTTTGGGGGGTCCCAGGTGCATTTTGGGGGTTCCCAGGTGCATTTTGGGGGGTTCCAGGTCCATTTAGGGGGTTCCCAGGTCCATTTTGGGGGTCCCAGGTGCATTTTGGGGTCTCCCAGGTGCATTTTGGGGGGTCCCAGGTGCATTTTAGGGGGTCCCAGGTGCATTTTGGGGTCTCCCAGGTCCATTTTGGGGGTCCCAGGTCCATTTTGGGGTCTCCCAGGTGCATTTTGGGGGTTCCCAAGAGCATTTTGGGGTTCCCAGGTGCATTTTGGGGTCTCCCAGGTGCATTTTGGGGGTTCCCAGGTGCATTTTGGGGGTTCCCAGGTGACTTCTGGGGGGTCCCAGGTGCATTTCGGGGTTCCCAGGTGCATTTTGGGGTCTCCCAGGTGCGTTTTTGGGGGTCCCAGGTGCATTTTGGGGTCTCCCAGGTGCATTTTGGGGAGGGGTCTCTCACCCCCCCGCTGCTGTCGCCGCCGCAGCCGCTCCTGGAGCCGCCCCTCAAACGTCGCCGCCTCGGCCTCGGACGCGAAGTTCAGCCCCGCCCACCCCTCCTGAGCCAATCAGGAGCGGCCGTGGGCAGCCAGGCCACGCCCACTTACCCAAACCACGCCCACTTTCCCTTATATGGCATTGGCCCATTGATAACCATGCCCACTTTCCCTTATATGGCATTGGCCCATTGATAACCACGCCCACTTTCCCTTATATGGCATTGGCCCACCCATTGATAACCACACCCACTTTCCCTTATATGGTCATGTCCTGATTAACAAAGGCCACGCCCATTGCCACACCCATGCCCTTATATGGTCATGCCCTGATTAGAGGCCACGCCCATTGCCACACCCATGCCCTTATATGGTCATGCCCTGATTAGAGGCCACGCCCACTGTCACATCCATGCCCTTATATGGTCATGCCCTGATTAGAGGCCACGCCCACTGTCACATCCATGCCCTTATATGGTCATGCCCTGATTAGAGGCCACGCCCACTGCCACGCCCATGCCCTTATATGGTCATGCCCTGAATAGAGGCCACTCCCATTGCCACGCCCATGCCCTTATATGGTCATGCACCATCAAGCACAGGCCACACCCACACAAAGTGACCACGGCCATTCTGGCCACACCCATGCAAACCACGCCCGCCCAAAATTGGCCCCGCCCCCTCTTGGCCACACCCCCAGCCCCACCCACTCACGTGGCTGATGAAGGTGTGGAAAAAGGGGGTGGGGGTCTTGTAGCCCATCCCCCCCTGCAGCTCCTGCTCCCACCAGAGCTCCCCGGCCTGCAGGGGAGGGGGGATTTGGGGTCAGGGACCCCCCAAAATCCCCAAAACCCCCCAGGACCCCCCCAAAACCCCCCCAGGACCTCCCAACCCCCCTCAGGACCCCCCAAACCCCCCCCAGGACCCCCAAAACCCCTCAGGACCCCCCAAAACCCCCCCAGGACCCCCCAACCCCCATCAGGACCCCCAAAACCCCTCAGGACCCCCCAAAAACCCCCCAGGACCCCCCAAAACCCCCCCCAGGACCCCCAAAACCCCCCCCCCCCAGGACCCCCCAAACCCCCCCCCCCCAGGACCCCCCAAAACCCCAACCCCAAACCCCTCCCCCCATCCTGGGATTTTGCGGATTCCCCCAGAATTTTGGGGACTTCTCCAAATTTTGGGGGTCCCCACTTGGATTTGGGATCCCCCCCAGGATTTGGGGACCCCCCCGCAGGATTTAAGGACCCCCCCCAATTTTTAGGACCCCCCTCCCAAAATTTTGGGCACCCCTCAGTGATTTTGGGACCCCCCCAGAATTTGGGACCCTCCTCAAATAAGAAAACGATGAAACAAAAGCAATGGGGGCTGTCCTGGACCCACCCCCCCGAGTTTTTGGGACCCCCCCAGGATTTTGGGGACCCTCCAGGTTTAGGGGACCCCTCCCCAGATTTTGGGGACCCCCAGAACTCACGGGCAGGCGGAAGATGCGGATGAAGTAGGAGCGGCGGGGGCTGTCCCGAACCAGGCAGGCGACGCCGCAGCCCCGAAGGGTCCAGGAGCCCCCCGGGACCCCCCCGGGACCCCCAGGGACCCCCCCGGGGACCCCCCCGGGCTCGGCCACCAGCAGCTGGACCACGGCTGTCACCAGGGTCTGTGGGGACACGGAGGGGTGGGACCCCCGGCACCCCAAAATCCATCCCAGGGACCCCAAAATCCATCCTGGAGACCCCAAAATCCCCCCAAAATCCATCCCTGGGACCCCAAAATCCATCCCTGGGACCCCAAAATCCATCCTGGAGACCCCAAAATCCATCCTGGAGACCCCAAAATCCCCCAAGATTGACCCAAAATCCATCCCAGGAACCCCAAAATCCATCCTGGGGACACCAAAATCCCCCCAAAATCCATCCTGGGGATCCCAAAATCCATCCCAGGAACCCCAAAATCCATCCTGGAGACCCCAAAATCCATCCCAGGAACCCCAAAATCCATCCTGGAGACCCCAAAATCCATCCCAGTCCCCCCCAGTTCCCTCCCAGTCCCCCCCAGTTCCCTCTCACTGCTCCCAGTTCCCTCCCAGTCCCCCCCCAATCCCTCCCAGTCCCTCCCAATTCCTCCCCAGTCCCTCCCAGTGCTCCCCCAGTGCCTCCCAGTCCCTCCCAGTCCCCCCAAATCCCTCCCAGTGCCCCCCAGTTCCCTCCCAGTTCCCCCCAGTGCCCTCCCAGTTCCTCCCCAGTCCCCCCAGTTCCCTCTCACCTCTCCCAGTCCCCCCCAGTCCCCTCTCAGTCCGTCCCAGTCCCCCCCAGTGTCCCCCAGTTCCACCCCAGTGCCCTCCAGTCACCCTCAGCCCCTCCCAGTCCCCTCCCAGTCCCTCCCAGTGCTCCCCAGTGCCCCCCCAGTCCCCTCCCAGTGCTCCCCAGTGCCCCCCCAGTCCCTCCCAGTTCCTCCCAGTCCCTCCCAGTCCCCTCCCAGTGCTCCCCAGTTCCTCCCAGTCCCTCCCAGTTCCCCCCAGTCCCTCCCAGTTCCCCCAGTTCCTCACCACGCATTTCCTGCCCAGCAGCTCGAAGATCCTCAGGTTCTCCTGCTGCTCCAGCAGCTCCGAGGGGACGTTGTCCCCCCCCTGCCGCCCCCCCCGGCTCATCCCCAATTCCAGGGGGTCCCCAAAAACCCCAAAAAACCCCAAAAAACCCCAAAAAATCCCCCAAAAATAAAAAAAAAAACAAAAAAAAACCCCGCTCAAAAATACCAAAAAATAACCAAAAAAAAACCCAAAAACCCCCCAAAAAACTCCAAAAATCCCCCCAAAAATACAAAAAACCCACAAAAAACCCCGCTCAAAAATACCAAAAAATAACCAAAAAAAACCCCAAAAAACCCCAAAAAAAACCCCCCAAAAATACAAAAAAATTCTACTCAAAAATACCAAAAAATAACCAAAAAAACCCAAAAAAAGCACTAAAAAAACACCCCAAGAAAATACAAAAAATATCAAAAAAAGCCCCCAAAAATTAAAAAAAAAAATAACACAAAACCCAAAAAAAATTCCCAAAAAAGTACCCAAAAATAACAAAAAATAACAAAAAAGACCTTAAAAAACCCTAAAAAAACACCTCAAGAAAATACCAAAAAATACCAAAAAAGTAAAAAAAAAGCCCCGAAAAAAACAAAAAAACCCACCCAAAAATACCAAAAAATAAACAAAAAATCCTATTAAAAAAAAACAAGAAAATACCAAAAAAGTACAAAAAAAATTACAAAAAAACCCCAAAAACCCCAAAAACCCCAAAATAAAACCACCAAAAAACTACAAAAAAAAAAACAAAACAAAAAAACCCCAAAAAATCCCAAAAAAACAAACAGAAAAAAAACTCCAAAAAATATCAAAAAAACCTAAAAAAACCAAAAAAAAACACCCCACAAAAATAAAAAAAAAATACAAAAAAATTACAAAAAAACCCCAAAAAAACCTCAAAAAAAAACCCCAAAAAACACCCAAAATAAAAACCCAAAATAAAAACCCAAAAAAGCCTAAAAAATTTAAAAAAAAAACTAAAATAACCCAAAAAAACCCAAAAAACCCAAAATTAAACCCAAAAAAGCCCCCAAAAAAACGAAATAAAACCCAAAAAAGCCCCAAAAAGGCCCAAAAAGGCCCCAAAGGCTCCGGGGGCCCCGAGGTCTCTTCCGGGCGGAAGCGCCCAAAGGTGGTGGGGACGTCACCTCCGGACTGGGAGGAACTGGGGGAACTGGGAGGGACTGGGGGGCACTGGGAGGGCACTGGGAGGTACTAGGAAAGGGAACTGGGGGAACTGGGAGGGACTGGGAGGGACTGGGGGGCACTGGGAGGGGAACTGTGGGAACTGGGAGGGACTGGGGGCACTGGGAGGGGAACTGGGGGAACTGGGAGGGACTGGGGGGCACTGGGGGGGCACTGGGAGGGACTGGGGGGCACTGGGAGGGACTGGGAAGGGGAACTGGGGGAACTGGGAGGGACTGGGGGGCACTGGGAGGGGAGCTGGGGGAACTGGGAGGGACTGGGGGGCACTGGGAGGGGAACTGGGGGAATTGGGAGGGACTGGGAAAGGGAACTGGGCACACTGGGAGGGACTGGGAGGGACTGGGAGGGACTGGAAAGGGGAACTGGGGGAACTGGGAGGGCACTGAGGGCACTGGGAGGGACTGGGAGGGGAACTGGGGGAACTGGGAGGGACTGGGGGACACTGGGGAGGGGAACTGGGGGAACTGGGAGGGACTGGGGGACACTGGGGAGGGGAACTGGGGGAACTGGGAGGGACCGGGAGGGGAACTGGGGGAACTGGGAGCACCCTCAGCCAGCAACAGGAGCCAAACTGGGAACACTGGGAAAATCCCAGTCCCGGCCCCGCCCCTGCCCACACCCTCCCAGTTCATACTGGGAACTACCCAGTCCATACTGGGAACAGCAAATCACTTCCCAGTCCATACTGGGATCCCCCAATTCCTTCCCAGTCCATACTGGGAGGCCCAAAACCCTTCCCAGTCCCTCCCAGTCCCCACTGGGAGCTCCCAATTCCTTCCCAGTCCATACTGGGAGCCTCCATTTCATTCCCAGTCCATACTGGGATCCCAAACTCCTTCCCAGTCCATACTGGGAGCCCCCAAACCCCTCCCAGTCCATACTGGGAGCCCCCAAACCCCTCCCAGTCCATCCCAGTCCATAATGGGAGCTCCCAACCCCCTCCCAGTCCATACTGGGAGCCCCCAAACCCCTCCCAGTCCATCCCAGTTCATACTAGGAGCCTCCAGTTCATTCCCAGTCCATACTGGGAGCCCCCAGCCCCCTCCCAGTCCGTCCCAGTCCATACTGGGAGCCCCCAGCCCCCTCCCAGTCCATACTGGGAGCCCCCAGCCCCCTCCCAGTCCATCCCAGTCCATACTGGGAGCCTCCAGTTCATTCCCAGTCCATACTGGGAGCCCCCAAACCCCTCCCAGTCCCTCCCAGTCCATACTGGGAGCCCCCAAACCCCTCCCAATCCATACTGGGAGCTCCCAACCCCCTCCCAGTCCGTCCCAGTCCATACTGGGAGCCCCCAAACCCCTCCCAATCCATACTGGGAGCTCCCAACCCCCTCCCAGTCCCTCCCAGTCCATACTGGGAGCCACACCAGTACCAGGCATCGTTTATTGGCGCTTCCGGCACCTCCGGGACCCCCCCGGGACCCCCCCGGGCTGGGGGGGGAGGGGCAATAAATAAAGGGGGGGGGAGGGGAGAAGGCACCCAGGGTGGGGGGAGGGGAGGGGCAGGAACTGGTTTGTACTGGTCCATACTGGGAGAAGGCCTATGGGCATCAACGCAGCAGTGGGGACACCCTACCGGTCCATACTGGTCTGTACTGGTCCGTACTGGGAGGACGCAAGGCCACGCGGGTGAAGAGATCCTGGGCGAGCTCCGGACTGGTTTGAACTGGTTTGAACTGGTTTGTACTGGTTTGTACTGGTTTGTACTGGGAGGACGCAAGGCCACGCCGGTGAAGAGCTCCCAGTTTGGCTGCCGGACTGGTCTGTACTGGTCCGTACTGGTCCGTACTGGTGCGTGCTGGGATGGCTGAAGGCCACGGCAAGGCACTGGTCCATACTGGTCCATACTGGTCCGTACTGGTCCGTACTGGTCCATACTGGTCCGGCACAAAGCGACGCGTGTGGGGCTCCCAGTTGGGCTCCCAGCCCCATACTGGTCCATACTGGTCCATACTGGTCCGGCCCAAGGCCACGCAGCTGCTGAAGTTCCCGGCCGGGATGCTGCGCTGCTCCGTACTGGTTTATACTGGTTCATACTGGGATGGCCCATGGTGGTGCAGAACCCAGCAGGGAGGCACTGGGCTGTACTGGTTTATACTGGGAGGGGTCGTGGGGAGGTCTGGGGGTCCCTGCTGACCCCAGGGTGGCCCTGGGGACCCTGAGGTGGCCCTGGGGACCCTGAGGTGGCCTTGGGGACCCTGAGGTGGCCCTGGGGACCCTGAGGTGGCCTTGGGGACCCTGAGGTGGCCCTGGGGACCCTGAGGTGGCCTTGGGGACCCTGAGGTGGCCTTGGGGACCTCGTGGTGGCCTTGGGGACCCCAAAAGGACCCCCCTGACCCCAGGTGGGGTCCCCACAGTGTCCTACAGACCCTGACAGTGACCAAAGGGTCCTCAAGGTGACCTCAGGACCTCTCTGAGATGTTCCATGGGGTCTCCACCTTGTCCTACAAACCTCCAGTGATCTTGGAGACCCTCAAGGTGACCTCAGGACCTCTCTAAGATGTTCCATGGGGTCACCATGCTGTCCTACAGACCCCCAGTGACTTTGGAGACCCTCACAACAACCTCAGGACCTCCCTGAGATGTTCCATGGGGTCTCCATGCTGTCCTACAGACCCCCAGTGACTTTGGAGACCCTCACAACCAACTCAGGACCTCTCTTGAGATCTTCTATGGGTTCTCCATGCTGTCCTACAAACCCCCAGCGACTCTGGAGCCTCTCATAACGACCTCAAGACCCCTTTGAGATGTTCCATGGGGTCTCCACCTCGTCCTACAAACCTCCAGTGACTCTGGACAACCTCAGGACCTCTCTGAGATGTTTTATGGGATCTCCACCTTGTCCTACAGACCTCAAGTGATTTTGAAACCTCTCATGATGATCTCAAGACCCCTTTGAGATGTTTTATGGGGTCTCCACCTTGTCCTACAAACCTCCAGTGATTTTAGAGCCTCTCACAACAACCTCAAGACCCCTTCGAGATGTTCCATGGGGTCTCCATGCTGTCCTATAAACCCCCAGTGACTTTGGAGACCCTCAAGATGACCTCAAGCCCTCTCTGAAATGTTTTATGGGGTCTCCACCTTGTCCTACAAATCTTCATTAACTTTGGAGCTTCTCATGATGACCTCAAGCCCTCTCTGAGATGTTTTATGGGGTCTCCACCTTGTCCTACAGATCTCCAGTGACTTTGGAGACCCTCAAGATGACCTCAAGCCCTCTCTGAGATGTTTTATGTGGTCTCAATGCTGTCCTACAGCTCTCCAGTGACTCTGGAGCCTCTCACAACCATCTCAAGACCCCTTTGAGACGTTTTATGGAGTCTCCACCTTGTCCTACAGACCCCCAGTGACTCTGGAGCCTCTCACAACCACCTCAAGACCCCTTTGAGATGTTCCATGAACCCACCACCCACCAACACCCCCCCTCCCCATCCCCCACCCCCACCAAAGACCCCAAACACACCCTCCCCCACCCCCCATTACCCCGATGGAGACCCCAGCTGGTCTCCCCCGGGCGCGGACCCTCCCCACCCCTCCAGGTACCTGGCGAAGAGCCCCTTGGCGCGGCGCAGGACGCGGGGCAGGTGGTGGCGCCGCACCAGGCGGTCGAAGTGCATGGCCACCTCGTTGTAGTCGCCGGCGCGCGCCATGACGGCGTCGCGCTGCTCCAGCAGCATGGCGAGGCAGACGAAGAGCAGGAAGGGGTTCCCCTGGCCCAGCTCTTCTGGCGGTGGCAGAGGAGCTCCGTCGTCCTCCACCGTCACCTCCTCGTCCGAGGAGGAGGAGCCTGAGGAGCAGGAGGAGGAGGAGGAGGAGGAGGAGGAGGAGGAAGGGTCTTCCCAAGCCCAACGGCCGCCCCAAGGGTCTTCGGGGGTGGTGGGGTTGGTGGGGGTGGTTTTGGGGTGGTGGTGGTCGTCCTTGAGGTCGTGGTGGTCATCTATGGGGTTGTCGTGGTCTTCCTTGGGGTTGTGGTGGTCATCCTTGGAGTTGTGGTCATCCCTGGGGTCATGGTGGCCATCTCTGGGGTCATGGTGGCCATCCCTGGGGTCATGGTGGCCATCTCTGGGGTCATGGTGGCCATCCCTGGGGTCATGGTAGTCATCCCTGGGGTCATGGTGGCCATCTTTGGGGTTCTGGTGGTCATCCTTGGACTTGTGGTCATCCTTGGAGGTGTTGTGGCCATCCCTGGGGTCATGGTGGCCTTCTCCAAAGCTGTGTCCATCTCCAAGGTCACCCTGAACCTCTTTGGGGTCACCTCGTCCTCCTCTGGGGTCACCTCGTCCTTCTCCTGGCCCATGGCCCTCTCTGTGGTCACCGTGTCCTCTCCTGTGGTCACCGTGTCCTCTCCTGGGGTCACCCCCAGCCCCCCAGCAGAGGCTCCGGGGTCTCTGCTCCATCTCCAGGGCGTCCGTGCCCTCCTCCACCCTCCTGGGGCCACCCCAGGAGTCCTCGGGGGCTTCTCCACCATCCCTGGGGGGTCTCCCCTGGACCTTCCTGGAGCTCTCGGAACCTTCCTGAACCTTCTTCAAGCTCCTGGGACCCTCCTGGCTGTCCCCGGCACCACCGGGGACGTCGCTGGAGCTCTTGGAGTCATCTCTGGAGCTCCTGGAACCTTCCTGGATGCTCTCAGAACCTTCTGGAAGATCGCTGGAGCTCTTGGGACTCTTGAGGACATCACTGGAGCTCTTGGGACTTTCCTGGATGCTCTTAGAACCTTCCAGAACATCATTGGAGCTCTTGGGACCTACTTGGATGCTCTTGGAACCTTCCAGAAAGTCATTGGAGCTCTTGGAACCTTCTAGAACATCACTGGAGCTCTTGGGACTCTTGAGGACATCACTGGAGCTCTTGGGACCTTCCTGGATGCTCTTAGAACCTTCCAGAACGTCACTGGAGGTCTTGGGACCTTCCTGGATGCTCTTAGAACCTTCCAGAACATCACTGGAGCTCTTGGGACCTTCCTGGATGCTCTTAGAACCTTCCAGAACATCACTGGAGCTCTTGGGACCTTCCTGGATGCTCTTAGAACCTTCCAGAACATCGCTGCAGCTCTTGGAACCACTGGCAACATCTCCAGAACCCTCCAAACCACCGCCAGAACCCTTCAAACCCCCAAACCCACCTCCAGAACCTTCCATCACCCCACCACCACCACCACCACCCTCCTCCTCCTCCACCGCCCCCTTCCTCCTCCTCCTCCTCCTCCTGGGCGGCCGCGGCCGCAGCCCCCTCCTCTCCCTCCACCCCCTCCCCGCCCTCCGCGCCCCCAGGGGCGCCCCCAGCAGCGGCACCCCGGGGCGCGGCGGCGCCGGCGCCGGCGGCAGCGAGCTCCAGGTGATCTCCAACACCTTCAGGGCGTCCTCGAAGGCGAACTCCCGCTTCAGCTCCAACAACAACCAGCGGTAGCAGAAGAGCAGGTCGTGAGCGCCGCGCGCCGCCAGGAACGCCCAGAAGGCCGGGTCGGCGCGGCGCAGGAGCCGCCGCAGGTGAGCGAAGGCCCGCGAGAGGCCGCGGCCGCCGGGGCGGAAGCGCGGCGCCAGGCGGCGCATCAAGGAGCAGAAGCACAGGTAAGCTTGGGCTTCATCATCCAGCACGGCCAAGAGCGGCGCGGCCACGTCCGACATGCCCTGGCAGTAGGACAGGCGCGGGTGGCCCAGGGCGAAGGTGGTCAGCAGGGCTTGGAGGGCGGCCAGGTGAGGGTGACCTTCCTCGGGGCCGCCGAAGTAAGGGTGGGCGCGGTCGGTGCGCACCACGTCCTTGCGGACGGCGGCGGCCACCTGGGCCAGCTCGGCCGGCGGCGTGCGGGTGGCCAGGGCCACCTTCAGGGAGGAGTACTCGGCCGCCTTCAGGCGCAGGTGGGACAGGCGCTCCTGGCCCGTGAGGCCCGAGGGGAAAACGTTCAGCAGGTAACGCCAAACCACCTGCAGAGGGGGAGGGGACAGGTGAGAACAGCTGGAGAGGGGGAGGGGACAGGTGAGAACAGCTGGAGAGGGGGAGGGGACAGGTGAGATGGGAATGGGACAGGTGAGAACACCTGGAGAGGGGGAGGGGACAGGTGAGAGGGGGAGGGGACAGGTGAGAACAGCTGGAGAGGGGGAGGGGACAGGTGAGATGGGAATGGGACAGGTGAGAACACCTGGAGAGGGGGAGGGGACAGGTGAGGACACCTGGAGAGGGGGAGGGGGACAGGTGAGAACACCTGGAGAGGGGGAGGGGACAGGTGAGAACAGCTGGAGAGGGGGAGGGGAGAGGTGAGATGGGAATGGGACAGGTGAGAACACCTGGAGAGGGGGAGGGGACAGGTGAGAACAGCTGGAGAGGGGGAGGGGACAGGTGAGGACACCTGGAGAGGGGGAGGGGACAGGTGAGAGGGGGATGGGACAGGTGAGAACAGGAAAACGTTCAGCAGGTAACGCCAGACCACCTGCAGAGGGGGAGGGGACAGGTGAGAACAGCTGGAGAAGGGATGGGACAGGTGAGAACAGCTGGAGAGGGGGATGGGACAGGTGAGAATACCTGGATGGGGGGAATGGGACAGGTGAGAGGGGGATGGGACAGGTGAGAACACCTGGATGGGGGGAATGGGACAGGTGAGAGGGGGATGGGACACCTGAGAACACCTGGAGGGGGGATGGGACAGGTGAGAGCAGGAACATGTCCAGCAGGTAACACCAGAACACCTGTCCAAGGGACACTGAGGCTCAGAGAGGCTCAAAGGTGACCCCAGGTGGAATCAGAGAATCCTCAGGTGTCGCTCAGGGTGGACCTGAGGATCCCCAGGTGTGACATCAGAACCCCAGGTGTGATTCAGGTGACACCAGAACACCCCAGGTGTGATTCAGGTGACACCAGAACACCCCAGGTGTGACTCAGGTGACACCAGAACACCCCAGGTGTGATTCAGGTGACACCAGAACACCCCAGGTGTGACTCAGGTGAGACCAGAACACCCCAGGTGTGACTCACGTGACACCAGAACACTCCAGGTGTGTCCCAGGTGTGCCCACAACCCCTCCAGGTGTGCCCCAGGTGTGATCAGGACCCTCCCAGGTGTGTCTGACTGTACCCCTGCCCCCCAAGGTGTGATCAGAACCCCCCCAGGTGTGATCAGAACCCCCCCAGGTGTATCTGGCTGTACCCCTGCCCCTCCAGGTGTGATCAGGACCCCCTCAGGTGTGACCAGAACCCCCCCAGGTGAACCCCAGGTGTACCCCAGGTACAACCCCACCCCCAGCTGCCCCCCACGAGCTTTCTCCGTGTCTCACCTTGCGCAGGCCGGGCTCGACGCCGCCGTGGAAGACGTGCAGCCGCAGCTCCTGGGGCCGCAGCAGGCGCCCACCTGGGCCCAGGTACGACCTCAGGTCGGCGTCGCTCAGGGGGGCGCAGGGCGGGGGAGGGGGAGGGGGCGGCGACACCGCCGGGGTCCCCTCGGGCCACGCCAGGGCCGCCTGCGCCCGCGCCAGCGTCCGGCCCACCTGCGGGGAACGGCACAGGTGCGCTGCGACGGCGCCGGAAGCTTCCGGAGGGGGCGGGGAGAAGCTTCACCTGTGGCCAGGTGCGCTCACCTGTGCCAGCAGCGCCTGGGTGAAGGGCAGGGCGGCCGCCAGCAGCGAGCGGCGCTCGGGGAGAGGCTCGGCCGCCGCCACCTCCCGCGGGCTGATGATGTCCCAGTCCTCCAGCAGCGGGCCTGGGGATGGCACACCTGAGCTACAGGTAACTGAGGGACCTGGGAGCTCTGCCTGACACACCTGAGCTTCAGGTAACTGAGGGACCTGGGAACCCCGCCTGACACACCTGAGAGACCTGAGAGCTCCCCCTGACACACCTGAGCTACAGGTAACTGAGGGACCTGGGAACCTCGCCTGACACACCTGAGCTACAGGTAACTGAGGGACCTGGGAACCTCGCCTGACACACCTGAGCTACAGGTAACTGAGGGACCTGGGAACCTCGCCTGACACACCTGAGCTACAGGTAACTGAGAGACCTGGGAACCTCACCTGACACACCTGAGAGCTCAACCTGACACACCTGAGCTACAGGTAACTGAGGGACCTGGGAGCTCTGCCTGACGCACCTGAGCTACAGGTAACTGAGGGACCTGGGAACCCCGCCTGACACACCTGAGGGACCTGGGAACCCCACCTGACACACCTGAGCTACAGGTAACTGAGAGACCTGGGAACCTCGCCTGACACACCTGAGAGACCTGGGAACCCCGCCTGACACACCTGAGCTACAGGTAACTGAGGGACCTGGGAACCCCGCCTGACACACCTGAGCTACAGGTAACTGAGAGACCTGGGAACCCCACCTGACACACCTGAGCTACAGGTAACTGAGGGACCTGGGAACCCCACCTGACACACCTGAGCTACAGGTAACTGAGGGACCTGGGAGCTCTGCCTGACACACCTGAGAGACCTGGGAACCCTGCCTGACACACCTGAGCTACAGGTAACTGAGGGACCTGGGAACCCCTCCTGACACACCTGAGCTACAGGTAACTGAGAGACCTGGGATCTCTGCCTGACACACCTGAGGGACCTGGGAGCTCTACCTGACACACCTGAGCCCCGCCCTGGGACCCTCCCCTGGGTGCCCAGCACCGCCTGACACCCAAACAAAAGCACCTGAGTGTCCCAGGGTTGGGTCCTCAGGTGTGTCCCCACTCTCCCAGGTGTGTCCCAGGTGTCCCCCTGTGTCCAGGTGTGTCCCCACTCTCCCAGGTGTGTCCCCATTCACCCAGGTGTGTCCCCCCCTTGTGCCCAGGTGTATTCCCCTGTGACCAAGTGTGTCCCAGGTGTGTCCCCTTGTGCCCAGATGTGTTCCAGGTGTGTTTTCCCTCCTTAGGTGTATTCCAGGTGTGTCCCCCTGTGCCCAGGTGTGTCCCAGGTGTGTTCCCCCTGTGCACAGGTGTGTTCCAGGTGTGTTTTCCCTCCCTAGGTGTATTCCAGGAGTGTCCCCTCATGCCCAGGTGTGTCCCCACCCATCCAGGTGTGTCCCTTTATGCCCAGATGTGTTCCAGGTGTGTTTTCCCTCCCTAGGTGTATTCCAGGTGTGTCCTCCTGTGCCCAGGTGTGTCCCAGCTATGTCTGTGACTATCCCAGGTGTACCTCAGGTGTGTTTTCCCTTTCTAGGTGTATTCCAGGTATGTCCCCTTGTGCCCAGGTGTGCCTGTGAATGCCCCAGATACATCCCAGGTGTGTCTCCCACCACCCAGGTGTGTCCCAGCTATGTCTGTGACTATCCCAGGTGTATCTCAGGTGTGTTTTCCCTTTCCAGGTGTACTCCAGGTGTGTCCCTTTGTGCCCAGCTGTACCACAGGTGCGTCCCAGACGATTTCTCCCACCCAGGTGCGTTTGTGAGTGTCCCAGGTGTATCCCAGGTGTGTCCCAGCTATGTCTGTGACTATCCCAGGTGTATCCCAGGTGTGTCCCCCACCACCCAGGTGTACCACAGGTGCGTCCCAGATGATTTCTCCCACCCAGGTGCGTTTGTGAGTGTCCCAGGTGCATCCCAGGTGTGTCTCCACCACCCAGGTGTACCACAGGTGTGTCCCAGATGATTTCTCCCACCCAGGTGCGTTTGTGAGTGTCCCAGGTGCATCCCAGGTGTGTCTCCACCCACCCCATCACATCCCAGGTGTGTCCCAGGTGTGTCCCAGGTGTGTCACTCACTGTCGGGGGGGTTCCTGACGTCCAGGCGCAGCCTCAGGGTGGGCCGGGCGCAGGTGAAGGCGTTGGCCAGGTCACCATCGCTCAGCAGAGGCACGAAGGTGTCCTGGCCCTGCCCGTCCCGCGCCGCAAAGCTCAGCACGAAGCTTTTCTTCCTGAAAGAGCGACAGGTGAGGTCACCTGGCTGTTCCAGGGGGTTCCAGGTGGGGTTTTGGGGGAGGAAGGGTCGCGCTCACCCCTGCAGGTCGAAGGCTCGGGCCAGGATGTGCTGCAGCACATCCAGCGAGGTGATCTGCGGGTCCACGGCAAACGAGCGGAACTCGGGCGGCTGCTGCCCCTCGCTCTTCTGCGGGAGGAGCGTCAGGAGGTCCCGGAGGGTCCCGGGAGGTCCCGCGGGGGTCCCGGAGGGTCCCGGAGCCCCCCGGCCCCTCACGGCGACCCAACATGGCGGCGCTCTCCCCTCACCGCGACAACGCGGAGCTCCTCCCGCGCCGCTGATTGGCTGCCGGACCCTCACGTGACCCGAGAGGCGGGAAAATTTCCCGCCGGCGCCACACCCGCCTCGCCGAGCTGATTGGCTGCCCGAGCCCACGTGACCCCACCCTTAACTCCGCCCACAAATTAGCATAAAGACCGCGCCCGCGCGAGGCCCCGCCCACAACCACGCCCCGCCCTTACCTTGACGCGCACGCGCACAACCTCGCACTCCTCCTCCAGCGAGGCTCCGCCCCCCGGCGAGACCCCGCCCCCCGCCGCCGCCGCCATGTTGGGGCGGGGTCTCGGGGGGGATCGGGGGTTTTGGGGGGGTTTCGCCGCCGCCGCCGCCCCCCCCGAACCGGGGAAGGGGGGGGGCTGCTGTTACATCACCGTGCTGACGTCACGCCGCGCCCCCCCCTCCCCCGGCCGCTCGGAGCGCGGTTGTGAACGGGGAGGATCCGGAGCCGCGCCCGCGCCCGTGCCCGTCCTGCGGCCGCGGCCGTGGCAACAACATCCGGGGCAGCGCGCGGAAGTGACGTCACGGGGCAGGCTCCGCCGAGGCGGCTCCTCCGATGACGTCACCGAGCCCGCCCACCCTCCTCGCAACGCAGCGAAATGACGTCACAGACAGCGATTCACATCGGGTTTATTGGGGTGGGGGGGGAAAGAGGGGGGCGCATGCGGGACCCCCTTAAACGGGCAACGCCAGAGTGGGGACCACCTCCTCCTTAAAGGGGCAACGCCGCTGCGGGGACCGCCCCTGCTCTTAAAGGGGCAACGCCCTCCTGAGGAACACCCCCCCCCTTAAAGGGGCAACGCCACGGAAGTGTTCCGCCTTAAAGGGGCAATGCCAGGGAGGCCCAGCGCTTCCTTAAAGGGGCAACGCAGCAGCGGCCCGGCCGGGGGGCGGAGCCTGCGGGGGGGGGAACAGGCCCCGCCCACAAGGAGAGGCCCCGCCCCTCACGGGGGTCCCGGGGGGGTCGCTTGTTCCTTCCTGAGCTGCGCCAGCTCCTGGGACAGCGACTCCAGGTCCTGGAAAAGGCGGAATGGGGAGGGGGAACAGACCACGCCCACTGCGTGAGGCCACGCCCTTGGAGGGGCCACGCCCTTGGAGCGGCCACGCCCACATCTTAAAGCCCCACCCCCACTTTAAGCTGTTTTTTTGTGCCCATAAACGCCGTGATGTCATAGATTATGTCACACCCCCAGATTTAAAACCACGCCCCTTTTAGAGCCACACCCCCTTCCCCACCAGCCACACCCCCATAAGCCACACCCACCCTTCAGCCACACCCATTTGAGACCACGCCCATCTCAAACCACACCCATGGGCTCCGCCCTGGAAAGCCACACCCAATAGGCCACGCCCTGCTCTGGCCCCGCCCCCTCACCTGGGCCAGGTGCAGGTTCTTGGTCAGCTGCTCTTCCAGAAGGTTCTGCAGCTTCTTGTTCATCTCCCGCAGCCCCTCCTCACCTGGCCCCGCCCCCGCCCCGCGCCGGGGGGGCCCCGCGGGACCCGCGGCCTCTGGGGACACACGGACAGGTGAGACAGGGGGACAGGGAGGGGACAGGTGAGACGGGGGACAGGGAGGGGACAGGGGGACAGGGGGACAGGGGGACAGGGGGACAGGGGGACAGGTGAAACTGGGACAGGTGAGGGGACAGGTGAGAGGGGACAGGTGAGACCAGCCAGGTGAGACCAGGACAGGTGAGACCAGCCAGGTGAGACCAGCCAGGTGAGACCAGGACAGGTGAGACCAGGACAGGTGAGACCAGGACAGGTGAGACCAGCCAGGTGAGAGGGGACAGGTGAGGGAACAGGTGAGACCAGCCAGGTGAGACCAGGACAGGTGAGACCAGCCAGGTGAGACCAGGACAGGTGAGACCAGGACAGGTGAGACCAGCCAGGTGAGAGGGGACAGGTGAGGGAACAGGTGAGACCAGCAAGGTGAGATCAGCCAGGTGAGACCAGCCAGGTGAGAGGGGACAGGTGAGGGAACAGGTGAGACCAGCCAGGTGAGAAGGGACAGGTGAGGGAACAGGTGAGACCAGCCAGGTGAGACCAGGACAGGTGAGACCAGAACAGGTGAGACCAGGACAGGTGAGACCAGCCAGGTGAGACCAGGACAGGTGAGACCAGCCAGGTGAGAGGGGACAGGTGAGGGAACAGGTGAGACCAGGACAGGTGAGACCAGCCAGGTGAGACCAGGACAGGTGAGACCAGGACAGGTGAGACCAGCCAGGTGAGACCAGCCAGGTGAGACCAGGACAGGTGAGACCAGGACAGGTGAGACCAGCCAGGTGAGACCAGCCAGGTGAGATGGGACAGGTGAGACCAGCCAGGTGAGACCAGGACAGGTGAGACCAGGACAGGTGAGAGGGGACAGGTGAGACCAGCCAGGTGAGCAGGACCAGCCGTGCGTGAAGATCCGCGTGCGGCGCCAGGTGAGTCCCAGGTGTCCCCGCGGGGGCCTCACCTGTGCGGCTGTCGCGCACGAAGCTCTGGATGATGGCGCTCTTCCTGCACAGATCCTCCGCCATGGACGCGCTCGACACCTCCAGGTGCCTCACCTGCCCGGGTAAACCCAGGTGAGCCGCGCCGGGAGCCCCTCCCAGCCCCTCCCAGTCCCTCCCAGTGCTCCCAGTTACCTTCTCCTCCAGCAGCCAGCGCTCCTGCTGGCTCTGGGCCAGCCGCTGGAACAGCTCGGCCACCTCTGCCGGGGACAGGCCCCCCCCGCCCGGGACCCCCCCGGCGCTGCCGCCCCCGGGGCTGCCCGAGCCCGACTGGGCCAGGGGGGCGGGGTCAGGGGGGCGGGGTCACACCCTGGCCACGCCCACATTGCCCTCGTAAAGCACAGGGGAAGCCACGCCCCCTCCAGTGGGTTATACAATAAATCACGCCCCCTCCAGTGGGTTATACAATAAGCCACGCCCATCTAAAGCCACGCCCATCGAAGCCACGCCCACAATGTCACACCCATCTAAGCCACGCCCCAAAGTAGCCACGCCCACCAAACCACGCCCATCTAAGCCACACCCACCAAATCACACCCCAATTAATTTTTACATCCCAATTAAGCCACGCCCACCAATCACACCCTTTGAAGCCACGCCCACACACACAAAAAACACAATTAAATTTTTACATCCCAATTAAGCCACACCCAAATTAGCCACGCCCACCAAGCCACACCCTTTGAAGCCATGCCCACCAAATCACACCCCAATTAAATTTTTACACCCCAATTAAAATTTTACATCCCAATTAAGCCAAACCCCAAATAAACCACACCCTTTGAAGCCACGCCCACAAACCACACCCCAATTAAATTTTTACACCCCAATTAAATTTTTACACCCCAATTAAGCCACGCCCCCAATAAACCACACCCTCTTAAGCCACGCCCCCGGGTTAATAACACCAAGCCCGGCTGTTAAGCCACGCCCACAGAGCCACACCCACGTGACCCCACCCATATAAGCCACGCCCATTCCCAGGCTCCGCCCCTTTTGAATAAGCCACGCCCAGTTTTTCTAAGCCACGCCCCCTCGTTGAGGCCACGCCCACCTTGGTGCTGCCAGGGGCGGAGCCATCGCGGCCCAGCGAGGACACGGAGCTGCTGTCACCGCCCGGGCCCCGCCCCGGGGAGCCCCCGTCCAAACCCAGCTCCTCCAGCCCTGGGGAACCCCAAAATCTCGTCAGAGAACCCCAAAATGTCATTGGGGATCCCAAAATCTTATCAGGGAACCCTAAAATCTCATCAGGGAACCCCAAAATGTCATCGGGGATCCCAAAATCTTATCAGGGAACCCTAAAATCTCATCAGGGACCCCAAAATAGCATCAGGGACCCCAAAATCTCGTCAGGGAACCCAAAATTTCATCAGGGAACCCCAAAATGTCATCGGGGATCCCAAAATCTTATCAGGGAACCCCAAAATCTGATCAGAGAACCCCAAAATCTCATCAGAGACCCCAAAATCTCATCAGGGACCCCAAAATCTGATCAGGGACCCCAAAATCTCCTAAAATCCCTCCCAGGAGCTGAAAGTCCCCTCCAAAAACTCCCCTGAGACCCCTCCAAATCTCTTTGTAACCCCTCCAAATCCCACTCAGGACCCCCCAAAATCCCCCCAGGACCCCCAAAATCCCCCCAGGACCCCCCAAAAACCTTCCCAGGACCCCCCAAAACCCTCCCAGGACCCCCCAAAATCCCCCTAGGACCCCCCAATATCTCCTAAAACTCCTCCCAGGATTTAAAAGTCCCCTCCAAAAACTCCCCTGAGACCCCCCCAAATCCCTTTGTAACCCCTCCAAATCTCACTCAGGACCCCCCAAAATCCCTCAGGACCCCCAAAATCCCTTCAGGACCCCCAAAATCCCCTCAGGACCCCCCAAATTTTGGGGTTCCCCCCTGACCCGAGCGGGTCCTGCTGGGCACCAGCAGCTCCTGCAGCCGCTCCTGCAGCCGCTCCCCCCGGCGCCGCTCCAGCTGCAGCTGCCTCCTCAGGTCCTTCAGCTGTTTTGGGGGGAAGAATTTGGGGGGGTTTTAGGGGGTGTTTGGGGGTCCCCCAAATCTCTGGGGGGGGTCCCCAAAAGTTTTAGGGGGTCCCCAAAGCCCCCCCGGGGTCGCTCACGGCGGCGCTGCCTTTCTTCTCCAGGATGCGCTGCCCGTCCCGCACGTCCTTCAGCTCCTGCGGGGTTTGGGGGATTTTTGGGGGGTCCTGAGGGGTTTTGGGGGGTCCTGGGAGGGTTTTGGGGAGTCCTGGGTGGATTTTGGGGGTCCTGAGGGATTTTGGGGGGTCCTGAGTGGGATTTGGAGGGGTTGCAAAGGGATTTGGGGTGATTTGTGGGGGTCTCAAGGGGTTTTGGGGGAGTTTTTGGAGAGGACTTTCAGCTCCTGAAAGGGAGAGTTTTTAGGGGATTTTGGGGGTCCTGGGAGGGTTTTGGGGGGTCCTGGGGGGATTTTGGGGGGTCCTGAGGAATTTTGGGGTGTTCTGAGACAGTTTTGGGGTTTTGGGGCTGTTCTGTGGTGGTTTTGAGCTGTTTTGGGAAGATTTTGGGGCTGTTTTGAGCTGTTTTAGGGCTGTTCTGGAGGAATTTTGGGGCTGTTTTGAGGCTGTTTTGGGGGAATTTGGGGGTGTTTTGGGGGTGTTTGGGGGTATTTGGGGGTGTTTTGGGGGGTATTTGGGGGTGTTTTGGGGTATTTGGGGGTGTTTTGGGGCTGTTTTGGGGTGTTTTGGGGTCACACCTGTCTCAGGGCACGTCCCTCGGCCTCGTGCAGCTCCCGCTGCCGCTGCTCCTCCCCCAGCGCCGCCCGCAGCTGCCCCAGCTCCTCCTGCAGGGGAAAATCACCCAAATTTTACCCAAAATCACCCAAAATCCCCTCAAAATCACCCAAAATCCCCTCAAAATTACCCAAAATCTCCCAAAATTTACTCACAATTTACCCAAATCCCCCAAATTCCAAAGAAATTCCTCCAAAATCCACCAAAGTCCCTCCAAAATCCCCCAAAATTTACCCAGAATCTCCCAAATTTACCCAAAATCCCCCAAAATCTACATAAAATTTCCCAAAATTTACCCAAACTCCAAAAAAATCCCCCAAATCCCAAAAAATCCCTCCAAAATCTAACCAAAATTGCCCAAATCCTCCAAAGTCCCTCCAAGATCTACCCAGAATCTCAAGATTTACTCAAAATCCCTCAAAATTTACCCAAAATCCCCCAAATTTACCCAAAATCTCCCCATAACCTCCCAAAATCCCCTAAAATTTACTCAAAATCCCTCAAAATTTACCCAAAATCCCCCAAATTTACCCAAAATCTCCCCATAACCTCCCAAAATCCCACCAAATTTATCCAAAATCCCTCAAAATTTACCCAAAATCCCCCCAAATTCCCCCAAATTTACCCAAAATCTCCCCATAACCTCCCAAAATTTACCCAAAATCGCACAAAATTTATGCAAAATCCCCCAAATTTTATCCAAAATCCCCCCAAATTTATCCCAAATTCCCCAAATTTACCCCAAAACCCCCCAAATTTATCCCAAATCCCCCCAAATTCCCCCAAATTCCCGCTGACCTCGAGCTGCCCCCGCTGCTGCTCCTGCTCCTCCCGCAGCCGCTCCTGGGGGGGCACGGGGGGGGTTTTGGGGGGTCCCTGATGCCCAGGGGGGACCCCCAAAAGTGGGGAGGGGTCCCTGGGGGGTCTCTGGGGCTCACCTGGGCGGCCTCGGCCTCGTGCAGGCGCTGGCGCAGCTGATCCCGCTCACCTGAGCACACCTGGGGACCCCAAAATCTCCTTGGGGACCCCAAAAAAACCCTTCCCAGGACCCCAAAATCCTTCCCAGGACCCCGAAAACCCTTCCCAGGACCCCAAAATCCCCCCTGGGACCCCAAAATCCCTCCCAGGACCGCAAAATCCCTCCCAGGACCCCAAAATCTCCTTGGGGAACCCCAAAATCCTTCCCAGGACCCCAAAATCTCCTTGGGGACCCCAAAAAACCCTTCCCAGGACCCCAAAATCCTTCCCAGGACCCCAAAATCCCTCCCAGGACCCCAAAATCTCCTTGGGGACCCCGAAAACCCTTCCCAGGACCCCCCAAACCCCCCAGGACCCCCCCAAATTCCTCCAGGATCCCCCCAGGACCCCCCCAACCTCTCCAGGACCCCCCAAACCCCTCCAGGACCCCCCCAAACCCCCCCCAGGACCCCCCAATCCCCTCCAGGACCCCCCAATTCCCTCCAGAACCTCCTCAAACCCCCCCAGGACCTCCCCAATCCCCCCCAAACCCCCCCAGGACCCCCCAAACCCCCAAAATCCCCCAATACAGACCCCTCAAACCCCCCCAGGATCCCCCCAGGACCTCCCCAAACCCCCCCAGGACCCCCCAAACCCCTCCAGGACCCCTCCAATCCCCTCCAGGACCCTCCCAAACCCCCCCAATCCCCTCCAGGACCCCCCAGGACCCCCCAATCCCCCCCACCTGCAGCTGTGTCTCCAGGCTCTGGCTCTGGCTCCGGCTGTCCCGCAGCTCCCGGGCCTGGGCCTCGCTCAGCTCCCGCAGCCCCCCCTGGGCCTGCCACAAACACGGGGGGCTCTGGGGGGCTCTGGGGGGTTCTATGGGGTCTCTATGGGGTCTCTTTGGGGTGCTATGGGGTGCTGAGGGGTCTCTGGGGGGTTCTATGGAGTCTCTGGGGGGTTCTATGGGGTCTCTATGGGGTCTCTTTGGGGTGCTATGGGGCGCTGAGGGGTCTCTGGGGGGTTCTATGGAGTCTCTGGGGGGTCTCTGGGGGTCTCTGGGGGGTTCTATGGGGTCTCTATGGGGGCTCTGGGGGGTTCTATGGGGTCTCTGGGAGTCTCTGGGGGGTCTCTGGGGGGTTCTATGGGGTCTCTATGGGGGCTCTGGGGGTTCTATGGGGTTTCTGGGGGTCTCTGTGGTCTCTATGGGGTGCTGGGGGTCTCTGGGGGGTTCTATGGGGTCTCTGGGGGTCTCTGTGAGGTTCTATGGGGTCACTATGGGGGACTGGGGGGCTCTGGGTGGTGCTAGGGGGTCTCTATGGGGTTCTATGGGGTCTCTATGGGGTCTCTGGGGTCTCTATGGGGTGCTGGGGGGTCTCTGGGGGGTCTCTGGGGGGTTCTATGGGGTCTCTTTGGGTCCCTATGGGTCCCTATGGGATCTATGGGGTCCCTACAGGATCCATGGGGTCCCTATGGAATCTATGGGGTCCCTACGGGATCTATGGGGTCCTTATGGGATCTATGGGATCTATGGGTCACTATGGGATCTCTATGGGATCTATGGGGTCTCTATGGGGGTCTATGGGGTCCCTATGGGATCTATGGGGTCCCTATGGGAGCTATGGGATCTATGGGGTCCCTATGGGATCTATGGGGTCTCTATGGGATCTATGGGGTCTCTATAGGATCTATGGGATCTATGGGGTCCCTATGGGATCTATGGGGTCCCTATGGGATCTATGGGGTCCCTATGGGAGCTATGGGATCTATGCGGTCCCTATGGGATCTATGGGGTCCCTATGGGATCTATGGGGTCTCTATGGGGTCCCTGGGGTCCCTATGGGATCTATGGGGTCCCTATGGGATCTATGGGGTCTCTATGGGGTCCCTGGGGTCCCTATGGGATCTATGGGGTCCCTATGGGATCTATGGGGTCTCTATAGGATCTATGGGATCTATGGGGTCCCTATGGGATCTATGGGGTCCCTGGGGTCCCTATGGGATCTATGGGGTCCCTATGGGATCTATGGGGTCCCTGCCCCACCTGTGTGGCCGCCTCCAGCTCCTGCTGCAGCCTCCGGCCCCGCGCCCGCAGCTCCCGCGCCTCCGAATCCCAGCGGGCCCTCAGCGCCTCGGCCTCGGCCCTGGGGGGCACAGCTGGGACCCCCGAACTGGGGACACCCCAAAACCCCCCCGGGGACCCCCCAGGACACCCCAAAACCCCCCCGGGACCCCCGAGAGAACACCCCAAAACCCCCCCGGGACCCCCGAACTGGGAACACCCCAAAACCCACCCCAAAACCCACCCCAAAACCCCCCTGGGACCCCCGAGAGAACACCCCAAAACCCCCCCGGGATCCCCCGGGGACCCCCGAACTGGGGACACCCCAAAACCCCTCCCCAAACCCAGAGAGAACACCCCAAAACCCCCCCAGGACCCCCGAACTGGGGACACCCCAAAACCCACCCCAAAACCCACCCCAAAACCCCCCCGGGACCCCCTAAAGAACACCCCAAAACCCACCCAGGACCCCCAAACCAGGGACATCCCAAAAACCCCCCCTGGGACCCCAAACCCAGCCAGGAGACCCCAAAAATCCACCCAGGACACCCCAAAATCCACTCAAGAGACACCAAAAAATTCCCCCCAAAATCCTCCTGGGACCCAAAAAGTCCCCAAAAATTCCCCCAAAAATGCCCCAAAAAATGCCCCAAAATTCCCCCAAAATGTCCCAAAATTCTTCCAAGAATGTCCCAAAAATTCCCCCAAAAATGTCCCAAAAATGCCCAAAAAATCCCCCAAAATTCCCCCAAATTCTTCCAAAATTCCCCCAAAAATGCCCCAAAAATGCCCAAAAATTCCCCCCAAATTCCCCCCAAATTCTTCCAAAAATGTTCCAAAATGCCCAAAAATTCCCCCAAAAATGCCCCAAATTTCCCCAAAAATGCCCCAAAATTCCCCCCAAATTCTTCCAAAATTCCCCCAAAAACGCCCCAAAATTCCCCCCAAATTCTTCCAAAATTCCCCCAAAAATGCCCCAAAAATGCCCAAAAATTCCCCCAAAATTCCCCCCAAATTCTTCCAAAATTCCCCCAAAAACGCCCCAAAATTCCCCCCAAATTCTCCCAAAAATGCCCCAAAATTCCCCCCAAATTCCCCCAAAATGTCCCAAAATTCTTCCAAAAATGTCCCAAAAATGCTCAAAAATTCCCCCAAAATTCCCCCCAAATTCTTCCAAAATTCCCCCAAAAATGCCCCAAAAATGCCCCCAAAATGCCCCAAATTTCCCCAAAATTCCCACAAATTTCCCCCAAAATTCCCCCACCTGCTCTCCTGGAGCAGCGCCTCCTTCTCCTCCTGCAGCCGGAGAAAACTGGGGAAAAAACAGGGAAAAATGGGCAAAAAAAATGGACAAAAATGGGGGGAAAGGAGGAAAAAAAATAAGCAAAAAAATGCTGGGAAACCCCCCCAGAATGTTCCCAAAATTCTCACCTTTCCCGCTGTTCCCGCAGCTCCTCGGTCAGCTGCGAAATTTGGGGTGGGGGACACAAAATTGGGGAGGGGGAAAAGCTTGGACCCCCCTAAATCCCAAAATTTTTCCCCCCCAGGACCAAAATCTTCCCCAAATTCCCCCTTGGAGCCCCCAAAATCCCCCCCAGGAGATCCCAAATCCTTCTGGGATTTAAATCTTAAAAAATTTTATGTTCAGGAGGCTCCAAAAAACTCAAATCCCACCCAAATCTTTCCCAAGTTTCCTAAAAATCAGCTCAAATTATCTGGAAAAAAAACAAATTTCCCTTCAGAGCCCCCCAAAAAACTCAAATCTCACCCAAAGAACCACAAATCGCCCTCAGAAGCCTCAAAAAACCTCAAATCCCACCCAAATCCCACCTAAAAAACCCCAAATTCCTCTTCAGAGCACCAAAAAAACTCAAATCCCACCCAAAAAACCCCAAATCTCCCTCAAGAGCCCCCAAAAAACCCCAAATCCTCCCCAAAAAATCCCAAATCCTCCCAAAAAAAACCCAAATTCTTCTTCAGAGACCCCAAAAAACCTCAAATTCCACCCAAATCCTTCCCAAAAAACCCCAAATTCCTCTTCAGAGCACCAAAAAAACCTCAAATCCCACCCAAAAAACCCCAAATCCCCCTCAAGAGACCCCAAAAAACCACAAATCCTCCCCAAAAAATCCCAAATTCTCCCAAAAAAACCCAAATTCCTCTTCAGAGCCCTCAAAAAAACTCAAATCCCACCCAAAAAACCCCAAATTCCCCTCAAGAGACCCCAAAAAAACCTCAAATTCCACCCAAATCCTCCCCAAAAAACCCAAATTCCTCTTCAGAGCGCCAAAAAAAACTCAAATCCCACCCAAAAAACCCCAAATCCCCCTCAAGAGACCCCAAAAACCCCAAATCCTCCCCAAAAAATCCCAAATCCTCCCAAAAAAACCCAAATTACTCTTCAGAGGCCCCAAAAAAACTCAAATCTCACCCAAATCCTCCCAAAAAACCCCAAATTCCTCTTCAGAGTCCCCAAAAAACTCAAATCCCACCCAAAAAAACCCAAATCCCCCTCAAGAGACCCCAAAAAACCACAAATCCTCCCCAAAAAATCCCAAATTCTCCCAAAAAAACCCAAATTCCTCTTCAGAGCCCCCAAAAAACCTCAAATCCCACCCAAATCCCACCCAAATCTTCCCAAATCCTCCCAAAAAAACCCAAAATCTCCCAAATCTCCCCAAATCTCCCCAAATTTCCCCCAAATTTCCCCCCCTCACCTTGGCCACCTCCTCCTGCAGCTGGGCCAGCTCTGCCTGCAAGAGACCCCTGTGAGACCCCTCCCCAAATTCCATCTCCCCCCTCCCCAAATTCCCCCCAAAAATCCCATTTTTATTTTATTTTTAGCTTATTTTTATTATTTTTATTTTATTTTATTTTATTTTATTTTATTTTATTTTATTTTTATTTTATTTTTTATTTTATTTTTATTATTATTTTTATTTTATTTTTTATTTTATTTATATTTTACTTTCTTTTTATTTTATTTCTATTTCTTTTTATTTTAATTTAATTTTATTTTAATTTTATTTTTAATTTTATTTTTATTTCATTTTTATTTCATTTTTATAATTATTTTTTTTTATTTTATCTTTATTATTATTTTTATTTTATTTTATACCTTATTTATATTTTACTTTATTTTTATTTTTATTTCTTTTTATTTTATTTTAATTTTATTTTAATTTTATTTTTAATTTTATTTTTATTTCATTTTTTCTTCATTTTTATTTTATTTTTATCATTATTTTTTATTTTTATTTTATTTTTATTTTTTTTTCTTTATTTTATACTTTATTTATATTTTACTTTATTTTTATTTTATTTTTATTTATTATATTTTAATTTTATTTTACTGTTATTCTTAATTTTATTTTTATTTCATTTTTATTTCTTTATTTTTATTTTATTTTTATCATTATTTTTTATTTTATTTTATGTATTATTTTTATTTTATTTTTTATTTTATTTATATTTTACTTTCTTTTTGTTTTTATTGTTATTTTATTTTAACTTTATTTTAATTTTATTCTTAATTTTATTTTTATTTCATTTTTATTTCTTTATTTTTATTTTATTTTCATCATTATTTTTTATTTTTATTTTTTTTTATTTTATTTTTTATTTTATTTATATTTTACTTTCTTTTTATTTTATTTTTATTTCTTTTAATTTTATTTTAATTTTATTTTATTTCTAATTTTATTTTTATTTCATTTTTATTTCCTTATCTTTATTTTACTTTTATCACTATTTTTTTATTTTATTTTATTTTTATTATTATTTTTATATTTTATTTTATTTTATTTATATATTACTTTATTTTTATTTTATTTTTATTTTTATTTTAATTTTATTTTAATTTTAAATTTTATTTTTATTTTGTTTTTATTTCTTTATTTTTATTTTATTTTTATTATTATTTTTTATTTTACTTTTTTTATTATTTTTATTTTATTTTATTTTATTTTACTTTATTTTATTTTATTTTTATTTTTATTTTTATTTTTTATTTCACCCCCGAGCCCCCTCCCCAATTTATTCCCCCCCTCCCAAAAATTCACCCCCAGACCCTTTTTAACCCCCCCAAACCCCCCCAAATTCTTGATCCCTTCAAATCCCAAATTTCCCCCAAAATTTTCCTCCTCAGACCCCCAAAAATGACCCAAATCCCCCCAAAAAAAGCCCCCAGACCCATTTCCCCCCCCCCCCAAAAAATCCCCCCTACCTGAGCTGGAGGCTCCTTGGGGGGGGCGTCCCCCCCTCCCCCCTCCTCCGGTTTTTGGGGGGGCTCTGGGGGGGCTGCGAGGGGGGAGGGGTGTCAGAGACCCCCCCCAAAATTCCTGGCACCCCAAAACCCCCCCCCCAAATTTTTGGGACCCCAAATTTTCCAAAATCCCCCCCCCCAGACCCCCCCAAATTCTGGGATTCTCCCCCCAAAACCCCTCAAGGATCCCCCCCAAATTCTCAAAACCCCCCCAAAATCCCCCAAATTATCAAGACCCCCCCCCAAAACCTCTTCAGGACCACCCCAAAATTCTCATGACCCCCCAAAACCTCTCCAGACCACCCCAAAATTCTCATGACCCCCCAAAACCTCTCCAGACCCCCCCCAAAAATTCTCATGACCCCCCAAAACCTCACCAGACCCCCCCCAAAATTCTCATGACCCCCCAAAACCTCTTCAAGACCCCCCCAAAATTCTCATAACCCCCCAAAACCTCTCCAGACCCCCCCCAAAATTCTCATGACCCCCCAAAACCTCTCCAGACCCCCCCCAAAATTCTCATGACCCCCCAAAACCTCTTCAGACCTCCCCCAAATTCTCATGACCCCCCAAAACCTCTCCAGACCCCCCCCAAAATTCTCATGACCCCCCAAAACCTCTCCAGGACCCCCCCCAGACCTCTGAGACCCCCCCCAAATTCCCCTGGGACCCCCCAAAATCCTCCCCCTCACCTTTGGGGGGCTCCTCATCCCCCTGGGCTCCATCCTGGGGGGGCTGGGCTGAATTTGGGGGGGTCCCTGGGGGGTCCTGGGGGGCCCCGGGGGGGTCTCGGGGGGCTCCCCCTGCCCCCCCCTCCTGCAGCCGCCGGTTCTCCTCCTCAAGCCCCTCGATCTGGGCACAGAGCTGGGACCCCCCCCCCGGGTCAGAGACCCCCAAAATCCACCCCAAAATACCCCTGGGACCCCCAAAATCCACCCCAAAAACAGCCCTGGGTCAGGGACCCCCAAAATCCACCCCAAAAAAACCTCTGGGACCCCCAAAATCCACCCCAAAATCAGCCCTGGGACCCCCAAAATCCACCCCAAAATCAGCCCTGGGACCCCCAAAATTCACCCCAAAAACAGCCCTGGGTCAGGGACCCCCAAAATCCACCCCAAAATCACCCCTGGGACCCCCAAAATCCACCCCAAAAACACCCCTGGGTCAGGGACCCCCGAAATCCACCCCAAAAAAACCTCTGGGACCCCCAAAATCCACCCCAAAATCATCCCTGGGACCCCCAAAATCCACCCCAAAAACACACCTGGGTCAGGGACCCCCAAATTCAACTCCGGGACCCCCAAAATCCACCCCAAAATCAGCCCTGGGACCCCCAAAATCAGCCCTGGGTCAGGGACCCCCAAAATCCACCCCAAAATACGCCTGGGACCCCCCCCTTGGGTCAGAGACCCCCAAAATCCACCCCAAAAACACCCGTGGGACCCCCAAAATCCACCCCAAAAATACCCCTGGGACCCCCCTCTTGGGTCAGAGACCCCCGAAATCCACCCCAAAAAGACCCCTGGGTCAGGGACCCCCAAAATCCACCCCAAAATCAACTCCAGGACCCCCAAAATTCACCCCAAAATCAGCCCTGGGACCCCCAAAACAAACCTGGGACCCACCCAGGTTCAGAGACCCCAAAAAACACCCCAAAAAACAACCCCAGGATGCCCAAAATCAACCCTGGGACCCCCAAAATTCACCCCAAAATCAGCCCTGGGACCCTCAAAACACCCCTGGGACCTGCCCCGGATCAGGGACCCCCAAAATCGACCCCAAAATCAGCCCTGGGACCCCCAAAATCAGCCCTGGGACCCCCAAAATCACACCTGGGACCCCCAAAACGACCCCAAGACCTTCCAAAACAACCTCAGAGACCCCCAAAAACACCCCTGGGAGGCTGCAGGTGACCCAAAATGAGACCCCCTGAGGGTTGGGGGTCCCAGGAGGGATTTTGGGGGGATTTTGGGGGGATTTGGGGGGATTTTGGGGTGATTTGGGGGATTTTGGGGGTCCCACCTTGGCCAGTTCCCGGAGCAAGGTGCTGTTCTGGAGGCGGAAATCGTCCTCTTGGCTCTGCAGCTTCCCCTGGAGCATCCTGGTCTCGCCCAGCAGCGCCTCCACCTCCTGGGGACCCCCAAAAATGAACTCAGGCACCCCAAAAATGAACTCAGGCACCCCAAAAATGGGTTCAGACACCCCGAAAATGGGATGGGAACCCCCAAAAATGGGATGGGAACCCAAAAATACCCCCAAACCCACCCAAGTAAACCCAAAATAGCCCCAAGGAGACCCCAAAAAAAACCCTGGAGCATCCAACGAAGTCTCCACCTGTTGGGGACCCCAAAAATGGGTTCAGACACCCCAAAAATGGGTTCAGACACCCCAAAAACGGGATGGGAACCCCCCAAAATGGGACAGAACCCTCAAAAATTAACCCAGAGACCCCAAAAATGAAGGCAGAGAATCCAAAAATGGGATAGAACCCCCCAAAAATGAACCCTAGACCCCCCCAAAACACTCCTGAACCCCCCCAGAGACCCCAAAATTAACCCAGAGACCCCAAAATGAACCCAGAGACTCCAAAACACCTCAAAATTCCCCAAAATCCCCCCGGGACCCCCCCCAAATTCCCCCCCCCAGGACCCACCTGGGCCTTCTTGCTCTTACTGAGGGCCTGGAAAAGAAGGGGAGGGGTCACAGGGGGAATTTGGGGATCCCAGAAGGGTCCTGGGGGGATTTTTGGGGGTCCCAGAAGGGTCCTGGGGGGATTTTGGGGGTCACAGGAAGATCCTGGGGGTGTCTTGGGGAAAATTTGGGGGATTTTAGGGGTCACAGGAGAGTCCTGGGGGGATTTTGGGGGTCCCAGAAGGGTCCTGGAGGGATTTTGGGGGTCACAAGAGGATCCTGGGGGTGTCTTGGGGGGAATTTGGGGGAAATTTGGGGGGTTTTAGGGGTCATGGGGGGAATTTGAGGAGTCCTGAGGGGAATCTGGGGGTCCCAGAAGGGTCCTGGGGGGATTTTTGGGGTCACAAGAAGATCCTGGGGGTGTCTTGGAGGGAATTTGGGGGGAATTTGGGGGATTTTAGGGGTCTCAGGAGGGTCCTGGGGGCTCCTGGGGGGGAATTTGTGGGATTTTAGGGGTCTCAGAGGGTCCTGATGGGGATTTTAGGGGTCCCAGGAGTGTCCTGATGTGGGGAGGGGTCACAAAAAGAATTTGGGATTATTTTGGGGACATCTCCACCCTCACCTTGTTTGCCTTGGCCAGGTCCCTGTCCAGCGTCTGCACCCTCTGCCGCAGCCCCGACAGCTCTGGGGGGGTCACAGAAATGAGGAGGGGGCTTCCAGGACCCCCAAAAACCCCCCAAGACCCCCCAAAACCCCCCAAATCCCCCGTACCGGCGCCGTTCTTGCGCAGCTCATCCGACAGCCGGTAATTCTCGGTGCGCAGCTCCAGCAGCTGCGCCTGGGGGGGCAACGGGAGGGGATTTGGGGAGGGGGCAAAGAGACCCCCGGGACCCCCCCCAAAATACCCTCGGTTTCTGTGAGACCCCCCCAAAACCCCCTCAGGCTTTTCTGGAGGTCCACCAGGAACCTCTGAGTCCCTCAGGGGCTTCCAAACCTCCCTAAAATCCACCCTGAGACCCCCAAAACCCCCTCAGGCCATTCTGGAGCTCCACCAGGAACCCCCCGAGCCCCTCAGGAACCTCAAAACCTCCCTAAAATCCACCCCGAGACCCCCAAAAAGCCCCCCAAAACCCCCTCAGGCTTTTCTGGAGGTCCACCAGGAACCTCTGAGCCCCTCAGGAACCTCAAAACCTCCCTAAAATCCACCCCGAGACCCCCAAAACCCCTCCCGAGACCCCCCAAAACCCCTCAGGCTTTTCTGGAGCTCCCCCAGGATCCCCCGAGCTCCTCAGGAGCTTCCAAACCTCCCTAAAATCCATCCCGAGACCCCCAAAACCCCCCTGAAACCCCCGATCCTGACACACCCAAGGACCCCCAGAGCAGCCCCCAGGACCCCCTCAGTCCTCCCAAAGCCCCGGGACCCCCCAAGACCCCCCCGAGCCCCCTCAGGACCCCTCACGACCTCCCCGAGCCCCACCGGGCTCCCCAGAATCCCCCCAAAAGCCCCTCCAGGACCCTTTATAACGCCTCCACGACGCTCCCGCCACCCCTCTCAGGACCCCCAGACCCCTGGGAGCCCCCCCAGATCCCCCCCGAGCCCCTCCGGGACCCCCGGCCCGCACCTGCATCCTTTGGAACTCCTCGGCCGACAGGGCCTGCGCCATCTTGGCGCGCGGGACCCCCCCCCCCCCCCGGCAGGAGGGGACGGAAGTGGCCGCTCTACCCCAGCGCGGGGTCATAGAGACGACAGAGAACAGCCATACCCGGGATCACAAAGTTCGGTCCTCCATTCGGTCAGAGCGGCTCAGAGAACCCTAAAATTAAGTCCTCCAAAGCGGCCAGAGCGGCCGGGGGGAATCATAGAGCTCAGTCCTCCCAGCCGGGACCATAGAGAACATCCAGGCCGCGCAGAGAGCCCTCAGGGCAATACAAATCTCCCTCCGCCTGTTTTTGGGGGGTCCTGGGGGTCCTGGGGGGGTTTGGGGTTGTGTCCCCCCCATTCCAGAGGGAGCAGGGGACCCCCTGAGCCTCAGCACCGATGCGGGATCCCCGTTGTGGGGGATGTAGGGCGCCCTCTGTTAGTGGAGGTCTCCAGGGACGCCCCCTCCCCAAAATCTCCGGCGCCCCTCAGGGAACGCCCCCCACCCTTGAACCCCCCCCACCCCGGGTGCCACAGGGAGCCGGCAGCGCCTGGAGCGATATTTTGGGGAAAACTGGAAATTCTGGGGCTCGGCGGAGGCGAAAGGCGAGAGAAAATCGCGGGATGGGCTGGAAAATGAGAAGAGGAAATGGGGAACGGCTGAGGGGAGGCAGGACGGGGGGGGAGTTATGCAGATTAAACAGGCGGGGTTATTCAAAATAAAGATAAAGCAGCCACCAAAGGCATCACGGGAGCAAAATTGGGTCAGAATTCGGGAGTTTCGGGGCTCGGCGCGGGCGGAGCGCGGGAGCGAAGCGCGGAGCGGCTGCGGAAAAGCTCCCGGAGCGGCTCGGGGCGGCTGCGGGGGCGGCGCGGGGGTGACCGTGAGGTGCGGGCGGGCCGAGCGGGGCCGGCTGCGGGGCGCGGAATGAGCCCAACATCGCTTCTCGGCCTTTTGGCTAAGATCAAGTGTAGTATCTGTTCTTATCAGTTTAATATCTGATACGTCCTCGATGAGAGGACTTCATATTAAACGGATTTTTGGGCTCGGGAGTTGGACCCGGAGCTTGCTCCCTCCGCTCCGCGCATCGTCCCGGTATTGCAGTGCCTCCGGGAACGGTGCACCCCCATCGGGGTCATTTCAGTGGTTAAAAAGAGATTCCATTTCTTTACCTCCATCGCGATATTTCTGAGCTTCAACCTCTAAGCTTTCTCTATCGCGATATCCCCACGCTGCGCCTCACACCCGGACCCTTCTCTCCCCCTCCCGCTGCCGCTGTCCCCGCACCGGCCCCGCCGCGCTCCGAGTGACCGCCCGTGGCCACCGAGCGCCGATCTATGGTGGTTCTATCACCGATCTATGGTGGTTCTATCACGGATTTATCACCGTTCTATCGCAGCTCCACTGCCGCTCTAACGCGGTTCTATGGCGCTCACGGCTCCGCCATCGCCGCCCGGCCTCGCTCCCGCCGTGTCCCGCGGCTCCCGCAGCGCTCCCGGGGGTTTATCCCGAACAGATCGAGCCCGTCCCGCTCCCGATCGCCTTCGCTCCTCGGAGCGGCCCCGAACGCGGTGCCGGGAGCGGCTCCCGCTGCAGCGGAGCCGCCCCTCGGGAGCTGCCGCTTTCCCCCATCCCCTCACCAGGCTCCGGGAAACGGCGCCGGCTTCTCCCCGCTCCCGCCGCGGGCTGAGGGCCCGGCATTCAGCGGCTGAGGGCTATCGTGTGTCTGTCGCGACTCCCGACACGGCTCTGGGCCCAAATGTCGCCGTTGTCCCCTCAGGTCCCGGGGCTCCCCTCACGCGCTTTCCCGCCCGCCGCCATTTTCATCCCCCACCTCAGGGGGACAGCAGAGAAACGACCGAAAAACGATAAAAATACCTAAAAATACCTTAAAATAACAATAAAAAATATATTTATTAAATAAAACACGTTGCGTTTTAAATGTCGCGTTTTCCCCCTCAGGTCCCCGGGCTCCCCTCACGCGCTTTCCCGCCCGCGGCCACTTTGATCCCCGACCTCAGGGCAACAGCAGAGAATCCCGGCAAAGAAACGACTGAAAAACGGTAAAAATACCTAAAAATAATAATAAAATAAGTACATTTAATAAATAAAACACGTTCCTTTTTAAATGTCGCACTTTCCCCCTCAGGTCCCGGTGCCCGGGGCTCCCCTCACGCGCTTTCCCACCCGCGGCCACTTTGATCCCCGACCTCAGGGCAACAGCAGAGAATCCCGGCAAAGAAACGACCGAAAAAACGTAAAAATACCTAAAAATAATAATAAAATAAATACATTTAATAAATAAAACACGTTGCGTTTTAAATGTCGCACTTTCCCCCTCAGGTCCCGGTGCCCAGGGCTCCCCTCACGTGCTTTCCCGCCCGCGGCCACTTTGATCCCCGACCTCAGGGGGACAGCAGAGAATCCCGGCAAAGGAACTACCATAAACCGGTAAAAAAACTTTAAAATACCTAAAAATACCTAAATATAATAATAAAAAAATAGATTTAATAAATAAAACACGTTCTGTTTTAAATGTCGCATTTTCCCCCTCAGGTCCCGGGGCTCCCCTCACGCACTTTCCCGCCCGCGGCCATTTCGATCCCCGACCTCAGGGGGACAGCAGAGAATCCTGGCAGAGAAACGACCGGAAAAAAAGGTAAAAATACCTAAAAATAATAATTTAACAATACATTTAATAAATAAAACGCGTTCCGTTTTAAATGTCGCATTTTCCCCTTCAGGTCCCCGGGGCTCCCCTCATGCGCTTTCCCGCCCGCCGCCGTTTTTTTCCCCAGCCTCAGGGCAACAGCAGAGAATCCCAGCAAACGACCAAAAAAAGGTAAAAATACCTAAAAGTAATAATTTTAAAAACACATTTAATAAGTAAAACACTTTGGCTCGCCTCACAGACCCATTTATTGAAACATTCCCGCTCCCCTCTGTCCCATTTTAGAACGGAACACATCCGATATAAATGCGCATTACATTATCGGCTTTTTGCAAATATTAAAGTAAATATTAAATGTAAAATGTTTGCGAGCGCGGCGGGGCCGGTGCGGGGGACAGCGGCAGCGGGAAGGGGAGAGAAGGGTCCGGGTGTGAGGCGCAGCGCGGGGATATCGCGCTAGAGAAGGGTTGGAGATTGAAGCTCAGACATATCGTGATGGAGGTGAAGAAATGGAATCTGTTTTTAACCAGTTAAATGACCCCGAGCGGGGTGCACCGTTCCCGGAGGCACTGCAATACCGGGACGATGCGCGGAGCGGAGGGAGCAAGCTCCGGGTCCAACTCCCGAGCCCAAAAATCCGTTTAATATGAAGTCCTCTCATCGAGGACGTATCAGATATTAAACTGATAAGAACAGATACTACACTTGATCTTAGCCAAAAGGCCGAGAAGCGATGTTGGGCTCATTCCGCGCCCCGCAGCCGGCCCCGCTCGGCCCGCCCGCACCTCACGGTCACCCCCGCGCCGCCCCCGCAGCCGCCCCGAGCCGCTCCGGGAGCTTTTCCGCAGCCGCTCCGCGCTTCGCTCCCGCGCTCCGCCCGCGCCGAGCCCCGAAACCCCCGAATTCTGACCCAATTTTGCTCCCGTGATGCCTTTCGGAGCCGCTGTGTTTGTTATTTGCATAACCCCGCCTTTATCCCCGCCTGCTCTGACGTTCCGCACCTTCGGAGTGATTGGTGAACGGAGCGCTGGGAT
Source organism: Poecile montanus (assembly GCA_038429875.1). Classification (NCBI taxonomy): domain Eukaryota; kingdom Metazoa; phylum Chordata; class Aves; order Passeriformes; family Paridae; genus Poecile; species Poecile montanus. The sequence continues at coordinate 997,192 of CM076533.1, forward strand.
TTGCATTCGCTCCTCCCCCATCGCCCCATCCGGGCTGGACTGGTGGCACTGGGATGGGGACACTGGTGACACTGGGATGGGGACACTGGTGACACTGGGACAGGGACACTGGTGGCACTGGGATGGGGACACTGGTGACACTGGGATGGGGACACTGGTGACACTGGGATGGGGACACTGGTGGCACTGGCATGATGACACTGGTGACACTGGGACAGGGACACTGGTGGCACTGGGATGGGGACACTGGTGGGACTGGGACGGGGACACTGGTGGGACTGGTCCCGCCCGGGCTATACTGGTGTGAACTGGGATGGGGACACTGGTGGCACTGGGATGGGGACACTGGTGGCACTGGGATGGGGACACTGGTGGGACTGGGACGGGGACACTGGTGGGACTGGTCCCGCCCGGGCTATACTGGTGTGAACTGGGATGGGGACACTGGTGGCACTGGGATGGGGACACTGGTGGCACTGGGATGGGGACACTGGTCCTGCCCGGGCTATACTGGTGTGAACTGGGACGCTCTCAGGAGCTCCCCCGCGCCCAGGGCCCCCCCTCCGCCCCTCCCCCCTCTCATCTATGACGTCACGCCCCTCCCCCCCCAGGGGGACCCCCTGTCCTGGGCGTTCCCCGCCCCTCCCCCCCCCAGGGGACCCCTCGCTGGTGACTCACGGGCCGCGCCCTCCCCCCACCCACAGCTGGATCCGCTCAACAGCTGGAGCGGGAGGGGGAGGGGAGCCGGCCCTTCCCTCCCCTCCCCCACCCCACCGCGAGCACCCCGATCTGCCCCTCCCCCCTCCTCATCCCCCCCCCCCCAAAATTGACTCAGGCGCGGGGTGGGGGAGGGGCAGCACCGAGCCTTTATTGCCATCACCCCCCGCCCCTCCCCCACCCGGGGGGCAGGGCGGGACTGGGGGAGGGGTCAGTCCCAGTTTGGGGTCAACAATCCCAGTTTGGGGTCAACAATCCCAGTTTGGGGTCAACAATCCCAGTCTGGGTCGGATCCCAGTTCGGGGGTCCCGTCCCAGTTTGGATTCCCAGTTTGGGAAGGGAGAGCAGTGAATTTCTGTGGGGGGGGAGGGGAGCTCCCAGTCGGAGCCTTCTCCCCCAGTTTGGGAGGGGTCCTGGTCCCAGTTCGGGGTAACCAATCCCAGTTCGGGGGTCCTTTCCCAGTTTGGACTCCCAGTTTGGGGTGTCCCTCCCAGTTTGGGCCCCCCCTCCCCCCCAGCGCCCTCAGCCGTGGGGGCTCGGGGGGGGCGGCCGGGGGGGTCTCCCCAGCCCTCCCAGTGCTCCCAGTATCACCAGTGCCCCTCCCAGTGCCACCGGCAGCGCGAACACCAGCCCGAGCCTCAGGGAGCCGCCACTGGGAGGGGGCCTGGGGGCAACTGGGGCCACTGGGGGGGCCACTGGGAGGGTCACTGGGGCCACTGGGAGGGTCACTGGGGCAACTGGGAGGGTCACGGGGGCAACTGGGGAGTCCTTGACTCTGGGGGCGACAACTGGGGGCGTAACTGGGAGGGTAACTGGGATAACTGGGGAGTCCTCGGCCTGGGGGGGGGGAACTGGGGGGGTTTGGGGGCGTGGGGGGGCAGTTGGGGGGTCTTTGCCTTCGGTGGGGGCAACTGGGAGAACTGGGATGTGCCTGGATTTTGGGGGAGCAGCTGTGGGGGGAACTGGGAGGGTAACTGGGACAAACTGGGAGGGTCTGAGTGCGGGGGGGGGCGTTGGGAGGGGAACTGGGGGCAACTGGGATTTAGGGGGGGCAACTGGGGAGGCCTCGGCTGTGGGGGGAGTAACTGGGACAACTGGGGGGGCAACTGGGAGGTCCTGAGTTCTGGGAGGGGTAACTGGGAGGGTAACTGGGATAAACTGGGGGGCTCGGGGGTTGGGGGGGACAGTTGCAGGGACAACTGGGGGCAACTGGGATTCTGGGGGGGCAACTGGGGGGGAACTTGGGGGATGTTGGGGAGCGAAGGAGGAGATTTGGGGGCTCCCTTGGGGCCTGGGGGAGGGGCTGAGCCCTTTGGGGTCCCTCGAGGGGTCCCAGGGCTCGGCCTCGGGGACCTCATGGGGGTCCCTGGGGTCATCCTGGGGGTCCTCATCACTGTAGGGGTCCCCATAGGGGTCCCAGGGCCGTGTTTGGGGGTCCCCGGGCACACTCTGGGGGTCTCCATAGGGGTCCCAGGGCCGGGTTTGGGGGTCCCCGGGCACACTCTGGGGGTCCCCATCCCCATAGGGATCCCAGGGTCGGGTTTGGGGGTCCCCGGGCACACTCTGGGGGTCCCAGGGCCGGGTTTGGGGGTCCCCGGGCACACTCTGGGGGTCCCAGGGTCGGGTTTGGCGGTCCCCGGGCACACTCTGGGGGTCCCAGGGCCGGGTTTGGGGGTCCCCGAGCACACTCTGGGGGTCTCCATAGGGGTCCCAGGGCCGGGTTTGGGGGTCCCCGGGCACACTCTGGGGGTCTCCATAGGGGTCCCAGGGCCGGGTTTGGGGGTCCCCGGGCACACTCTGGGGGTCTCCATAGGGGTCCCAGGGCCGGGTTTGGGGGTCCCGGCCCCTCCGGAGGCTCCCGGGCTCGGGGTCCCTGTAGGGGTCCGAGGGGGGCGGGGCGGGGTCCCAGGGCTCCTCTTCAGGCTCCTCATCCTCGTAGGGGTCCCCATAGGGGTCCCCATAAATGTCGGGGTCCCAGGGCTCCGTTTCGGGGTCCCACGGCCCCTCCCGGGGGTCCTCGGCCCTGTAGGGGGGGGCCGGGCCCCCATAGGGGTCCCCGTAGGTGTCGGGGTCCCAGAGCTGCGGCTCGGGGTCCTCGTAGGGGTCCCCGTAAGGATCGGGGTCCTCGTCCCCATAGGGGGGCACGGGGGAGGTGTCACCGGCGGGGGCGGGGTCCCGGAGGGAATCCCGGAGGGAATCCCGGTGAGAATCCCGGTGCGAATCCTGGAGGGAATCCCGGTGCGAATCCTGGAGGGAATCCCGGTGCGAATCCCGGTGCGAATCCTGGAGGGAATCCCGGTGCGAATCCCGGTGCCAGCCCCGGTGCCGGGGCGCTCCCAAGCCCCCATCCCTGTCCGAGTCCCGGTGCAAATCCCGGTGCGAAGCTTCCCGGGAATCCTCGAGCCAGCCGGGATCCCGGTCCCGGTGCAAATCCTGCTGCCATTCCCGGTGGGAATCCTCGTGCGAGCCCCGCTCTGGCCGCAAATCCCGGTGCAAATCCCGGTGCCCTCCCGGGGGCAAATCCTCCCGGGAATCCTCGGGCAAATCCCGGTGCCCTCCCGGGGGCAAATCCTCCCGGGAATCCTCGGGCAAATCCCGGTGCCAATTCCGCTGAAGGCTGGGCTGGGAATGCTCATGGAAATCCTGACGGGAATCCCGGTCCCAATCCCGGTCCCAATCCCCGTGCGAGCCCCGGTGCCGCTCCACGGGCAAATCCTGGGAATCCCGGTCCGAATCCCGGTCCAGAACCTGGCGGGGATCCCGGTCCGAATCCCGGTCCCAATCCTGGTTCCAATCCCGGTCCGAATCCCGGTCCAGATCCTGGTGGGGATCCTGGTGGGGATCCTGCTCCGAATCCCGGTCCCAATCCCCGTGCGAGTCCCGGTGCCGCCCCGGCCGCGGCTCCCGGTGCCATCCCGAGGGTAAATCCCGGTGTCTCTCCCGGTGCGAGCCTGGATGCGGATCCTGCAGGGAATCCCGGTACCGATCCCGCTCCGAATCCTCCTGCGAGCCGCGGTTCCGCTCCGCCGCCAAATCCCGCTGCGAGCCTTCGCCTCCTCCCGTCCCGTCCCGCCGCCGGTCCCGGGCTCTCCACCCCCGGCTCCGCTCGGGCCGGTCCCGGTGTCCCCCGAGCTCCTGGGGAGGGGTCGCGGGTTGTCCCCGGTGTCCCCCGAACTCCTGGGGAGGGGTCGCGGGTTGTCCCCGGTGTCCCCCGAACTCCTGGGGAGGGGTCGCGGGTTGTCCCCGGTGTCCCCACAGCTCCTGGGGAGGGGTCGCGGGCTGTCCCCGGTGTCCCCCGAGCCCCCGGGGAGGGGTCGCGGGCCGGTGCCGGTGTCCCCCGGGCGGGGGGCGGCGGCGGCGGCGGCAGGTGACCCCGTCGGGCTGCAGGACGAAGCCGCGGTGACAGTGACAGGCGAAGCCGCCGTGGTGGTTGAGGCACATGTGGTGGCACACGGCGGCCGTGCGACATTCGTCCCTGTCCCCGCAGCCCCCCGCCGCCACCGGCCCGAAACCCAGCGGGCACGGGGGGGTCGGGAGGACCCCCGTGTCCCCCCCCGCCGCCACGGCCACCAGCGCCACCAGCGCCACCAGCATCGCGCTTCCTCCTCCTCCTCCTCCTCCTCCTCCTCCTCCTCCTGCGCGGGATGGGGAAACAGCCGGATCCGCCCCCCAAACCCCAAATCCCAAATCCTAAACCCGGCCAAGAGCGGCCCCCCCCGTCCCCAAATCCCAAACCCGGCCTCACCCCCCCTCCCCCCCACCCCAAACCTCAAATCCCACCCTGCCCCCGCCCCTCCCCCCCCGCAAATCCCAAATCCCTCAAAATCCCAAGGGTGGCCCCACCCCGACCCCACCCCCCAAACCCGGCCCCAAATCCCAAACCCGACCCCACCCCCTCCCAAAATCCCAAACCCGACCCCACCCCCCAAACCCGGCCCCGCCCCCTCCCAAAATCCCAAACCCGACCCCACCCCCCAAACCCGGCCCCGCCCCCTCCCAAAATCCCAAACCCGGCCCCACCCAGGGCCCCACCCCCGGCCTGGGAAGTTGGGGTGACCCCACCCCGTTTTTGGGGACGCCCCTGGTGCCATCACCGTTGTCACTGTCACCTCCTGCCACCCCCACCCTGTCCCTGCCACCACTGTCACCCTCCCCTGTCCCCGCGGTGTCACCTCCCCCCCCTCGCCCCCCCCCCAAAATAAAACTCCAGGTGCTGCAGTTGTGGGGGAGGGGCTTTATTGGGGGGTGACACCAGGGTGACACTGGAGGTGACACTGGGGTGACACTGGGGTGACAGGAGGTGACACGGGGGTGACACGGGGGTGACAGTGGAGGTGACACCGAGGTGACACCGAGGTGACAGGAGGTGACACAGGGGGTGACAGTGGAGGTGACAGGGGTGACACCGGGGTGACACCGGGGTGACACTGGAGGTGACACCGGGGTGACACTGGGGGTGACAGCGCTGTCCCCTCAGGCCAGCGGCCCTGGGGTCCCGTAGAGCCGCACCAGGGCCCCGCTGAGGGAGGGGCCCAGGCTCCTGTGGGGGGAGAGGGGGGTGAGACCCCAAAATCCCGGGGGGGACCCCAAAATCGGGGAGTGGGGGAGGGGCTGCAGGGATCTGGGGACAGGAATTGGGGGGGGGAGGGGTCCTTGGGAATGGGGCTCTCGGGAATGGGGGATCCCCGGGATTTGGGGTCACTGGGATTTGGGGTTCCCGGGATTTGGGATCTCCAGGATTTGGGATCCTCAGGATTTGGGGTTTGTGGATTTGGGATCCTCAGGATTTGGGATCCCCAGGATTTGGGATCCCCAGAATTTGGGGTTTGTGAATTTGGGGTTTGTGGATTTGGGATCTCCGGGATTTGGGATTTCCAGGATTTGGGGTTCCTGGGATTTGGGATCCCTGAGATCTGGGATCCTTGGGATTTGGGATCTCCAGGATTTGGGATCTCCAGGATTTGGGATCCCCAGGATTTGGGATCTCCAGGATTTGGGGTTCCTGGAATTTGGGATCCTCAGGATTTGGGATCCCCGGGATTTGGGATCTCCAGGATTTGGGGTTTGTGGATTTGGGGTTCCAGGATTTGGGATCCCGAGGATTTGGGGTTCCCAGGTTTTTTGGGGGGGGGTCTCACCTCTGGGCGGGGCCGCAGCGCAGGGCACTGAGCAGCTCCCGGCACTTCTGGGGGTCCTGGGAGGGGCCCAGGGCGGCCATGAGGCTGCGGGGGGAGGGGCCACAACTCAGGGGACCCCACCCCCCAAAAATCCCAAAAACCTCAGCGACCCCTCCCCCACCCCGAGAACCGCCCCCATCCCCCACCCTGAGAACCGCCCCCATCCCCCACCCTCCTTACCCTCCCCCCTCCCCCTCCCCTTTTGGGGACATCCAGGAGCTCGGGGACTCCTCATGGGGGACCCCAAACCCCCCCCTGGGACCCCCCAGGACCCCCCGGGACCCCCCCGGGACCCCCCAAACCTGGCGGGGGTGGGGAAGCGGCTCAGGACGGCCCCGGCCCTGCCCCCACTGAGCCCCCCCAGCTGCAGCAGCTGCCGGGCGAACACGGCCCCCACGGTCTGGGCCTGGGGGGGCAAAAAACGGGGGTGAAGAGACCCCAAAATAACCCCCCCACCCCAAAATACCCCCCAGAACACGGCCCCCACAGTCTGGGCCTGGGGGAGCAAAAAAACGGGGGTCAGGGGACCCCAAAAATCCCCTCCTCCACCCCAAAATACCCCCCCCAGAACACGGGTCTGGGTCTGGGGGACAAAAAATGGGGTGAAGAGACCCCAAAATACCCCCCCAGAACACGGGTCTGGGTCTGGGGGGGCAAAAATTGGGGTGAAGAGACCCCCAAAGCCCCCCCCAAACAGCCCAACCCCCCCCCTCCCCCCCGTGTCCTTTTTCTGCCCCCCCAGGACCAACTCGGGACCCCCTCCCCCCTTCCAGGACCCCCCAGCCCCCCCTTTTAGCCCCCCATGAACCCCCAGCCCCCTCCAGGGAGATCAGGACCCCCTCCCCCAATCGCCCCCAGCCCCATTTTTGCCCCCCCCGCCCCCCCCAGCCCCACCTGGTTCTTGCCCCCCCCCTCGCGGAGCCTCTGGAAGGGCAGCAGGGCCAGGGGGGTCCCGGGGGGCTCGGGGGGTCCCCGGGCGGTCACAGCCCCCCCCCACGCCCGCAGCACCCGGCCCTGGGGGGAGGGGAGGGGATGGGGGGGACCCCTCAGTGCCACTCGGGGGTCCCCAACATCGCCCCCCCCCCCAAATCCTACCCCTGAGCCCCTCCCCATCCCCCACCCCCTGTGTCCCCTCCTCATCCTCCCCCCCTGCAAGGCCCCCCCAGGACCCCCAAATCCCCCCCAGGACCCCCCAAATCCCCCCCCAGGACCCCCCAGATCCCTCCCAGGACCCCCAAATCCCCCCCCAGAATCCCCAAATCCCCCCCAGGACCCCCAAATTCCCCCCACTGACCCCCAACCACTCCCCCAGTGTCCCCTCCCTCCCTCCCCCTCCCCAAAGCCCCCCCAGCCCAAATCTCCCCCCAAAGCCCCCCCAAAGCCCCCTCCTCACCCCAAATCTCCCCCCCAGCCCCCTCCTCACCCCAAATCTCCTCCTCAGCTGCTCCCCCAGCACCCCCAAATACGCCGCCGTGTCCTGGGGGTCCCTCGTTCGCGTCACCAGGAACCCGTCCACCACCTGGGGAGGGGGCTCTGAGACCCCCAACACCCCCAGGACCCCCAAACCACCTGGGAAGGGGGCTCTGAGACCCCCAACACCCCCGGGACCCCCAAACCACCTGGGGAGGGGGCTCTGAGACCCCCAACACCCCCGGGACCCCCAAAACCTTCCCCGGGACCCCCAAACCCACCCAAACCCAACCCAGGGGGTCCCTGGGTGCTGGGGAGGGGTCTCGGGGGGTCTCGGGGTGATTTGGGGAGAGGTCTCAGGGTGATTTGGGGAGGAGTCTCAGGGGGTCCCTGGGTTTTGGGGAGGGGTCTCGGGGGGTCTCGATTTGGGGAGGGGTCTCGGGGGGGGGTACTTGGGTGTTGGGGGGGTCTCGGGGTGATTTGGGGAGGAGTCTCGGGGTGATTTGGGGAGGGGGTCTCAGGGTGATTTGGGGAGGGGTCTCAGGGGGTCCCTGGGTGTTGGGGGGGGTCTCGGGGTGATTTGGGGAGGGGTCTCAGGGGTCTCAGGGTGATTTGGGGAGGGGTTTCAGGGTGATTTGGGGAGGGGTCTCAGGGTGATTTGGGGAGGGGTCTCGGGATGATTTGGGGAGGGGTCTCGGGGGGGGTCTCGGGGTGATTTGGGGAGGGGTCTCGGGGGGTACCTGGGTGTTGGGAGGGGTCTCAGGGTGATTTGGGGAGGGGTCTCGGGGTGATTTGGGGAGGGGTTTCGGGGGGTCTCGGGGTGATTTGGGGAGGGGTCTCGGGGGGTCTCAGGGTGATTTGGGGAGGGGTCTCGGGGGGTCTCAGGGTGATTTGGGGAGGGGTCTCGGGGGGTCTCGGGGTGATTTGGGGAGGGGTCTCGGGGGGTCTCGGGGTGATTTGGGGAGGGGTCTCGGGGGGTCTCAGGGTGATTTGGGGAGGGGTCTCGGGGGGTCTCAGGGTGATTTGGGGAGGAGTCTCAGGGTGATTTGGGGAGGGGTCTCGGGGGGTCTCAGGGTGATTTGGGGAGGGGTCTCGGGGGGGGGGGGGGTACCTGGGTGTTGGCGGCCGCCTGGCGCAGGGTGGGGAGGGGGAGGGGCAGCGGCTCCCCCTCCCCCGGCTCCTCCAGGAGATAAACGGGAAAACGCAGCCCGGAACGACGCAGCCGGAACTGGACACACGGACACGGGGATGGACACACGGACACGAGGATGGACAGACGAACATGGGCGGACAGATGGACACGGGGATGGACAGATGGACACGGACACACAGACATGGACAGATGGACACAGGGACAGTCTGAGCCCCCTGGGGCACAGCCCCACCCCTCCCAGTCCCCCCCAGTGTCCCCAAGACCCTCCCAGTCCCATCCCAGTCCATCCCAGTCCCCTCCCAGTCCCATCCCAGTCCATCCCAGTCCCCTCCCAGTCCCATCCCAGTCCCCCCCCAGTCCCTCCCAGTCCTTCCCAGTCCCCCCCAGTCCCATCCCAGTCCCTCCCAGTCCCCCCCAGTCCCATCCCAGTCCCTTCCCAGTCCCATCCCAGTCCCCCCCCAGTCCCTCCCAGTCCCTCCCAGTCCCTCCCAGTCCCCAGCCCCACCTTCTGCTCGTGGTACCGCCCGTCCCGGACGCTGTTCCCCAAATCCGCTGCCGATTTCCGCTCCACCACCACGTCCAGCACCAGCTCCCGGGGGGCGCGGCCTGGGCGGGGCCAGCACGGTCACACCTGGCCACGCCCACCCGGCCACGCCCACCGGCCACACCCACCAGCCACACCCAGGCCCTGCCCCCTCCCCATGGGGTGGGGTCAATCCCAGGCCACGCCCACCCATCATGGCCACCACAGGGGTGGAGCCAACACCTGACCCCACCCAGGTGAGGTCACACCTGGCCCCACCCCAAGGCCACGCCCACCTCAATGGGTGGGGCCAGGACACGGCCACGCCCCCTGTGACCACACCCAGCCAATAACGGTGGCAATGAGGGCGTGGTCAGCACCCGCCCCACCCAAAAGGGCATGGTCAGCACCCACCCCACCCAAAAGGGCGTGGTCAGCACCTGCCCCACCCAAAAGGGTGTGGTCAGTGCCAGCCCCACCCTCCACTCTTGCCCCACCCAATGTGGCCACACCCATTAGTGACAACCCCACCCATTGAACTGCCCCGCCCAGTTCCAGGGGGGGCCACCCTTGCCTCGCCCCCTCCCCATTGCCACGCCCACTTCCACGTGCCACGCCCACCCCATTGCCACGCCCACCCCATTGCCACGCCCCTCCCCAAGCCACGCCCACCTGTGGGCGGGTCCTTCTCGCGCGCCACCCACAGGAAGTCGCCGACGTGGAGGCGCCGCAGGAGCAGCGGAACCCCCCGGGAACGGAGCAGAGCCGGAACCCCCCCAGCGGGGCTGGGGACACGGGGACACGTCAGGGGGGGACACCGGGGGGGACACGGGGACACCTCAGGGGGGGACACAGGGAGGGGACATGGGGACACCTCAGGGGGGACATGGGGACACCGTGGCAGGGACATGGGGACACTTTGGGGGGGTGGAGAAAGCTCAGGGGGACATGGGGACACTGGGAGAGGACACAGGGACACTTTGGGGGGGACACAGGGACACCACAGGAGGGGTGGGGACAGCTCAGGGGGGACATGGGGAGGACACAGGGACAGGTGGAGGGATTTGGGACACCTCAGAGGGGTTGGGGACACCTCAAGGGGACACAGGGACACCTCAGGGGGGGTTGGGGACACCTCAGAGGGGTTGGGGACACCTCAAGGGGACACAGGGACACCTCAGGGGGGGTTGGGGACACCTCAGGGGGGGTTGGGGACACGGTGGGGGTGGGGACAGGCACCCGTTGGCCTCGGTGACGTCGGCGCACAGGACGATGTCGAACTCGCCCGGCCGCAGCTCAAATTCCTGCTCGGGGTCGCACCTGGGGGACCCCAAATTCACCCTCAGGGGACCCCAAATTCACCCTCGGGGGGTCCCGAATTTCACCCACAGGGACCCCAAATTTCACCCTCGGGGGGTCCCAAATTCACCCTCAGGGGTCCCAAATTCACCCTCAGGGGGTCCCAAATTCACCCTCGGGGGGTCCCAAATTCACCCTCAGGGGTCCCCAAATTTCATCCTCGGGGGTCCCCAAATTTCACCCCCAAACTCACGGTGTGGGGGAGGGGGCGCAGTTCTCCTCCTGCTCCGCCAGGGGGCGCTGCGGGCGCACCTGCCCGGGGGGCGGGGCCTCGGCGAGACTCCGCCCCCTCGGGGTCAGCGAGTACCTGGGGGGGGAGGGGTGACGTGGGGGGAGGGGTCTTGGGGGGGTCCTGGGGGGGTCTTGGGAATCACAGGAGGGGTCCCTGGGGGTCCCAGGGGAGTCCAGGTGGTCCCAGGTGAGTTCAGGGGGTCTTGGGGGTTCCCAGGTGAGTTTGAGAGGCTCCTGGGGGGGGTCCCAGGGGATCCCAGGTGAGTTCAGGGGGTCCTGGGGGGTCCCAGGTGAGTTCAGGGGGTCCTGGGGGAGGTCCTACGGTGTCCTGGGGGATCTCAGGTGAGTTTGGGGGGTCCTGAGGGAGTCCCAGGTGAGTTTGGGGGTCCCAGGCAGTCCCAGGTGAGTTCAGGTGGTCCCGGGGGGGGTCCCACGATGTCCTGGGGGATCCCAGGTGAGTTTGGGGGGTCCCGGGGGGGTCCCAGGTGAGTTTGGGGGGTCCCAGGTGAGTTTGGGGGGTCCCGGGGGGGTCCCAGGTGAGTTTGGGGGTCCCGGGGGGTCCCAGGTGAGTTTGGGGGTCCCAGGTGAGTTCAGGGGGTCCCGGGGGGGGTCCCGGCCATACCGGGGGGGGCGGCCGCTCCTCTGGACGAGGCCCCGGCGCAGGAGCGGAGCCAGAGCTGCCTGTGGGGGGAGGGGACACAGGGGGTCAGCCCCTCCCCCACCCCCTGCGGGCTGTGCCGGTGGGGGGAGGGGTCGCTCACCTGTCCCAGGGCGTGGTCACAGAGGGGCCGGGCCTGCTGCAGCAGCTCCGCCTCCGGGAGGGGCTCCGGGCTCTGGGGGAGGGGCTGGGGGTGAGGGGGGTGGGGGGAGGGGATGTGGAGCCCCTCCCCCACCCGCCAGGGGTGTCCCCTCCCCCTCACCTGGCTCAGCACCTGCAGCAGGGCGTGGCCCGCGGAGCGGGGGAGGGGCCGGAGGTGCCGAGGGCGGCGCTGGGTGAAGGGGGAGGGGCAGAGATTGGGGGTGGAGCCTCCTCTGCCCCTCCCCCCACCCTGGGGTGTCCTGGGTGGGGGAGGGGACTCACCTTGGGTGGGGCTGGGGGAGGGGCCGGGCACCGCCCTTGCGGAGGAGGGGGCGTGGGGGGGAGCCCCTGCTCTGTGATATGCAAATGAGATGCAAATCAGGATGCAAATCAACCCCATCAGGCCCCACCCACACCAAACCCTCACTCTTAGCCCCGCCCACCAACCCCCCTGCCCTTTCAGGCCACGCCCACTCCTGTCCCACCCCTCAGGCCCCGCCCCCTCCCTTTAGGCCCCGCCCCTCCCACCCCACCCCTTCAGGCCCCTCCCCCACCCCTTTAGGCCCCACCCCCTCCTGCCCCACCCCTTCAGGCCCCGCCCACCTCTCCGGTGCTGCCGCAGCCGTTGGTCGAGGCGGGCGCAGAGGGCGGGGCCAAAGTGCTGCAAGATGGCGGCGGCGCGGCCGGAACGGAGCGGGAGCGGGAACAGCGCCAGGGAGCGCAGGGCCTGCGGGAAAACACCTGAAATACACCTGAGAGACACCTGGAACCCAAAATACACCTGAAATACACCTGAGAGACACCTGGGATACACCTGGAACACCTGGGATACACCTGAGAGACACCTGAGAGACACCTGGAACCCAAAATACACCTGAAATACACCTGAGAGACACCTGAGAGACACCTGGGATACACCTGAGATACACCTGGAACACACCTGAGACACCTGGAACACCTGGGACACACCTGAGATACACCTGGGATACACCTGAGAGACACCTGGAACCCAAAATACACCTGAAATACACCTGAGAGACACCTGGGATACACCTGAGAGACACCTGAGAGACACCTGGGATACACCTGAGAGACACCTGAGAGACACCTGGGATACACCTGGAACACCTGAGAGACACCTGAGAGACACCTGAGATACACCTGAGAGACACCTGAGAGACACCTGGAACACCTGAGAGACACCTGAGAGACACCTGAGAAACACCTGAGAAACACCTGAGAGACACCTGGAACCGAAAATACACCTGAGATACACCTGAGATACACCTGGAACACCTGAGAGACACCTGAGAGACACCTGGGGAGCCAAAATACACCTGGGATACACCTGGAACTGAAAATACACCCAAAACACACCTGAGATACACCTGAGAGACACCTGGGGAGCCAAAATACACCCGAAATACACCTGGAACCCAAAATACACCTGAGATACACCTGGAATACACCTGGGGGTCCCAAACACACCCAAAATCCACCTGGAGGAACCCAAAACTCTCTGGAGGGACTCCAAAATCAACCTGAAGGTGAAAACCTGAGCGGGGACCCCAAAATCTTCCACCTGGGGACCCCAAAACAAAGACGGGGACCCCAAAATTCACCTGGGGACCCCAAAATCCACCCGGGGACGCAGCCGGGGGTCCCTAAACCCAAGCGGGGACCCCCCTCACACCCACCCTCTCGTAGGCGCCCCTCGCCCACGTTCCCTGCGCCTCGTCCCGCCACTCCCGGAGCCAGCGGGCGAACAGCGGGTTCGGGTGGGCCCGGGGGCGGCGGCGGCGCCGGGAGGAGGCGGCGGCGGCCGCGGCCATGATCGAATTCTCCCGCCGCCGCCGCCGCCCGGAAGTGCCCGCCCCCGAGGGGCCGCTCTGGTCGCGCTCGCTGCTTTGGAAGCTGCGACTCGTCTGCTCTGGAGGACTCCGCTCTTTCCCGCCAGAAGCCAAACTTGTCTGCTCTGGAAGACTCCGCTCTTTCCCGCCCGGAGGCCAAACTCGTCTGCTCTGGAGGACTCCGCTCTTTCCCGCCCGGAGGCCAAACTCGTCTGCTCTGGAGGACTCCGCTCTTTCCCGCCAGAAGCCAAACTTGTCTGCTCTGGAGGACTCCGCTCTTTCCCGCCCGGAGGCCAAACTCGTCTGCTCTGGAGGACTCCGCTCTTTCCCGCCAGAAGCCAAACTTGTCTGCTCTGGAGGACTCCGCTCTTTCCCGCCCGGAGGCCAAACTCGTCTGCTCTGGAGGACTCCGCTCTTTCCCGCCCGGAGGCCAAACTCGTCTGCTCTGGAGGACCCCGGCCGTTCTGGGTCCCCCCAAATCTTCCTCGGGTTCCCCAAATCCTCCCCCCGAACCCCCAAATCCTTCCGTGACCCCCCCAAACCCCGGGACGCGTCCAGGTGCAGCACAGCAAAACCTTTATTGTTTAGAAAATCGTTTTAAAAACAAACTTGGGGGGGCACCCCCGAAATAACAGAGACCCCCGGTGGGGGAGGGGCGGGGGCACCCCAAAGTAACACTAATGGCGGGGGGAGGGGCGCCCCAAATGAACACGAACCCCCCCGCGAGGGTGGCACCCCAAAACCCCAGCCTGTGCTGGGGGGAGGGGAAGGTGGGGACCCCCTCAGCCCCCCCAAGGTGGTTTTGGGGTGATGGGGGAGGGGTGGCACCCTGGGACCCGCCCCCGGGGATGAATTTTGGGGGGGGTGGCAGCACCGGTTTGGGGGTCCCACAGGTGTGAGGGGGGTTGGGGAGGGGGTGCATGGGAAGGGTCGGGAGGGTTTTGGGGTCCCCAGGGGGGTTTTGGAGTCCCCACGGGGATTTTGGGTTCCCCAGGGTGGTTTTGGGATCCCCAGGGGTGGTTTTGGGGTCCCCAGGGTGGTTTTGGGGTCCCTGGAGCAGTTTTGGGGTCCCCAGGAGTAGTTTTTGGATCCCCAGGGGTGGTTTTGGGGTCCCCAGGATGATTTCGGGGATCCCCCATCCCCTCCCAGGTGTGTCCAGCAGCTGGAACTCGCCAGGACTTCGATGTTTCGGGGACTCCAGGAGGGATTTTGGGGCGCAGGGAGGGGTTTTGGGGTGCAGGGGGGGTTTTGGGGCGCAGGGAGGAGCTCGGGGGGGGTTTTGGGGTGCAGGGAGGATTTTGGGGTACAGGGAGGGGCTCGGGGGGGGTTTTGGTGCACAGGGAGTGGCTCGGGGGGGTTTTGGGGTGCCCAGATTTGGGGAGGGGGCTCAGAGGAAGGCGTCGCACCACTCGCGCAGGCAGCCCGAGCAGTCGCGGCTCTGTTTGGCGTTGGCCCCGCACGTCTCCTTGAGCCACTCCCGGAACAGCTCCTCGTCCTTGCGCAGCACCAGGAACTGCCCCAGCACCACGTAGGCCTGGCCCGGGGACAGCCCTGTCACCCTGCCCTTGGGGACATCGCCCGTGTCCCCTCCCTGCCCCCTGAGCCTCCCCAAGGGGCTCCTGTCCCACCCCAGCAGCTCCCCAGGGACCCCTCCCCACCCTGCAGGGTCCCCTGAGACCCCTCCCCACCCTGCAGCTCCCCTGAGACCCCTCCCCACCCTGCAGTGTCCCCTGAGACCCCTCCCCACCCTGCAGGGTCCTCTGGGACCCCTCCCCACCCTGCAGTGTCCCCTGAGACCCCTCCCCACCCTGCAGCTCCCCTGGGACCCCTCCCCACCCTGCAGCGTCCCCAGGGCTGTCCCCAGCAGGGTCCTGCGGTGCCAGCCTTGCCTCAGTGTCCCCAAAGCCCTGGAGGGGTCCCCAAACCTCTGGTGATGTCCCCACGTGTCCCCAAAACCCTGGAGATGTCCCCAAAACCCTGGGAATGTTTTTGTCCAAGCCCTGCCTCAGTGTCCCCAAAGCCCTGGAGGGGTCCCCAAAACCCTGGGAATGTCCCCAAACCTGTGGTGATGTCCCCAGGTGTCCCCAAAGCCCTGGAAATGTCCCCAGATGTCCCCAGGTGTCCCCAAAACCCTGGGAATGTTTTTGTCCGTCTTTCCTCAGTGTCCCCAAAGCCCTGGAAGGGTCCATAAAGCCCTGGAGATGTCCCCAAAGCCCTGGGAATGTTTTTGTCCAAGACTTTCCTCAGTGTCCCCAAAGCCCTGGAGATGTCCCCAGGTGTCTCCAGACCTGTGGTGATGTCCCCAGGTGTCCCCAAAGCCCTGGAAATGTCCCCAGATGTCCCCAGGTGTCCCCAAAACCCTGGGAATGCTTTTGTCCAAGCCTTGCCTCAGTGTCCCCAAAGCCCTGGAAGGGTCCATAAAGCCCTGGAGGTGTCCCCAGGTGTCATCAATGTCCCCAAGTGTTCCCCAAAGCCCTGGAGGTGTCCCCAGATGTCTCCAAGTGTCCCCAAGTGTTCCCCAACCCCCTGGGAACGTCTTTGTCCAAGCCCTTCCTCAGTGTCCCCATTGTTCAAACCCTTTCCCAGATGTCCCCAAGTGTCCCTGATGTCACCCCAAGCGTCCCCTGATGTCCCCAAGTGTCCCCTGATGTCCCCAAGTGTCCCATGATGTCCCCAGCTGTCCCCAGGTGTCCCCACCTTGTCGAATCCTTTCTCCTCCAGTTTCCTGCCCAGCACGTCCCCGATCCCGGCCAAGGTCCCCACCGGCTTCTCCCCCATCGGCTCCGCCACGAAGTCCCGGTGCTTCTGTGACGTGGAGGACATGGCGCCTGGGGACAGCGGGGACACCGGGGGACATTGGGGACACTGGGGACAGCAGGGGACAGTGGGGACAGTGGGGATACTCAGGGGACAGTGGGGACAGCCAAGGGACAGTAGGGACACCAGGGGACACTGAGGGGACAGTGGGGACACTCAGGGGACACTGGGGACAGCCAGGGGACAGCGGGGACAGCCAGGGGACACCGGGGACACTGGGGACAGTCAGGGGACAATCAGGGGACAGTAGGGACATCAGGGGGACACAGGGACAGCTCAAGGGGACACGGGGACAGTGCCAGGGTGGGGACAGCGAGGGAAGGGACGGGGACAGAGCTGGGGGTGGGGACCCTGAGGGGACACGGGGACAGAGAGGGGACAGGGGATGAGGGGGACACTGGGGGGACACGGAGGTGGCAGTGAGGGGACACTGAGGGGACATTGAGGGGACACGGAGGGGAAACTGCGAGGACACCGAAGGGACATTGGGGGGTGCACTGAGGGGACTCTGAGGGGACATTGAGGGAGCAATGAGGGGACATTGGGCGGGCACTGAGGGGACTCTGAGGGGACATTGAGGGGACTCTGAGGGGACATTGAGGGAGCAATGAGGGGACAATGAGGGGACACTGAGGGGGCACCGAGGGGACACCGAGGGAGCTCGGCCGGACCCTCCCGCCCCTCCCAGACTCCCCCGCCCCGTCCCGCCCCTCAGGCCCTTCTCGCCCCTCCCCTTCGCCGCCTCCCGGCTCTCCCGCCCCTCGGGTCCCCTCCCCGCCCCTCGGGTCCCCTCCCCGCCCCTCGGGTCCCCTCCCCGCCCCTCAAGGTCCCCTCCCGGTCCCCTCCGGCCCCTCCCGGTCCCCTCTGCCCCCCCCCCCGCCCTCACCGTCCCCTCGGGCCGCTCCAACCGCCGCTCCCGCCTCAGGCCGCTGCCGCTACGCACTGACGTCACATCCGGCGGCGCCCCGTGCTGACGCCAGTTCCGGCGGCGCGCGCGCAGAAACCACCGAGGCGCAGGCGCGGAGCGGCGGCCGCGGGGGAGGGGGGGGCGCTCTGGGATCATAGAGAGGAGCCGGGTCCTCCCAGCGCCCGCCGGGTCCTCCCAGGTGTTCCCGGTCACCGGGAAACGGCTCCAGGTGCTCCCGGGAGCCCCGGAAACACCTCCGGGACCACCCCGGGGCCTCCCCGATCCCCGGAAACACCTCCGGGACCACCCCGGGGCCTCCCCGATCCCCCGCTCACCTGGACACCTCCAGGGTCTCCCAAAATTCCCCCCCGTTCTCCCCCATCCCTCCGGGTTTCATCAAAGGAGCCTCAAAGAGACCAAAAGCGGCGATTCCGGCCCAAAATCGAGCCCAAAAAATGGGGATTTTTTATTAAATCCATGGGAAATGTTAAAAATGGAACGGGTCAGAAGGTCGGGAAGGGAAACCCGGGGAAAGCAGCGGGGAAAGAGGCGGAGTTTGGGGAAAAACGGGAGGTTTGGAATAGAAAGGATTTGGGGGCAAAAAGATGGGGAAAAAAATTGAGATTTTGGGGCAAAATCCAAGTTTGGAGGCACAAAGGAGGGAATGAGGAGAAAGGAGAGGAATTTGAGGGGAAAACCGGAGGATTTTGAGACAAAAAGAGGAACTTGGGGGGGTGAAAAATGGTGAAATTTAGGGAAAATAAAAGGATTTGGGGCAAAACCGAGAAATTTGGGAAGGAAGGAGAGATTTAGGGAGAAAAACGGGGAATTGGGGAGGAAAAACCAGGAATTTCCCGCCCGTTCTGCAAATAAAACAAACTCCCGCCTAAAATGCAAATAAGACTATTTCTAATTTGCATAAATGGATTGGCCACGCCCATATGCAAATGAGGTTGAGAAGGCCACGCCCCCTCGGATTTAAAGCGGCGGGGGCGAAATTGGGGCCTCATTTTTGGGGTAAAACCGCGGGAATTTGGGGTTTTCCCGCGCTCCCCACAATCCTGTCCGGGGGGGGGAGGGGCTGAGCCCCATTTTGGGGGTGAATTTGGGGGTCCCGACCCCTCCTCAAGCCTCGTCCTCGCTCAGGAGGAGGTTGGGGACCCCCTTGGAGATGGGGAAGCGACGCCCGGAGTCCGGGCACTGCAGGGAGCCCTCGAGCACCTCCACCTGGGACGGGAATTTGGGGGGTCAGGGGGGTTTTGGGGGGGTTTTGAGGGGTCCCTGGGGGTTTTGGGGACCCCCCCCGGGGGTTTTGGGGACCCCCCATACCTCGAGCAGGACGTGGTGGACGCGGCGCAGGAATTCCTCGTCGCTCTCGAAGTTGGGGAGGGGCTCGGGGGGCAGCTCCGAGGGGCGCCCCAGCTTGGGGGGGCACAAAGGGGGGGTCACTGGGGGGGTCTGGGGTCACTGGGGGGGGGTTTGGGGTCACTGGGGGGGGTTTGGGGTCACTGGGGGGGGGTTTGGGGTCACTGGGGGGGTTTGGGGTCACTGGGGGGGGGTCTGGGGTCACTGGGGGGGGTTTGGGGTCACTGGGGGGGGTTTGGGGTCACTGGAAGGTTCTGGGGTCACTGGGGGAGGTCTGGGGTCACTGGGGGGGGTTTGGGGTCATGGAGCCCCCCCCAGACCCCCAAAATCATCCCCAAATTCCCCCCAGGACTCCAAAATCATCCCCAAATCCTCCCCCAGAGCCCCAAAATTCCCACAAATCCCCCCAGACCCCCAAAATCATCCCCAAATTCCCCCCAGGACCCCAAAATTCTCCCGAATTTCCCTCCCAGACCCCTAAAATTTCCGCCAAGTCCCTCCCAGATCCCCAAATCCCTCTCAGACCCCCAAAACTCCCCTGAATTTCCCTCCCAGACCCCAAAACTCCCCCCCCAATCCCCCCGAAATTTCCCCAAATCCCCCTCAGACCCCCAGAATTCCCCCAAATTTCCTTCCCAGACCCCAAAATTCCCCCAAATTTCCCTCCCAAACCCCCAAAATTTCCCAAAATTTCCCTCCCAGACCCCCAAATCCCCTCAAACCCCCAAAATCATCCCCGAATCCCCCTCAGACCCCCAAATCCCACCTCAGACCCCCAAAATTCCCCAAAATTTCTCCCCCAAACCCCCAAAATTCCCCAAAATTTCCCCCCCAGACCCTCAAAACTCCCCCAAAATTCCCCAAGAACCCCAAAATTCCCCCAAATTTCCCCAAAACTCCCCCAAATCCCCCTCAGACCCCCAAAACTCCCCTGAATTTCCCTCCCAGACCCCCAAAATTTCCCTCCCAAACCCCCAAAATTTCCCAAAATTTCCCTTCCAGACCCCCAAAATCCCTCCCAAATCCCTCCCAGACCCCCAAAATTCCCCTGAATTTCCCCCGAATTTCCCCCCCAGACCCTCAAAACTCCCCCAAAATTCCCCAAGAACCCCAAAATTCCCCCAAATCGCCCCCAAAACTCCCCCAAATCCCCCTCAGACCCCCAAAATTCCCCCGAATTTCCTTCCCAGACCCCAAAATTCCCCACAATTTCCCTTCCAGACCCCCAAAATCATCCCCAAATCCCTCCCAGACCCCCAAAATTCCCCTGAATTTCCCTCCCAGACCCCCAAAATTTCCCTCCCAGACCCCCAAAATTCCCCCAAATTTCCCTCCCAGGCCCCCAAAATCCCCCCCAAAACTCCCCCAAATCCCCCTCAGACCCCCAAAATTCCCCCAAATTCCCCCAAAATTCCCCCAAATTTCCCTCCCAGACCCCCCAAAATTCCCCCAAATTCCCCCAAACCCCTCCCAGACCCCCAAAATTCCCCCAAATTTCCCTCAAACCCCTCCCAGACCCCCAAAATTCCCTCAAATTTCCCTCCCAGACCCCAAAACTCCCCCCCAAATCCCCCCAAAATTCCCCCAAATTTCCCTCCCAGACCCCCCAAAATTCCCCCAAATTCCCCCAAACCCCTCCCAGACCCCCAAAATTCCCCCAAATTTCCCTCAAACCCCTCCCAGACCCCCAAAATTCCCTCAAATTTCCCTCCCAGACCCCAAAACTCCCCCCCAAATCCCCCCAAAATTTCCCCGAATTTCCCTCCCAACCCCCCAAAATTTCCCTCCCAGACCCCCAAAATCATCCCCAAATCCCTCCCAGACCCCCAAATTTCCCCAAAACCCCCCAAGAACCCCCAAATTCCCCCAAATTCCCCAAATTTCCCCTCTCACGCTCTCGGCCGCCTCCCTGAGCGCGTCCCAGCGCAGCCTCGGCAGCAGCCGCGCCACGAAGGCCGCGTTGAACGGCACCGGCCGCACCCGCACCTCCACGGCCTGCCCCGGTAATTAACCAGCGTTAATTAACTGGAATTCATTAATTGGGGCTCGTTAATTTACGGGGGTTCGTAAATCGGGGGGTCGTTAACCGGGGGTTCGTTAGTTCGGGGTTAATTATTTGGTGGTTGGTTAATCTGGGTTAATCGGGGGTTGGTTGTTTGGGGGTTGATTAATTTAAGTTAATTGGGGGTTAATTAGCTGGCGTTAATTAATTGGGTTAATGGGGGTTCATGAATTGGGGGTTCATTACTCGGGGGTTCGTTGGTTTGGGGTGATTCGGGGTTAATTGGTTGGTGGTTGATTAATTTGGGTTAATTGGGGGTTAATTAATTTGGGTTAATCGGGGGTTAATTGGTGGTTGATTAATTTGGGTTAATCGGGGGTTAATTGGGGTTAATTAATTTGGGTTAATTGGGGGTTAATTGGTGGTTAATTAATTTGGGTTAATCGGGGGTTAATTGGTGGTTAATTAATTTGGGTTAATTGGGGGTTAATTGGTGGTTGATTAATTTGGGTTAATTGGGGGTTAATTGGTGGTTAATGAATTTGGGTTAATTGGGGGTTAATTGGTGGTTAATTAATTTGGGTTAATTGGGGGTTAATTGGTGGTTAATTAATTTGGAGTTAATTTGGGGTGATTAAGTTGGGTTTGTTAATTGGGGGTTGGTTAGTTGGGGGTTTGTTAATTTGGGTTAATGAAGAGTTAATTATTTGGTGGTTAATTAGCTGGGATAATTGGGGGTTAATTAATTGGGGGTTAATTAATTGGGGTTAATTAATTGGGGGTTAATTAACTGGGGGTTAATTAACTGGGGGTTAATTAATTGGGGACAGGGAGGTTGATGAGGGGGACAATGAGAGATGGGCGGGGCTTCCCGGGGTAATTAACGGGGTTAATGAGGGCAATTAACAGGGAATTAACGGGGAATTAACGGGGGGAACCGAACTGGGAGGAACTGGGACAGGAACTGGGACAGGAACTGGGACAGGAACTTGGGGAACTGGTATAACTGGGACTGGGGGAACTGGGAGAGCTGGGACTGGGAGGGACTGGGGGAACTGGGACAGGAACTGGGATAACGGGAACTGGGATAACTGGGGGGGAACTGGGAGGAACTGGGACAGGAACTTGGGG
The DNA here is from genome assembly GCA_038429875.1 of Poecile montanus. Classification (NCBI taxonomy): domain Eukaryota; kingdom Metazoa; phylum Chordata; class Aves; order Passeriformes; family Paridae; genus Poecile; species Poecile montanus. The sequence goes on from CM076533.1 coordinate 1,018,633, forward strand.
AACTGGGATAACTGGGACTGGGGGAACTGGGAGGGACTGGGGGAACTGGGACAGGAACTGGGATAACGGGAACTGGGATAACTGGGACTGGGATAACTGGGGGGGAACTGGGAGGAACTGGGAGGGAACTGGGATAACTGGGACTGGGATACCTGGGGGTAACGGGGATAACAGGACAGGAACCCCGGGGGAACGGAGGCACCGGGAGCGGGGAAGGCGGCGGGGCCGGTCCGGGGCCCGGGGGAGCCGCGCTGGCCCCTCCCGGTGTCCCGGGGGGTCCCGGGGATGTCTCGGGGGGTCTCGGGGATCTCGGGGGTGTCTCGGGGATGTCTCGGGGGTGTCCCGGTGGTCCCGGGGATGTCCCGGGGCTGTCCCGGGGGTGTCCTGGGGGTGTCTCGGGGCTCTCCCGGGGCTGTCCCGGGGCTCTCCCGGTTCCCACCTCGATCCTCAGGGGGAAGCCGCCCCCGGGCCTCAGCCCCGGCACGTGAGAGCTCAGCAGGTTGTGGGTCAGCAGCTTCATGGCGACGCTTCCGCTTCCGGTGCGTCACTTCCGGGAAGGAACGGTTACCGTGGCAACGGGGCAGGGCTCCGCTTAAAGGGGCCGTACCGCCAATTTCCCATCCTTCCCCCGGAGGTCAGAGCCCCCTCCCCAAATTCCCCAGGGACCCCCCAAAGCCCTCAGGGCTCCTCACAGCACCGAGACCCTTCCCGGGGTGGCCCCGCCCCTTCGCTTTTGGGGGTCCCCAATCACCCAGAGGATCCCAGCCCCCATTTTGGGCTGTTTTCCCCATTTTTTGGGTCTTTACCCCCTCAACAGCCTCCTGCTGACCCCCAAACCCCCAAATCCCACCCCAGGACCCTCCTTCAGGCCCCCAAATGCGACCCCTCCTCACTTTGGGGTGTCCTTTCCCCTTCTGACTCCCCCAAATTCCCAATATTCCCCCAAATTCCCAATTCCCTTCTCCCCCTCATTTTGGGGCGGTCCCAGGGGTCTGGGACACCCCCAAATCCTGAGGGGGGGTAACACCAGACCCCCCTAAAACAGAAACAAAAGCAGGGGCACAAATGCAGCTCATTTATTCCATATTTGAGGGGAACCCCAAGAAGAAAAACCCCCAAAACAGAGCAGGAGTGAAAAAAAACCCCCAAACTCCAGAGCGGGGAGAGGAACCGGGATGAGAACCCAAAAAATCGAGTGAGGGGAGCAGAGTGTGAGACCCCCACCCAAAATGGGGGTCCTGAAGCTGCTGGGGGAGGGGCTGGGGGGGTTTTTGGGGGTTTTGGGGGGTTTTTGGGGGGTTTTGGGGGGTCACTGCCGGACGTAGGGGAAGCTGAGCAGGAGCCCCTCGTAGCCCCCCACCCTGAGGGTCTCCAGCTGCAGCTCGGGGTTGCCGGCGGCCACGGGGCCGGTGCTGTAGCGCAGGGTGGCCATGCTGGGCAGGGAGGGGTCCTCGGGTTCTCTTTTGATGGAGAAAGGTTTGAGTGGGGTCCCGTGAGGGTTCAGCACCAGCAGGAATCGCTCGCTCTGGTCCCAGCGCCGCAGAACCGCGATGGCGGCGCCGGCGCTCACGGCCTGAGCCTCCCCCAGCAGCAGCGAGCGCTCGCGGGGCCGCAGCGACGACAGCGCCCGGCACAGCTCCAGAGCAGGGGGGGGCTGCAATTGGGGAGGGGTCGGGGGTCAGGGGGGGTCAGGGGGGGTCAGGGGGGGTCAGGGGGGGGTCGGGGGACCCCCAAAATGCGACCCCATTTAGGGAGGGGGCTGAGGAACCAGCGGGTGGCATTGCCCTTTTAAAAGCGTGTTGCCCTTTTAAGGGTACGTTGCCCTTTTAAAAGTGTGTTGCCCTTTTAAGAGGACACTATGTGGGGCCCACCCTGTAAAGAAACTCCCGAATCCCCCCAAGACCCCCAAAATTATCCCCAAATCCACCCCAGACCCCCAAAACCATCCCCCAAATCCCTCCCAGACCTTCAAAATCATCCTCAAAGCCACCCCAGACCCCCAAAATTATCCCCAAATCCACCCCAAACCTCCAAAATAATCCTCAAATCCCCCTCAGACCTTCAAAATAACCTCCAAATTCCCCCCAGACCCCCAAAATCATCCCCAAATCCCTCCCAGAGCCCCAAAATCATCTCTAAATCCACCCCAGACCCGCAAAATCGTCCCCAAATCTCCTTCAGACCCAGAAAATCATCCCTAAACGCCCCCCAAATCCTCCAGACCTTCAAAATCACCCCAAAATTCTCCCCAGACTCTCAAAATTCCACCCAAGACCCCCAAAATTGTCCCGAATTTCCCTCCCAGATCCTCAAATTCCCCCCCAGACCCCCCAAATTCCCCCCAAAAGCCCCGCCCCGAGATCACCATAAAAGGCAACAAAGCCACGCCCTCGATAGCCACGCCCCGTTAAGCTCCGCCCACCCGGAGTGTCAATCACAGCCTCGGGCCCCGCCCACCCCGAGTGTCAATCACAGCCTCAGGCCCCGCCCACCCCGAGTGTCAATCACAGCCTCAGGCCCCGCCCACCCCGAGTGTCAATCACAGCCTCAGGCCCCGCCCACCCCGTCTGTCAATCACAGCCTCAGGCCCCGCCCACCCCGAGTGTCAATCACATTATCAGGCCCCGCCCACACCGAGTGTCAATCACAGCCTCAGGCCCCGCCCACCCGAGTGTCAATCACAGCATCAGGCCCCGCCCACCCCGAGTGTCAATCACAGCCTCAGGCCCCGCCCACCCCGAGTGTGAATCACAGCCTCAGGCCCCGCCCACCCCGACTGTCAATCACAGCCTCAGGCCCCGCCCACCCGAGTGTCAATCACAGCCTCAGGCCCCGCCCACCCCGAGTGTCAATCACAGCCTCAGGCCCCGCCCACCTCGGTGTCGTTCTCGCCTTTTTTGTTTCCGTCGACCATTTCCCACTTCATCGGCACCAGCTGGGGTAAAACCCGCGGAAATTGGGTCAGGAGATCACCCCAAAACCGCCTCGCACCCCAAAATCCCTCAAACCCCTCCCCAAACCCCAAAATCCCTCAAACCCCTCCCCAAAACCCCTCCCCAGCACCCCAAAACTTCAAGAATTTCTCCTCAAAACCGCCCCAGCCCCCCCAAATCTGCCCTAAAACCACCGCAGCCCCCCAAAATCTCCCCAAAACCGTCCCAGCTCCCAAAAACCACCCCAGTGACCCAAAACCCCTCCCGAAACCGTCCCAGCTCCCAAAACCCCTCCCCAAAACCCATCCCAATGCCCCAAACTCCCCAAAACCCCTCCCCAGCACCCCAAAAACCCTAAAACCCCTCCCCAAAACCTCCCCAACCCTCCAAAACCCCTCCCAAAAACTACCCCAGCACCCCAAAACCCCTCAGACCCCTCCCCAAAACCCACCCTAATGCCCCAAACCCCCCAAAACCCCTCCCCAAAACCCACCTCCAGCCCCCCACACCCCCCAAAACCCATCTCCAGGTACACTAAAATCCCCCAACCCCACCTCCAGCCCCCCAAACCCACCTCCAGCCCCCCAAAATCCCCCAAACCCACCTCCAGCCCCCCAAAATCCCCCCAAACCCATCTCCAGCCCCCCCAAACCCACCTCCAGCCCCCCAAAATCCCCCCAAACCCATCTCCAGCCCCCCCAAACCCACCTCCAGCCCCCCAAAATCCCCCAAACCCATCTCCAGCCCCCCCAAAATCCCCCAAACCCATCTCCAGGTACACTAAAATCCCCCAACCCCACCTCCAGCCCCCCAAACCCATCTCCAGCCCCCCCAAACCCACCTCCAGCCCCCCAAAATCCCCCAAACCCACCTCCAGCCCCCCCAAAATCCCCCCAAAACCCACCTCCAACCCCCCCAAAATCCCCCAAATCCTGCCAGGACCCCCCAAATTCCCATCCCGAGGATCCCACCCCCCTTTCCCAGCACCTCCTCGTTGATGGGGCCCCTCTGCAGCTCCAGCTCGTCCCCGTAGCTCAGCACGGGGGTCCCGGGGAGCCCCCAGACCAGCAGCAGCTGCTGCAGCCGCAGTTTGGGGCTCACCCAGGTCTCCCATGGGGACCCCACCTGTGGGGACAGCGGCCGAGTCACCCCCGGGACCCCCAAAAGCTGCACAGGCGCCCCAAAAAATGGGAGGGGGCTTTGGGGGTGGGGGTTTGGGGGGAGCTGGGGGGTCCCAGGGGGGTTTAGGGGAGGTCTGGGGGTGCCAGGGGGGGATTTTGGGGGGTTTAGGGGGAAGTTGGGGGGTCCCAGGGGGGTTTAGGGGAGGTCTGGGGGTGCCAGGGGGGGATTTTGGGGTGCCAGGGAGGGTTTTGGGGGATGCCAAGGAGGTTTTAGGGGTGCCAGGGAGGTTTCGGGGGTGCTACAGATGATTTTTGGAAATGCCAGAAAGTTTTTTGGGGGTTCCAGGCAAGTTTTTAGGGGTGCCAGGCAGGTTTCTGGGGGTTCCAGGGAGGTTTTAGGAGGTTCCAGGGAGGTTTTAGGGGCTTCCAGGGGAGGTTTTAGGGGGTTCCAGGGGAGGTTTTAGGGGGTTCCAGGGGAGGTTTTAGAGATACCAAGGAGATTTTTGGGGGTTCCAGGCAGGTTTTGGGAAGTCCCAGGGAGGCTTTTGGGGGTTCCATGCAGGTTTTAGGGGTGCAGGGGAAGTTTTTAGGGGTGCAGGGGAGGTTTTTGGGGGTTCCAGGGAGGTTTTTGGGGGTTCCAGGGAGGTTTTTGGGGGTTCCAGGCAGGTTTTGGGGTGCCAGACTCACGCTCCAGCCCAGCCCCACGGAGGAGGAGTTGGGGGAGTTGAGGAAGCTGAGGAGGTCCCTGATGGCTCCTTCGGGGGATTCGGCCTCGGGTTTGGGCTCCAGGGGTCTCAGGAAGGGCCCCACCAGCAGCTGCGGCCCCTGGGGGTCCCGCGGAACCTTCCAGGGCTCCTCCAGCCGCGTGCCCCCCACCAGCACCCTGGAAACGCGACAGCGTCAGGGGAGCACCCCAAAAACGGGGGGGGAGCAACCCAAGCACCCCAAAAACTGGGGGGAGCAACCCCAGTACCCCTAAAATGGGCAAGGGGATCAGGGGAGCAACCCCAGCACCCCAAAAACGGGGGGGGAGCAACCCCAGCACCCCAAAATGGGGGGGAAGCAACCCCACAACCCCTAAAATGGTCAGGGGGATCAGGGAGCACCCCAAAAATGGGCGGGGGATCAGAGAACGCCCCAAAAACGGGGGGGAGAGATCAGGGGAATGCCCCCAGCACCCCAAAAACTGAGAGGGGAGCAGGGCAGCACCCCAAAAAAAGGCCAAGGATCAGGATAGTGCCCCCAGCACCCCAAAAATGGGGGGGGAGCAGTGGAGCACCCTAAAAATGGGGGTGGAGGAGCAGGGGAGCGCCCCCAACACCCCAAAAACGGGCAGGGGGATTAAGGGAGCACCCCAAAAACGGGCAGGGGGATTAAGGGAGCACCCCAGAAATGGGGTTTGGAAGGAGCCCAAAGCAGGGGGGTCAGTGCTGGGATGGGGGGAGCAGATTTGGGGGGGCTCAGTGAGTTTTGGGGGGGGGGGTCAGACCTGGCCACGCCGCTGGGGCTGGGCTGATGCTCTGTCAGGTTCCTCCACTGGGCCACCACATCGGGCTGGGGGGACATGGGGGGGTCATGGGGGGTCACCCAGAGCCCCCCAAACACTGGGGGGTCACCCAGAGCCCCCCAAAACCCCTCCCCAATTCATGGTGTGTCCCCTCCCCCCTCACCGGCAGCTCCTCGATGCCGTCCAGGAAGATTCCAGCAATGTCCTCCTTCAGCCAATGGCTCAGGGCAGCCTGGGGGTGCACGGGGGGGGTCAGGGGGGGCTCCCCCAGCCCCCCACTCCCACCCCACAGCCCCCCCAGACCCCCAGGGCCCCCCCAGACCCACCTGGACCTGCTGGTGCACGTCCTTGTCGTTGGCCGCAGCCCCCCAGACTCGATCCTCGGAGGGGTTCGGGGTCAGGTCCACGATCACCTTCAGTGCTGGGGGAGGGGAGGGAAAATGGGGGGGTCAGGGCACCCCCAAACCCCCCCAGCATCACAGAACCCCCCCATAAACCCCCCACAATTACTGGGGATCCCCCTCCAAACACCCAACCCTGGGAACCCCCAAATTCAGCCCCCACCCTGCCACATTCTCAACCTTTTAACCCCACCCCATCCAATTTTGGGGGTGTCCCCCCCAACTTTTGTGCCCCCACATTAAATTCCACGCTCCCCCTCCCCCAAATTTAGGCTCTCACCCCACTCTGCCTCCCCCCATCCATCATTTCACCCCAATTTTGGGGTTCCTCTCCACTGTATCCCCCCCCCCATCCCAGTTTTGGGGTCCCCCTCCCCAGTTTTGGGGTCCCCCTCCCCAGTTTTGGGGTCCCACCTTCGCTCTTGGCCTCCTCCAGGAGGGCAGAGAAGTCCTGCATGGTGCCCAGGGCTGGGTCCAGCTCCTTCAGCGCGGGGATTTTGGCTCCTGGAGCTTTTGGGGGGTACAGGGGGCCCAGCACCACCCCCCCCATCTGCAGCTTGTCCCTCAGGTACCCCAAACGTTTCTCCACACCTGGAAGAGGAAAAAAGAAAGGGGCTGAACCCCAAATCTGACCCGACAGAGCAACCCCAACACCCCAAAATCCCCCCCTGGGACCCCAAAACCGACCCAGGGGTCCCAAAAAAGTCCTCCCAGGATCCCACAAATCACCCCAGAGTTGGGGAAAGCTCCAAAATCCCCAAGATTTGGGGGCTCCCTCAGGTTTTGGGGAGCTCCAGAGATCCCAAAACTCCCCCAAAGTGGGGGGGATGCCCCCGAATTGCTGAGTCACTTCCCCCCCCAGGCCATTTTAAGCAGGGGTGGGGGGTCCTGTCTGATTCTGTGGTTGTTTTTGGGAATTCCTGCTGGGAATAAACTCCAGGACCCCCCTGACAGGTGCTGGGGGGCACTGAAATGAATCCCCCCCCCCAAAACCAGCCTTGGATTCCTTTTGGGGGTCCCTTAATGGGGCCTCCCCCCACTACAGGCTCCCAGGGGAGCCCCAAACCCTCCTGGGATCCCCCCAAAACCCTAAAAGACATCACAAACCTCCCCAAATCCCGGCTGGAGACTCCCTGAACTCCCTCTAGGGACCCCCAAACTTCCCAGGGCCACCATGGGACCCCTCAAACTCCCCCAGGGGACCCCCCAAACTTCTCAAGACCCCCCCCCAAACCCTTCACCAGACCAACCCCTCACCTTTCAGGTTCCCCCCGAAGGCTTTTGGGGGTGCTCTGTAGAGCGCCCCGAGCTCCCACCAGGCTTTGGAGGGCAGGGGCTGGCAGCGAGGGGCCTGGGCCACGATGGCAGCAGCGGCTCCCAACATCCCGAGCCAGCCCACCCAAAACAGCACGAGCAGAACCATCCGAGCCCGGGCCCAGGGCGCCGTCCCGGCCTCCCTCAGCAGCTCCTCCTTGCCCAAGCCCGTGAATTTGGGGCTCCCCGAAGCTTCGGCTCCCCCTAAAGCCGCTTCTTCCTCTTCTTCGGGGGGGATTTTCATCACCAGCCCGTTCTTCTCGCTGCCCGGCTGCGATTCCGGGGGCGGGATGGGGTCGCGGTGGGGACGGGGCCGCTGCGGCTCCGCCTCGGCCGCCGCCATCGGCTCCTTCTCGGCCTCCAGCGCCGACAGCTCCAGCTCCCGGGGCGGCGACTCGGGCTCCATCTGCCCGATAAATCACACCCCAAAATATTCAGGGATATCCCCCCTCGCTGCCTCAGGGAACCCCAAAATGGTTCGGGAGGGGTTGAACCTTCCCCCCCCCCAAACGCCCTCAAGGGGGACTTGGAACCCCAACTTTGCCCCTTCAAGAGATCCCAAGGTGCGGCTCGCACCCCAAAACCTCTCCGGTATCCCCCTAAAATGCTCTTAGGAGAGGTTTCAAGCTCCTCTTGGGCATAAAAACCCCCGGGGGACCCCAAAACCGTCACAGGGGGCCCCAGAAGGCCCCGAAATCTTTCAAGGTCTCGCGGCCTCCCCCAGCGCCTTCACGGGGCCCCTCCTTGAACACCCAAATCTGCCCTTGCAGGGGGATCTCGAGCCCCTCCCGCGCACTTCAGGAACCCCTGGGCACCCCGATATTCTCACGGGGAAGCCAAAAGCTGCTGCCGCACCCCAGAAATTCCCCCCGAAGCCCCGCACCCCCTCAGGGCCGCCGCTACCTCCGCGCGATCCTCGTGACGGGAGTGGGACGCCCGGCTCAGCCTTTTATACCCGGCCCAGGCCACGCCCACCCCGGCTGTGGCCACGCCCCCAGAGCCGCCCCCGGCGCCGCTGAGGCGCCCGGCCCGGGTGGATCAAAGGCCACGAGGCTGGGGGGGGGGAACCGGACACGGCCCGGGGCGAACGGGGCGGGACCGAGCGCCTGAGGGCGCATTTTGGAGTCTCTGACTCCCACCACGCTTCAGCGGGACGCCACTCATGGGGGGCGCGCCCGTTTTCTTCTCCCGGAGGGTTCTCGACACCCCCGTCCTTTTCGGGGTCCCCCCCATGCGCCGCCATTTTGCTGCACCCCCAAGCAGCCGCCATTTTGCTCTTAGGACGGTCTCTATTCATCTCCGCTGGGCGCCTCCATTTTGTTGTACCCCGGGGGTGCGCTATTTACGGGCTCCCCCATCCGGCGGCCCTCACGGGGCCTCCTCACCGGCAGCCGCGTAGGAAGATCCCCGGTGCCTCCTCCGGAGGTTTCCAGCCCTTTGTGGCGGGACAGGACGGCGCCACAATCACCCCGCTCCCACCTCCGCGCCCATAATGGTTCATCCCACAGCGCCCTCACGGTCCCGCCTAAACCTCAGCCAATCAGCGCCGCGCTCCGCCGGAAGTAACCGAGCGCCGGAAGCGTCGCTATGGCAACGAGCGGAAGTCCCGCTCTCTCCCGGAAGTGGCGGCGCGGCCATGGGCGCCTCGAAGAAGCACCGGGAGCGCGGCGGGGCCGAGGCGGCCGAGGAGGCTCCGGGAGCGGCCGGGACGGGCGGAGGCGGCAGCGCGGGGCGGCCCCGCGAGCACCGCAAGCACCGGCACCGCGGCGGGGAGCGGCGGGGGAAGCGCAGCCGCTCCCGGGGGGAGCGCGGGGGCTCCGGGGGAGGCTCCGGTTCCTCCCGGCGCGGAGGCCCTGAGGAGCCCGGGAGGAGCGGCCATGGCCGGGGGGGCTCCGAGAACGAGCGGAGAGCAAAGAGGGAGAGGAAGGAGGAGCGGGAGGAGCCCGGTGAGGGCGGGGAGGGATTTGGGGGGGTCTGGAGGTGAATTTGGGGCATTTTGGGGGGGTTTTGGGGAGGGTCTGAAGCTGAATTTGGGGCATTTTTGGGGGATTTGAGGTGAAATTCAGGAGATTTGGGGGGGTTTTGATGCACCCGGGGGTGGTTTGGGGGTTTGAGGGGGGCAGCTTTGGATGGGGGAGGCTCCAGAGGGATTTCGAGGGTTTAAAGGAGAATTTTGAGAGGTTAAAGTGGATTTAGGGGGGTTAAAGGAGAATTTTGAGGGTTTAAAGTGGATTTTGGGGGTGTTAAAGAGGATTTTGGGGGGCCTAAAGGAGAATTTTGGGGGTTAAAAGAGAATTTGAGGGGTTAAAGTGGATTTTGGGGGCTTAAATGAGAATTTTGTGGGGTTAAAAGAGAATTTGAGGGGTTAAAGCGGATTTTGGGGTTTCAAATGCGAATTTTGGGGGTATTAAAGGCAATTTCGGGGGGTTAAATGAGAATTTTGGGAGTATTAAAGTGGATTTTGGGGTCTCTGGTGCAGATTTTTGTGTTCCAGCACTTTAGGGAGCATCACTGCATCTCCCCCACCCTAATTAATCATTAATAATTCATTAATTACTCCTTTCAGCCGCTCCTAAATCCACAGCAGCCGAATCCTCCTTGAGCGTGGAAGAAACCAAGTGAGACCCCTCGAGTTTCCCCCAAAAATCCCCCAAATTTGGGGTCCCCCCACCCCAAAAATCCCCCCTGGGACCCCTCCCCTGACCCCCTTCTCCCATTCCCAGTAAACTCCGCGCCAAACTGGGGCTCAAACCACTGGAAACCAGCGCGGTGAAGAAAGGTGAGCAGGAAACCCAGATTTGGGGGATTTTGGGGTGTCTGGGGCTGATTTTGGGGTGTTTGGAGCTGGTTTTGGGGTGTTTGGGGCTGATTTTGGGGCTGATTTTGGGGTGTTTGGGGCTGATTTTGGGGTGTTTGGGGCTGATTTTGGGGTGTTTGGGGCTGAGTTTGGGGTTCTTGGGGCTGATTTTGGGGTGTTTGGGGCTGATTTTTGGGGTTCTTGGGGCTGATTTTGGGGTGTTTGGGGCTGATTTTGGGGCTGATTTTGGGGTGTCAGGGGCTGATTTTGGGGTGTTTGGGGCTGATTTTGGGGCTGATTTTGGGGTGTTTGGGGCTGATTTTGGGGTGTTTGGGGCTGATTTTGGGGTTCTTGGGGCTGATTTTGGGATTCTTGGGGCTGATTTTGGAGTTCTTTGGACTGATTTTGGGGTGTTTGGGGCTGATTTTGGGGTGTTTGGGGCTGATTTTGGGGTTCTTGGGGCTGATTTTGGGGTGTCTGGGGCTGATTTTGGGGTGTTTGGGGCTGATTTTGGGGTGTTTGGGGCTGATTTTGGGGTGTCTGGGGCTGGTTTTGGGGTGTCTGGGGCTGATTTTTGAGGTGTCTGGGGCTGATTTTGGGGTTCTTGGGGCTGATTTTGGGGTGTCTGGGGCTGATTTTGGGGTGTTTGGGGCTGATTTTGGGGTGTTTGGGGCTGATTTTGGGGTTCTTGGGGCTGATTTTGGGGTGTCTGGGGCTGATTTTTGGGGTTCTTGGGGCTGAGTTTGGGGTGTTTGGGGCTGATTTTTGGGGTTCTTGGGGCTGATTTTGGGGTGTCTGGGACTGATTTTGGGGTGTTTGGGGCTGAGTTTGGGGTTCTTGGGGCTGATTTTGGGGTGTTTGGGGCTGATTTTGGGGTGTCAGGGGCTGATTTTGGGGTTCTTTGGGCTGATTTTTGGGGCTGGTTTTGGGGCTGATTTTTGGGGCTGATTTTGGGGCTGATTTTGGGGTGTCTGGGGCTGATTTTGGGATTTTTGGGGCTGATTTTTGGGGCTGATTTTTGGGGCTGATTTTGGGATGTTTTGGGTTAATTTTGGGGTTCTTGGGGCTGATTTTGGGGCTGATTTTGGGATGTTTGGGGTTAATTTTGGAGTTGATTTTGGGCCTGATTTGAGGGAGTTCAGAGCTGATTTTTATGGTGCTCAGGATTGATTTTGGGGTGTTTGGGGCTGATTTTTGGGGTTCTTGGGGCCGATTTTGGGGCCGATTTTGGGGCCAATTTTGGGGTGTCCTGTTCTGATTTTGAGGCCAATTTTGGGGCTGATTTTGCTGATTTTGGGGCCAATTTTGGGGTGTCCTGTTCTGATTTTGGGGCTGATTTTGGGACCAATTTTGTCAATTTTGGGGCTGATTTTGGTGTCGATTTTGGGGCTGATTTTGGGGCCAAATTCAGGGTGTCCTATTCTGATTTTGGGGCCGATTTTGGGGCTGATTTTGGGGCCGATTTCGGGGTGTCCTGTTGTGATTTTGGGGCTGATTTTGGGGTGTCCTGTTGTGATTTTGGGGCCGATTTTGGGGCTGATTTTGGGGCTGATTTCAGGGTGTCCTGTTGTGATTTTGGGGCTGATTTCGGGGCCGATTTTGGGGTGTCCTGTTGTGATTTTGGGGCTGATTTTGTGGTGTCCTGTTGTGATTTTGGGGCTGATTTGGGGCTGATTTTGGGGCTGATTTCGGGGTGTCCTGTTGTGATTTTGGGGCTGATTTGGGGCTGATTTTGGGGCTGATTTCGGGGTGTCCTGTTGTGATTTTGGGGCCAATTTTGGGGCTGATTTTGGGGCTGATTTTGGGGTGTCCTGTTGTGATTTTGGGGCCAATTTTGGGGCTGATTTCGGGGTCGATTTTGGGGTGTCCTGTTGTGATTTTGGGGCTGATTTGGGGCTGATTCTGGGGCTGATTTCGGGGTGTCCTGTTGTGATTTTGGGGCTGATTTGGGGCTGATTTTGGGGCTGATTTCGGGGTGTCCTGTTGTGATTTTGGGGCTGATTTTGGGGCTGATTTGGGGCTGATTTTGGGGCTGATTTCGGGGTGCTCCCCCCGAGCAGAGGCTGGCACCAAGGAGGACCCGGTGGCAGCCGAGGTGATCAATCCCCTGGCGCTGCGGCAGCGCGAGGAAATCCGCGAGAAACTGGCGGCGGCCAAGGAGAAACGGCTGCTGAACCAAAAACTGGGGTACGGGGGCTGGGAGGGGATTTGGGGGGGCTGGGAGAGGGTTTGGGGGGATTTGGGGGGCTGGGAGGGGATTTGGGGGGGCTGGGAGGGGATTTGGGGGGCTGGGAGAGGATTTGGGGGCTGGGAGGGGATTTGGGGGGGCTGGGAGGGGATTTGGGGGGCTGGGAGGGGATTTGGGGGCTGGGAGGGGATTTGGGGGGGCTGGGAGGGGATTTGGGGCGCTGGGAGAGGGTTTGGGGGGGCTGGGAGGGGACTTGGCGGGGCTGGGAGGGGATTTGAGGGGCTTTGGGGGGTTGGGAGGGGCTTTGAGGGGGCTGGGATGGGATTTGGGGGCGCTGGGAGGGGATTTGGGGGGTTGGGATGGGATTTGAGGGGCTTTGGGGGGGCTGGGAGGGGATTTGGGGGTCCTGAGATGAGGTTTGGGGGGCTGGGATGGGATTTGAGGGGATTTGGGGGGGCTGGGAGGGGATTTGGGGGGCTGGGGTGGAGTTTGGGGGGCTGGGAGGGGATTTGAGGGGCTTTGGGGGTACTTGGGGAGGTTTGGGGGGGCTGGGATGGGATTTGGGGGGGCTGGGAGGGGATTTGGGGGGATTTGGGGGTCCTGGGTGAGGTTTGGGGGGCTGGGAGAGGGTTTGGGGGTGCTGGGATGGGATTTGGGGGGCTGGGATGAGATTTGAGGGGATTTGGGGGGGATGGGATGGGATTTGGGGGGATTTGGGGGGCTGGGATGGGATTTGGAGGGGCTGGGAGGGGATTTGGGGGGATTTGGGAAGGTTTTGGAGGGATTTTGGGGGGCTGGGAGGGGTTTCAGGGGTTTTGGGGGGGCTGGGAGGGGCTTTGGGGAGACTGGGATGGGATTGGAGGGGATTTGGGGGGGCTGGGAGGGGGTTTCAGGGGTTTTGGGAGGGCTGGGATGGAGTTTGGGGGGCTGGGAGGGGATTTTGGGGAAATTTGGGAGGGTTTTGGGGGGTCTGGAAGGAATTGTGGAATTCAAGGGTGGAATTTGGGGGGGCTGGGAGGGGTCTCAGGGGGAATTTGGGGGGCCAAGGTGGGATTTTGGGACACACAAAAGATTTGGGGGGGTTGGAAAGATTTTTGGAGTTTTGGGGGGATCAGGGAGGGAATTTTGGGGCAGAATTTGGAAATCCTAAAGAAAATTTTTAGGAGTATTGGAAAACTTGGATTCTTTGGGAAACAGAGAAAGAATCCAGGAGGATTTTGGGGTTCCAGGACAGATTTTAGGCGGTTTTGGGGACCCCAAAATTCCCATTTTTCACCCCAAAAAGGAAAGTGAAGACTCTGGGGGAGGAGGAGCCGTGGCTGGACGACGCGGCCGCGTGGATCGAGCGCAGCCGGGCGCTCCAGAGGGAGAAAGAACTGGCAGAAAAAAGGGTGGGAAAAGACCCCCAAATCCCAGGAAATCCTCAAATCCCGGGAAAACCAAAATCCCCCCCTGGTTTCAATCAAAAAAAGGCATTTTTACCCCAATTTTTAGTGATTTTACAGCTAAAATTCTGATTTTTATGGGATTTTTTTTGGATTTTTCCCCCTTAAAAACCTGGTTTAGTCCAGGATTTTTGGGAATTGTGGAGTTGCCGGAAAATTTATGTTGAAATTTAAGGTTTTCAATCAAAAACTTCCAAAAAATTACAAAATCTAAGATTATTTTAGAGAAAAACCTGAAAATTCAGGATTTTGGATTTCAATTTTTTCTTTTAAAACAAATTTTTGAGTTAAAATGAGGAATTTTTGAGCCTGAAACTCAAACTATCTCTGGATTTTTAAACATTTTGAATTTCAATGTGATTTTTGGGGATATTCCCTCAAAAACCCCTAAAAACGATGATTTGACACCTTAAATTTTGCGTCCCTGAGGTAAATTTTCCCCACGTGGTGCCAAAATCCCGAATTTTTACCCTAAAATCCCGATCCCACCCCGATTTTTAGGGATTTTGGGGTTGTTTGAGGACCAACCCCGATTTTTAACAACATTCCCAAAAAATTCTGGGAGAATTTCAGGAAGAACCCGACGATTCTGGAGCCGTTTGGGGCCGATTTTAACCCAAAAATTGAGATTTCAGCTGATTTCTTTCCCTTCAATAAAATCCCCCGGGTTCCTTTTTTTTTGGGGGGTGGGCTGGGGGTGTCCCCAAGTGTCCCCAAGTGTCCCCAGGTGTCCCCAGACTGGTTTGACTGGGAGCATTTGCAGGCCAAGCTGCTGGAGGAGATGGATCAGGAGTTCGGTGTCAGCCCCTTGGTGGAGGAGGAGTTCCAGCGGCGGCGGCGGGTGAGGGACATTGGGGACATCGGGGACATTTGGGGACATTGGGGATGTCTGGGGACATTTGGGGACATTTGGGGACATTTGGGGACATTTGGGGACATTTGGGGACAGGCCATGACCCCTCTGTCCCCCCCAGGAGCGTTACAGTGCCCGGGACCTGCAGGGGCTGACGGTGGAGCACGACCCGGCCTCGATCCCCGAGGGACAAACGCTGGTGCTGACCCTGAAGGACAGGGGTCAGTGGGGACATTGGGGATATTGGGGGGACATTGGGGACATTGGGGACACTGGGGGGACATTGGGGACACTGGGGGACATTGGGGACACTGGGGGGACATTGGGGACACTGGGGGGACACTGGGAACACTGGGGGGACACTGGGGACACTGGGGACACTGGGGGGACATTGGGGACACTGGGGGGGACACTGGGGACATTGGGGGTCAGTGGGGACATTGGGGACACTGGGGGACATCGGGGACACTGGGGGACATTGAGGACATTGGGGGGGACACTGGGGGGACATTGGGGACACTGGGGGGACATTGGGGACAGTGGGGGACATTGGGGGACATGGGGGACATTGGGGGTCAGTGGGGACATTGGGGACACTGAGGGGACATTGGGGGGACACTGGGGGGACACTGGGGGGGGGCAGTGACAGTGGGGGGGGGCAGTGACACTGGGCTGTCCCCAGGGGACACCGGGAGGGTTCCTGGGGTGTGCGGTGTCCTCATCCAAGATGTCCCCTCACTGTCCCCCTGTCTGTCCCCTCACTGTCCCCCTGTCTGTCCCCCTGTCTGTCCCCTCACTGTCCCCTCACTGTCCCCCTGTCTGTCCCCTCACTGTCCCCCTGTCTGTCCCCCTGTCTGTCCTGTCTGTCCCCTCACTGTCCCCTCACTGTCCCCCTGTCTGTTCTGTCTGTCTCCTCACTGTCCCCCTGTCTGTCCCCTCACTGTCCCCCGTCCGTGTGTCTGTCCCGTGTCCCCGTGTCTGTGTGTCTCCGTGTCCCCATGTCCCTGTGTGTCTGTCTGTCCCGTGTCTGTCTGTCTGTCCCCGTGTCCATGCGTCCCTGTGTCCCCGTGCCTGTGTCCCCGTGTGTCTGTCCCCATGTCCGTGTGTCTGTCCCGTGTCCGTCTGTCTGTGTGTCCGTGTGTCTGTCCCCATGTCCCTGTGTCCGTGTGTCTGTCCCCATGTCCCTGTGTCCGTGTGTCTGTCCGTGTGTCTGTCCGTGTGTCTGTCCGTGTGTCTGTCCGTGTGTCCGTGTGTCTGTCCCGTGTCCGTGTGTCTGTCCCGTGTCCGTGTCCCGTGTCCGTGTGTCTGTCCGTGTGTCTGTCCCGTGTCCGTGTGTCCGTGTGTCCCATGTCGGTGTGTGCAGGTGTCCTGGATTCGGGTGAGGATGTTCTGGAGCAGGTTGCGCTGGCGGCGGCTGCGCGGGCGCGGGAGGATCAGGAGCTGCGGCGGCGCCGCCCCGGCTACGACCCCTACAGCGAGCAGGAGCCGGGCTCCGCCCCTCAGGTACCGCCATGTCACGACATGTCGCGATAGGCCCCGCCCCCACCCCCCCCCCCCCCACCGGCCTCCTATCGCGATATCCCGCGGGAACCCCGTTACACGTTAGTGGGTCACACGTTATTGAGTGCTGTATATCGCGATATAGCACTGGTTATAGAGTGTTGTATATCGTGATGTATCACAGGTTGTAGAGTGTTGTATATCGCGATATATCACAGGTTATCGAGTGCTGTATATTGTGATATATCCCAGGTTATTGAGTGTTGTATATCACGATATAGCACAGGTTATTGAGGGTTGTATATCGTGATATATCACAGGATACTAAGGGTTGTATATCGTGATATATCACAGGTTACTGAGGGTTGTATATCACGATAGATCACAGGTTACTGAGGGTTGTATATCACGATAGATCACAGGTTACTGAGGGTTGTATATCACGATAGATCACAGGTTACTGAGGGTTGTATATCACGATAGATCACAGGTTACTGAGGGTTGTATATCACGATAGATCACAGGTTACTGAGGGTTGTATATCACGATAGATCACAGGTTATAGAGTGTTGTGTATCGCGATATAGCACAGGTTATTGAGTGTCGTATATCACGATATAGCACAGGTTATTGAGGGTTGTATATCACAATACATCACAGGTTATTGAGGGCTGTATATCGCGATATATCATGGGCAGAGTTTCGCGATGCGCCGCTCTGTCCATACCTCGCGCTGCGTCGCGACACGCCGGCCCATATCATGACATATCGCGATATACCGCGACGTATCGCGCCGTATCGTGTCGTATTGTGATACACCGCGCCGTATCGCACCATATCACGATATATCACGATATATCGCGCCTGTCCCGCAGGCGCCCGCGCTGCTGCCGCAGTACGACGAGCCGGCGCCGCGCCCCTCGTTCCGCCTGGGCCCGGGGGGGACGCAGGACGCGGGGGGGGACCCCCGGCCCGGGCCCCTCCCCCCCCCCGGCCCCGCCCCCCAGAGCCTGGAGCTGCCCCTCCCCCGCCTGGCCCCGGAGTACCTGAGCCCCGAGGAGATGGTGAGGGGGGGTGGGGGGGTTTGGGGGGGTCTGGGGGGATTTGGGGTCTCTGGGGGGATTTGTGGGAATTTTTCGGGGATTTTTGGGACTTTTTGGGGATTTTTGGGGATTTTTTGGGGATTTTTGGGGATTTTTTGGGGATTTTTGGGGATTTTTTGGGGATTTTTTGGGGATTTTTTGGGGATTTTTGGGGATTTTTTGGGGATTTTTGGGGATTTTTTGGGGATTTTTTTTGGATTTTTGGGGATTTTTTGGGGATTTTTGGGGGATTTTTTGGGGGATTTTTTGGGGATTTTTGGGGATTTTTGGGGGATTTTTGGGGATTTTTGGGGATTTTTGGGGGATTTTTTGGGGGATTTTTGGGGGGGATTTGCAGGAATTTTGGGAGGATTTTTTGGGGATTTGGGGGGATTTGGGGTCTCTGGGGGACATTTTGAGGGGATTTGGGGTCTCTGGGGGGATTTGAGGGAATTTTTCGGGGATTTTTGGGACTTTTTGGGGATTTTTGGGGATTTTTTGGGGATTTTTTGGGGATTTTTGGGGGACATTTTGGGGGTATTT
The DNA here is from genome assembly GCA_038429875.1 of Poecile montanus. Lineage (NCBI taxonomy): Eukaryota > Metazoa > Chordata > Aves > Passeriformes > Paridae > Poecile > Poecile montanus. Next base: position 1,036,317 of record CM076533.1, read on the forward strand.
GGGGTCTCTGGGGTAGATTTTGGGGGGATTTGGGGTTGTTTGGGGGGGATTTGAGGGGATTTCTGGGAATTTTGGGGAATTTTTGGGGGAATTTTTTTGGGGATTTTTGGGGTCTCTGGGGGGATTTTGGGGGGATTTTTGGGAATTTTGGGGGGATTTTTTTTGGGATTTGGGGTCTCTGAGGGGGTCTGGGGTCTCTGGGGGAGATTTGGGGGGATTTGGGGTCGTTTGGGGGGATTTGGGGTCGTTTGGGGGGATTTGGGGTCGTTTGGGGGGATTTGTGGGAATTTTTCGGGGATTTTTGGGATTTTTTTGGGATTTTTTTGGGGGATTTTTGGGGGATTTTTTTGGGGATTTTTGGGGTCTTTGGGGGGGATTTGTGGGAATTTTTTGGGAACTTTTGGGGGATTTTTTTGGGATTTTTTTGGGGATTTTTGGGAGATTTTTTTGGGGGATTTTTGGGGTCGTTTGGGGGGGATTTTTGGGAATTTTGGGGGGATTTTTTGGGGATTTCGGGTTATTTGAGGGGATTTGTGGGAATTTTTTGGGATCTTTGGGGATTTTTGGGATTTTTTTGGGATATTTTGGGATTTTTGGGGAATTTTGGGGGGATTTTTGGGGTTGTTTGGGGGGGATTTGTGGGAATTTTGGGGGGATTTTTTGGGGATTTGGGGGGATTTGGGGTCTCTGGGGGAGATCTGAGGGGATTTATGGGAATTTTTTTTGGATTTTGGGGGGATTTTGGGGATTTTTTTGGGATTTTGGGGGGATATTTGGGGGATTTGGGGTCGTTTGGGGGGGATTTGTGGCAATTTTGGGGGATTTTTTTGGGATGTGGGGTCTCTGTGGGAGTTTTGAGGAGATTTGGGGGGGATTTGGGGTCATTTGGGATGATTTTGAGGGGATTTGGGGTCGTTTAGGGGGGGATTTGTGGGCATTTTGGGGGGGGTTTGGGATTTGGGGTCTTTGGGGGGAATTTGGGGTCTCTGGGGGAGATTTGGGGGGATTTGGGGTCATTTGGGGGGATTTGAGGGAATTTTGGGGGGATTTTTCACGGATTTTTTGGGGACTTTTTGGGGATTTGGGGTCTCTGGGGGAAATTTGAGGGGATTTGGGGTTTGGGGGGAATTTGAGGGAATTTTGGGGGGATTCTTTTTGGGATTTGGGGTCTTTGGGGGGAATTTGGGGTCTTTGGGGGAGATTTGGGGGGATTTGGGGTCGTTTGGGGGGATTTGAGGGGATTTGTGGGAATTTGAGGGGATTTTGGGGAGATTTTGGGGGGATTTGAGTCCACTGGGGGCAATTTGGGGGGGATTTGTGGGAATTTTAGGGGATTTGAGGGGGGATTTGTGGGAATTTTAGGGGATTTGAAGGGGAATTTGAGGGGATTTTGGGGAGATTGGGACGTTTTGGGGTCCCCCCAGGCGGGTGACGTTCCGGAAAACGCGGCGCCGCGTTCGGAAACTGCGGAAAAAGGAGAAACCCCTCAAGGCCGACGATCTCCTGGCGCTGGCCCCGGGAGACACCCAGGGGGATTTCGGCTCCAGGTGGGGCTGGGGGGGATTTGGGGAAAATTTGGGGGGTCCTGGGGGGGATTGGAGGGGTCCTGGGGGGGATTTGGGGGGTCCTGGGGGGGATTTGGGGAGTTTTGGGAGGGATTTGGGGAGTTTTGGGGAGGATTTAGGGCATCTGGGGTGTCCTGGGGGGGGATTTGGGGAGTTCTGGGAGGGATTTTGAGGGTCCTGCGCGGGATTTGGGGGTCCTGGTGGAAATTTGGGGGTCCTGGGGGGGATTTGGGGGTCCTGGGAGGGATTTGGGGAGTTTTGGGGGAGGATTTGGGGGATCCTGGGGGGGATTTGGGGAGTTCTGGGAGGGATTTTGAGGGTCCTGGGTGGGATTTGGGGGTCCTGGGGGGGATTTGGGGGTCCTGGGAGGGATTTGGGGAGTTTTGGGGGAGGATTTGGGGGGTCCTGGGGGGGATTTGGGGAGTTCTGGGAGGGATTTTGAGGGTCCTGGGCGGGATTTGGGGGTCCTGGTGGAAATTTGGGGGTCCTGGAGGGGGATTTGGGGGTCCTGGGAGGGATTTGGGGAGTTTTGGGGGAGGATTTGGGGGATTTGGGGGTCTTGGGAGGGACTTAGGGGGTCTTGGAGGGGATTTGGGGAGTCTTGGGAGGGATTTGGGGGTTCCTGGGGGGGATTTGGGGGGTCCTGGGTGGGATTCGGGGGTCCTGGGGAGGATTTGGGGGTCTTGGGGAGATTTGGGGGGATTCTGCAGAATTTGGGTTTTACCAAGGCTCACCTGGGAGGGGTCCTGGGTGTCCTGTTTGGGGTTCAATCCCCCCAAATCCCCCAAATCCCCCTAAATACCCCCAAATCCCCCTAAATGCCCCCAAATCCCCCTAAATCCTCCCCAAATCCTCCCCAAATCCCCCCAGGTCGCGGGGCCGAGGCCGGCGGGTGCAGGAGGATGAGGAAGGGGCCGGGGGGGACCCCGAAAACGCCTCCAGCCCCTCCGAGGGGACCCCCCAGGCCCCGCTGCCCTCGGACGACACCCGGACAGAAAACATGGAAATCAGCAGTGACGGTGGGAAAACGGGATGGGGGGATTTATGGGATTTGGGGGGGATTTATGGGATTTGGGGGGGATTTTATGGGGTTTGGGGGGCATTTTATGGGATTTGGGGGGGATTTATGGGATTTGGGGAGGATTTTATTGGATTTGGGGAGGATTTAATGGGGTTTGGGGGGCATTTTATCGGGTTTGGGGGGATTTATGGGATTTGGGGGGGATTTTATGGGATTTGGGAAGGATTTTATGGGATTTCGGGGGGATTTGGGTAGGATTTTATGGGATTTGGGGAGGATTTATGGGATTTGGGGGGGTTTGGGTAGGATTTTATGGGATTTGAGGGGATTTATGGGATTTGGGGGGGTTTGAGGGGCATTTTATGGGGTTTGGGGGGGATTTTATGGGGTTTGGGGGGGATTTTATGGGACTTGGGGGGGATTTGATGGGATTTGGGGGGATTTGATGGGATTTGGGGGGATTTATGGGATTTGGGGGGATTTATGGGATTTGGGGGGATTTATGGGATTTGGGGAGATTTTATGGGATTTGAGGGAATTTGGGTAGGATTTTATGGGATTTAGGAAAGATTTTATGGGATTTTGTGGGGATTTTATGGGATTTAGGGGGGATTTTATTGGATTTGGGGGGATTTTATTTGACTTGGGGGGGATTTTATGGGATTTGGGGGGGTTTCATAGGATTTGAGGGGGATTTTATGGGTTTGGGGGGGATTTGATGGGATTTGGGGAGGATTTTATGGGATTTGGGGGGGTTTGGGGGGATTTGATGGGATATGGGGGGGATTTTATGGGATTTGGGGGAGTTTTAGGGCATTTTGGACAAGTTTAGGGAGGCTGAGAGGGTTTTTTGGTGGATTTAGGAGATTTGGGGGAGTTTTAGGGAGACTGAGAAAGATTTTTGGGATGTTTTTATGGGATTTTGGGGTTCCCCCAACCCCAATTTTCCCCCCAGAGGAGCCGGGACCCCCCCGGCCCTGGAGGAAGATGAGGCAGAGAAAGGATTTGGGGATTTGGAGGATTTGGGGGTGGCTTTAGGGGTTTGGAGGGGATTTTTGGGGGGATTTGGGGGGATTTTGGGGTTCCCCTGACCCCGATGTGCCCCCCAGAGGAGGCAGCGGCCCCCGGGACCCCCCCAGCCCTGGAGGAAGATGAGGCAGAGCAGGAGCTGCAGCAGCAGCTGGAGCGGGGCCGGCGCCTGCGGCAGCTGCGGGAGCTGCGCGAGGGAGGGGGAGAGAAGGTGAAAAACAGCCCAAAAACATCCCAAAACTACTCCAAAACCACCCCAAAAATTACCCAAAAAAGCCTCCCCAAAACCACCCCAAAACCTACCCCAAAAACCACCCCAAAAAACACTCCAAAAACACCCCGAAAACACCCCAAAAATCACCCCAAAACCCACCCCAAAAACATCCCAAAACCACCCCAAAACCCACCCCAAAATTCCCCATAATGCCCCCAAATCCCCCAAGATTTCCACTGCAGCACCCCAAAATTCCCCAAGGCATCCCCAAATCCCCCAAAATCTCCTTTGCAGGACCCCAAAATTCCCCCAAATCCCCCAAAATTCCCCCAAATCCCCCAAAATCCCCCCAAACCCCCCTTGGCACCCCCAAAACCTCTCCCAACCCCCCCCAACCCTCACCCCCTTCCCTGGGACGACCCCAAAAAGGGAATTCTGAGATGAAACAACCCCAAACTGGGGGGTCCCTGTGACCCTTCCTCCTCCTCCCCCAGGTGCTGGAGCTGCTCCGGGGGGGCTCTGGGGGGGTCCCGGGGGGGCCGGACCCCCGGGCCGGGGGCAGCAGCATCGTCTTCAACGCCACCTCGGAATTCTGCCGGACCCTGGGAGAGATCCCGACCTACGGCCTGGCCGGGAACCGCGAGGAGCAGGAGGAGCTCATGGTCAGGGGGGGCTTGGGGGGATTTGGGGGGGGTCTGGGGGGGATTTTGGGGGAGTTTGGGGATGGATTTGGGGAGATTAGGGGATATTCGGGGTTTTTGGGGGGATTTGGGGGAGTTTGGGGGGATTTGGGGAGGGTTGAAGGAGATTTGGGGGAGTTTGGGGGCGGTCCTGGAGGTTTGGGGGGGGTTGGAAAGGATTTGGGGGGGGTTTGGGGGAGTTTGGGGGATTTGGGGGGGTTGGAGGTGGATCTGGAGGAGATTTGGGGGGGATTGGAGGGGATCTGGGGGGGATTTGGGGGGTTTGAAAAGGATTTGGGGGGGTTTGGGGGATTTGGGGGGCATTTTGGGGGGGATTTGGGGGGGTTGGACAGGGTTTGGGGGGGTTGGGGGGGTTTGGGGGGGATTTTGGAGAGTTTGGGGGGGGTTTGGGGGGTGATCTGGGGGATTTGGGGGGGTTTGAGGGGGTTTGGAGGGGATCTGGAGGGGATCTGGGGGGGATTTGTGGGGGGTTGGGGGATTTGGGGGGGATTTGGGGAGGATTTTGGGGAGTTTGGGGGGGTTGGAGGGGATTTGGGGGGACTTCAGGGATGGTTTGGGGATTTTTTGAGGGATTTTGGGGAGTTCAAGGATGATTTGAGGAGGATTTGGGGGATTTTGGGGAGTTTAGAGAAGGTTTTGGGGGAGTTCAGGGATATTTTGGGGAGGATTTGAGGGATTTTGGGGAGTTCAGGGATGGTTTGGGGAGGATTTGAGGGATTTTGGGGAGTTCAGGGATGGTTTGGGGCGTGTGAAGGTGATGGAGGAGGGGATTTGGGGTGGCAATGGGGGAATTTGGGGGGGATTTTTTCTTCCCATGTTTGTCCCTTCTGTGTCCCCAATGTCCCCAACGCTGTCCCCAACGTCCCCAACGCTGTCCCCAATGTCCCCAACGCTGTCCCCAGGCCCTGGAGCGCGCCGGCCGCCCGGCGTCACCCCCGGAGCCGCCGGATTCGGAGGGGGAGGAGAACGTGGGGTGGAGCAGCGTCAACCTGGCCGAGGAGCGGCAGCACCAGGATGTGAGACCCCAAAAACGGGGGGGAAACACCCCAAAAACGGGCTGGGGGACCCCAAAAACGGGCTGGGGGACCCTAAAAATGGGCTGGGGGACCCCAAAAACGGGCTGGGGACCTCAAAAATGGGATAAGGGATCTCAGACATGGGATAAAGGATCTCAAAAATGAGATAAAGGGACCCCAAAAATGGGATGAGTGATCTCGAAAATGGGATGAGGGACCCAAAAAATGGGTGGGGGACCCCAAAAATGAGATAAAGGATCTCAAAAATGGGCTGGGGACCTCAAAATATGGGTTGTGGGACCCCAAAATTGGGGAGGAAGCTGAAGATTTTGGGGCCGAAACGGCCACGCTTTAAAGAAAAGGGAGAAGCTGCAAAAACGGGACCCCAAAATGGGGTCACCTCAAACCCAGCTCCTTTTGGGGGGGTTCAGGGGGGTTTTTTGGGGTGCCCCCGATTTTTGGGGTCCCCCCTGAGCCCCTTTTCCTGCAGTTCTCGGCCTCGTCCACCACGATCCTGGACGAGGAGCCCATCGTGAACCGGGGGCTGGCGGCGGCGCTGCTGCTGTGCCAGAACAAAGGTGGGGATTGGGAATTTGGGGGGATTTGGGGGGAATTTGGGGGGATTTGGGGGGGCTCAGGGGGATTTGGGGGGGCTCAGGGGGATTTGGGGGGGCTCAGGGGGGATTTGGGGGAATTTGGGGGGATTTGGGGGGGCTCAGGGGGGATTTGGGGGGGCTCAGGGGGGATTTGGGGGAATTTGGGGGGCTCAGGGGGGATTTGGGGAATTTGGGGGGATTTGGGGGGGCTCAGGTGGGGCTTGGGGGGGTTTGGGGGGGGCTCAGGGGGAATTTGGGGGGATTTAGGGGGATTTGGGGGGGCTCAGGGGGGATTTGGGGGCATTTGGGGGGATTTGAGGATGTTTGAAGATGTTTAGGGTGGATTTCGGGTCCCTGAGGGGTTTTTTTGGGTGTTTTTGGGGTCCCTGTGGTGTTTTTGGGGTGTTTTTGGGGCCCCTGTGGTGTTTTTGGGGTGTTTTTGGGGTGTTTTTGGGTTCCCTGAGGTGTTTTTGGGGGTGTTTTTGGGGTCTCTGAGGTGTTTTTGGGGTCCCCTCCCCAGGGCTGTTGGAGACCACGGTGCAGAAAGTGGCGCGAGTGAAAGCCCCGAACAAATCCCTGCCCTCGGCCGTGTACTGCATCGAGGACAAGATGTGAGTGTCACCTGTCACCTGTGTCACCTGTGTCACCTGTGTCACCTCTGTGTGTCACCTGTGTCACCTGTGTCACCTCTGTGTGTGTCACCTGTCACCTGTGTGTCACCTGTGTCACCTCTGTGTGTCACCTATGTCACCCCTGTGTCACCCCTGTGTCACCTGGGTGTCACCTCTGTGTCACCTGTCACCTGTGTGTGTCACCCCTGTGTCACCTGTGTCACCCCTGTGTCGTCTGTGTGTGTCACCTGTGTCACCGATCACCTGTGTGTGTCCCCAGTGTCACCTGGCTGTCACCTGTGTCATCTCTTTCATTACCCACCGTGTCACCCTGAGCCACCCAATGTCACCAATGTTCCCCCTGCTGTCCCCCCATGTCCCCCAATGTCCCCCCAATGTCCCCAATGTCCTCCCCACAATGTCCCCTCAATGTCCCCCCACCGTGTCCCTGCTGACCCCCATGTCCCCAATGTCCCCCCAATGTCCCCAGTGCCACCCCCTGATGTCCCTGATGTCCCCAGTGCCCCCCCATGTCCCCCCGATGTCCCCAATGTCCCCCCATTGCCACCCCACTGCCACCCCCACTGTCCCCAATGCCCCCCCGATGTCCCCAATGCCCCCCCCGATGTCCCCTCTGTCCCTGCTGTCCCCAGTGCCACCCCCTGATGTCCCCTCTGTCCCTGGTGTCCCCAGTGTCCCCCATGTCCCCAGTGCCCCCCCTGCTGTCCCTGCTGTCCCCAATGTCCCCAGTGCCACCCCCTGATGTCCCCTCTGTCCCTGGTGTCCCCAGTGTCCCCCATGTCCCCAATGTCCCCCCCAATGTCCTCCCCAATGTCCCCTCTGTCCCCAGTGTCCCCAATGCCCCCCCCAATGTCCCCCGCTGTCCCTGCTGTCCCCAATGCCCCCCCCAATGTCCCCGGTGTCCCCGCTGTCCCCTCAATGTCCCCGGTGTCCCCGCTGTCCCCTCTGTCCCCGCTGTCCCCAGTGCCACCCCTCAATGTCCCCGGTGTCCCCAGTGTCCCCAATGTCCCCAATGCCACCCCCGCTGTCCCTGCTGTCCCCGCTGTCCCCAGTGCCCCCTCAATGTCCCCTCTGTCCCCGCTGTCCCCAGTGCCACCCCCCGATGTCCCCAGTGCCACCCCCCGATGTCCCCAGTGCCACCCCCCAATGTCCCCAGTGCCACCCCCCCAATGTCCCCAGTGCCACCCCCCGCTGTCCCCGCTGTCCCCAATGTCCCCAGTGCCCCCTCAATGTCCCCTCTGTCCCCACTGTCCCCAGTGCCACCCCCCGCTGTCCCCAATGCCACCCCCCGGTGTCCCCGCTGTCCCCAGTGTCCCCAATGTCCCCAATGCCACCCCCCCGGTGTCCCCGCTGTCCCCAGTGTCCCCAATGTCCCCAATGCCACCCCCCGGTGTCCCCGCTGTCCCCAGGGCCATCGATGACAAGTACAGTCGCCGTGAGGAGTTCCGGGGTTTCACGCAGGATTTCAAGGAGAAGGAGGGGTACAGGCCCGACGTCAAGATCGAGTACGTGGACGAGACCGGCCGCAAGCTCACCCCCAAGGAGGTGACGTGTCCCCAAGTGCCCCAAATGTCCCCAAATGTCCCCAAGTGTCCCCAAATCCCCCTGTCCCCAAATGTTCCCTGTCCCCAAATCCCCCTGTCCCCAAATCCTGGTGTCCCCAAATCCCGGTGTCACCAAATCCCAGAGTCATCAAACCACGGTGTCACCAAACCTCCCCTGGTGTCATCAAACCCCCCCTGGTGTCACCAAGCTCACCCCCAAGGAGGTGACGTGTCCCCAAATGTCCCCAAATATCCCCAAATGTTCCCTGTACCCAAATCCCGGTGTCACCAACACCCGCCCTGGTGTCAGCAAGCTCACCCCCAAGGAGGTGACGTGTCCCAAATGTCCCCAAATGTCCCCAAATCCCCCTGTCCCCAAATCCTGGTGCCACCAAATCCCCCTGTCCCCAATCCCCTGTGTCCCCAAATGTTCCCTGTCCCCAAATCCCGGTGTCACCAACACCCCCCCGGTGTCACCAACACCCCCCTGGTGTCACCAAGCTCACCCCCAAGGAGGTGACGTGTCCCCAAGTGTCCCCAAATGTCCCCTGTCCCCAAATCCTGGTGTCACCAACACCCCCCCGGTGTCACCATACCTCCCCTGGTGTCCCCAAATCACCCCTGGTGTCACCAAATCCCCCCTGGTGTCACCAGACCTCCCCTGGTGTCACCAAATCCCCCTGTCCCCAAATCCCAGTGTCACCAACACCCCTCCGATGTCACCAACACCCCCCTGGTGTCACCAAACCCCGGTGTCACCCCCAAAATGTCCCCAATATCCACAAAGTGTCCCCAAGGTCCCCAAGGTGTCCCCAAGGTGTCCCCAAGGTCCCCAAAGTGTCCCCAAGGTGTCCCCAAGGTGTCCCCAAGGTCCCCTGTGCTGTCCCCAGGCGTTCCGGCAGCTCTCCCACCGCTTCCACGGGAAGGGCTCGGGGAAGATGAAGACGGAGCGGAGGATGAAGAAACTGGACGAGGAGGCGGTGAGGGGATTGGGGGATTGGGGGATTTGGGGAATTTGTGGGATTTGGGGAATTTTGGGGAATTTGGGGAGATTCTGGGAGGATTTTGGGGAATTTTAGGGGGATCTTGGGGGATTTTAGGGACCTCCCTGTGCTCCTCTTGGGGTCCTCCCTCTGATTTTGGGGTTCTCGCTCTGATTTTGGGGATCCTCGCTCTGATTTTGGGGAGCCACCCCGGGGATGGGGGAGGGAAACCAGGGGGGGTTTCCTTTGGGATTTTGGGAATTCTTGGGGTTTTTTCTCGGGAATTCTCGGGGTTTTTTGGGGGGGATTTTGGGGGTTTTTTGGGGGGGGATTCTCGGGGTTTTTTGGGGGGGGATTCTCGGGGTTTTTTGGGGGGATTTTGGGGGTTTTTTGGGGGGGATTCTCGAGTTTTTTTGGGGGATTCTCGAGTTTTTTTGGGGGGATTCTCGGGGTTTTTTTGGGGGATTCTCGGGGGTTTTTTTGGGGGATTTTCAGGGTTTTTTGGGGGGATTCTCGGGGTTTTTTGGGGGGGGATTCTTGGGGTTTTTTTTGGGTTTTTTCGGGGGGATTTTTGGGGTTTTTTTGGGGGGATTCTCGGGGTTTTTGGGCCCCCCCTGATTTTGGGGTCCCCTCCCGTTTTTGGGGTGCAGCTGCTGAAGAAGATGAGCTCCAGTGACACCCCCCTGGGCACGGTGGCGCTGCTGCAGGAGAAGCAGCGCGCCCAGAAAACGCCGTACATCGTCCTGAGCGGCTCCGGCAAGAGCATGAACGCGTGAGACTGGGGGAACTGGGAGCACTGGGACGGACTGGGAGCACTGGGAGGGGGTCTGGGGGACACTGGGAGCACTGGGATGGACTGGGAGGGGATTTGGAGTGACTGGGAGGAGATTTAGGGACACTGGGAGGGACTGGGAGCACTGGGAGTGGGTTTGGGGACACTGGGAGGGGATCTGGGAGGCACTGGGAGGAACTGGGGAAGGAACTGGGAGCACTGGGAGGGACTGGGAGGAGATTTAGGGACACTGGGAGGGACTGGGGAAGGAACTGGGAGCACTGGGAGGGACTGGGAGGAGATTTAGGGACACTGGGAGGGACTGGGGAAGGAACTTGGACTGGGAGGGACTGGGACAAACTGGGAGGGAATCTTGTTACTGGTTTGGGGTTACTGGGATGGGCCGGGGAAGGAACTGGGAGGGACTGGGAGGAGATCTGGGGACACTGGGGGGCACTGGGAAGGAACTGGGAGCACTGGGAGCACTGGGACATTGATCCCCTTTTCTCTTCCAGGAACACCATCACCAAATGAGGGGCGTGGGGACACCTGGGGACACCCTGGGGACACCCTGGGGACACCCCTGGGGACACCCCTGGACATTGGGGACACCCCTGGGGACACCCCTGGACATTGGGGACACCCTGGGGACACCCCTGGACACCCCCGGGACATTCCTGGATACCTGGGGACACCTTTGGGATGTTGTGGGACCCCCTGGGGACACCCAGGGACCCCTTTGGGACCCCCTGGGGACACCCCTGGACATTGGGGACCCCCTGGGGACCCCCTGGGGACGCCCCTGGACATTGGGGACCCCCTGGGGACGCCCCTGGACATTGGGGACACCCTGGGGACCCCCTGGGGACACCCCTGGACATTGGGGACCCCCTGGGGACCCCCTGGGGATGCCCCTGGACATTGGGGACCCCCTGGGGACGCCCCTGTCCCCCCTCCCCGCCCCTGGGGACAATAAAATTCTCCGCAGTCGCTTTTGTGTCCCCGCGTGTCACTGGGGGTGGGGGAGGGGACACAGCCCCGTGTCCCCAGTGCCACCAGGGGCCTTTATTGGGGGGGATCCCCCCTGTCCCCCCTGTCCCTGTCCCCGGTGTCCTTTGTGTCCCCACCGTGTCCCTCGATGTTCCCGGTGTCCTCCTCGATGTCCCCGGTGTCCTCCTCGATGTCCCCAGCGCCGTCCTCGCTGTCCTCATTGTCCCCATTGTCCCCAGCGCCGTCCTCATTGTCCCCAGCGCCGTCCTCATTGTCCCCATTGTCCCCATCGCTGTCCCCAGTGTCCTCCTCGGTGTCCCCTGTGTCCTCCTCGGTGTCCCCATCGCTGTCCCCATCGCTGTCCCCGCTGTCCCCAGGGGTCCCCCCCCGGTTCGTGTTCACAAAGAGCCCCTCGGGGCCGTCCCTGGGGGGTGACAGCGGGAGGGAGTTAAAGTGTCCCCAAAATGTCCCCAAAGTGTCCCCAAAGTGTCCCCAAAGTGTCCCCAAAGTGTCCCCAAAATGTCCCCAAAGTGACCCCAAAGTGTCCCCAAAGTGTCCCTGAAGTGTCCCCAAAGTGACCCCAAAGTGACCCCAAAGTGTCCCCAAAGTGACCCCAAAGTGTCCCCAAAGTGTCCCCAAAGTGTCCCTGAAGTGTCCCCAAAGTGACCCCAAAGTGACCCCAAAGTGTCCCCAAAGTGACCCCAAAGTGTCCCCAAAGTGTCCCCAAAGTGTCCCTGAAGTGTCCCCAAAGTGACCTGAAAATGACCCCAAAGTGTCCCCAAAGTGTCCCCAAAGTGACCCCTTTAAAGTCCCCTCCCCATTGATGTCCCCGTTAATGACCCCAATTAACCCCCCCATTATCACCCCCAATTAACCCCCCTAATTAACCCCCCCAATTAACCCCTCCATAATCACCCCCCAATTAACCTCCCCATTATCACCCCCCAATTAACCCCCCAATTAACCCCCCCAATTAACCTCCCCATTATCACCCCCCCAATTAACCCCCCCAATTAACCCCCCAATTAACCCCCTATGATCACCCCAATTAAGGCCCCTTACTTTCCTCACTAATGAACCCCAATTAACATCTCCATTACCCCCAATTAATTAACACCCCATTACTGCCCCCAATTAACAATCCCTCCCCCCCAATTAACAATCCCTTCCCCAATTAACAATCCCTCCTCCCCAATTAACAATTTGTGGCCCCCAATTAACAGTCCCTTGCCCCAATTAAAAATTCCTCTGCCCCCAATTAACAATCCCTCCCCCCTAATTAATAATCCCTCCCCTAATTAATAATCCCTCCCCTAATTAACAATCCCTCCCCCAATTAACAATCCCTCCCCCAATTAACAATCCCACCCCTAATTAACAATCCCTCCCCCTCAATTAACAATTCATGGCCCCCAATTAACAATCCCTCCCCTAATTAACAATCCCTCCCCTAATTAATCCCCCATTTGCCCCTCCCCCACTCACCCTTCCCGGGGGTTTTTCCTCTCCAGGGGGGCGAAGGCCTCGGGCCTGGGGGGGGGAGGGGCGGGGGGGGTTACTGGGAGGAACTGGGAGGGACTGGGAGGGACTGGGAGGGACTGGGGGTCACTGGGAGCACTGGGGGGGGTTACTGGGAGCACTGGGAGGGACTGGGAGCACTGGGAGGGACTGGGGGTCACTGGGAGCACTGGGGGGGGTTACTGGGAGCACTGGGGGGGTTACTGGGAGCACTGGGGGAGGGGCAGGGGGGGTTACTGGGAGAACTGGGGGGGACTGGGAGCACTGGGGGAGGGGCTGAGGTGAACTGGGAGCACTGGGGGAATTTGGGGAGGGGGTTGGGGTATTTTGGGGGTATTCTGGGGTATTTTGGGTATTTTGGGGTGTTTTGGGGTATTTTGGGGTATTTTGGGGGTGTTTTGGGGGTATTTTGGGGTGTTTTGGGGTATTTTGGGGTGTTTTGGGGTATTTTGGGTATTTTGGGGGTATTTTGGGGTGTTTTGGGGTATTTGGGGGTGTTTTGGGGTGTTTTGGGGGTATTTTGGGGGTATTTTGGGGTGTTTTGGGGTATTTGGGGGTATTTTGGGGTGTTTTGGGGTGTTTTTGGGTGTTTTGGGGTCCTACCAGAGCCCCTGGCGCTGCAGCGAGCGCACGTGGGGCGGGAGCAGCACCAGGGAAATCTCGGCTTTGACCTTGGAGCCCTCCTGGATGGGATCAACGAGCAGGAAATCACCTGGGGGGACATTGGGGACATTGAGGGGACACTGGGGACATTGGGGACATTGGGGGGACATTGGGGACACAGGGGGACATTGGGGACATTGGGGACACTGGGGACACTGGGGACATTGGGGACATTGGGGACACAGGGGGACATTGGGGACATTGGGGGACATTGAGGAGACATTGGGGACATTGGGGGGACATTGGGGGACATTGGGGGACATTGGAGGGTCACAGGGGGACATTGGGGACATTGGGGGACATTGAGGAGACATTGGGGACATGGGGGGGACACTGGGGACATTGGGGGACATTTGGGGGTCACAGGGGGACATTGGGGACATTGAGGGGACACTGGGGACACAGGGGGACATTGGGGACATTGGGGGACATTGGAGGGTCACAGGGGGACATTGGGGACATTGGGGGACATTGAGGAGACATTGGGGACATTGGGGGGACATTGGGGACACTGGGACAATGACAGGGGGACAGTGACACAGGACAATGACACAAAACAACGACAAGATGCAGTGTCAGGGTGACAGTGACACAGGGACAGGGTGACAGTGACAGGGTGACAGTGACAGGGTGACAGTGACACAGGACAGTGACACAGTGACAATGACAGTGATGTCACCTCTCTTGATCCAGATGTGGCGCCGGAAGCGCGGTGGCAGTGACAGAGTGACAGTGACACAGGACAGTGACAGGGTGACACAGTGACAGGGTGACAGTGACAGGGTGACAATGACAGCAGTGTCACCTCTCTTGATCCAGATGTGGCGCCGGAAGCGCGGTGGCAGTGACAGGGTGACAATGACAGAGTGACACAGTGACAGGGTGACAATGACAGGGTGACAGGGTGACAATGACAGCAGTGTCACCTCTCTTGATCCAGATGTGGCGCCGGAAGCGCGGTGGCAGTGACAGAGTGACAATGACAGGGTGACAGTGACACAGTGACAGGGTGACACAGTAACAGGGTGACACAGTGACAGTGACACAGTGACACAGTGACAGGGTGACAATGACAGGATGACACAGTGACAGTTACACAGTGACAATGACAGCAGTGTCACCTCTCTTGATCCAGATGTGGCACCGGAAGCGCGGTGGCAGTGACAGAGTGACAGTGACACAGGACAGTGACAGGGTGACAATGACAGGGTGACACAATGACGGTGACACAGTGACAGTGACAGCAGTGTCACCTCTCTTGATCCAGATGTGGCGCCGGAAGCGCGGTGGCAGTGACAGGGTGACAATGACAGGGTGACAGTGACAGGGTGACAATGACACAGTGACAGGGTGACAATGACAGGGTGACAGGGTGACAATGACAGCAGTGTCACCTCTCTTGATCCAGATGTGGCGCCGGAAGCGCGGTGGCATGCTGGCCAGGAACCGCGTCCCCTCCGCCGTCTCCACCTCGTGCAGGTTGTTCCCCGGTGTCCCCAACACCTGCGGGGACACGCCAGGGTGGGGCCTTGTCCCCTCAGTGTCCCCTCAGTGTCCCCCCAGTGTCCCCCCGGTGTCCCCTCTGTGTCCCTCCTTCCCAGATCGGTCCCCAATGTCCCTGGACTGTCCCCAGGTGTCCCCAGGTGTGTCCCAGGTGTCCCCAGGTGTGTCCCCATGTGTCCCAAATGTCCCCCCGCTGTCCCCAATGTCCCCTCCGGTGTGCCCAGGGTGTCCCCAATGTCCCCCCAATGTCCCTCCGATGTCTCCGATGTCCCCAATGTCCCTCCGGTGTCCCCCTGGTGTGTCCCCAGTGTCCCCCCAGTGCTCCCCCGCTGTCCCGGCTGTCCCCCCGCTGTCCCCGCCGCTGTCTCCCCGGTGTCCCCGCTGTCCCCCCCGGTGTCCCCAATGTCCCCGCTGTCCCCCCCGGTGTCCCCAATGTCCCCAATGTCCCCCCGGTGTCCCCGCTCTCACCCTGACCACGCTCTGTCCCTCCGCGGGCTGCACGCGCTCCTCCAGCAGCTCGCGCACCACGTGCTTCCGCTTGGTGGCGCGCGACATGGCGGGGCTGGGGGGACACCGGGGGGGGGAGGGGAGGGTCAGGGACCCCCGGGGGTGGGGGAGGGGCGGGGGGAACCTCCGGGACCCCCCCCAAGGCCCCGCCCCCACCGCGCGGCGCGCGCTCACCTGCGGCGGCACTTCCGGGTAGAGAGGACGCGGAGGCGACGTCACTTCCGGAATAAAAAGGCGGGAATAGGCGAGGCCACGCCCCCAAATGCGGGGGCAGGGATTTGGCTCCGCCCACAAAAGGGGCGTGGCCAAACCTCGCTGTGTGGGCGTGGCCTAAATGAAAACGCGCATCTGATAATTGAATGGAGGCGGGACTTTGGCTGCATAATGAGCGCGGTTATGCAAATGAGGGGCTGGATCGCGGCCGGATTTATGCAAATCGCGCGCAATCCTGGCGTGATGCAAATGAGTGTGAAAAGGTGAACGAGCTGTGGGCGGGGCTATGCAAATGAGGCGTTGGACCCCGGGTGTGGCGGGCAGGGCGGTGGGCGGGGCCATGCAAATGAGCGGGGCTGCGTGTCAGTGTTGTTTTGGGTGACGTCACCGCCCCAGCGCCGCCGTGACGTCACCACCAGCGCCGTGACGTCACAACCTGCCCCCCCCCCAATCCCCCTGAGAGCCCCGACCTCTTTACCGGGTGACGTCAGCACGCACGGCGCGGCGCCGCGCTTTCTGATTGGCCGCGGCGCGCGCGGCGGCGGCGGCGGGGCCAAGATGGCGGCGGAGCGTGCGGAGGCGGCGGCGGCCGGGCCCGGGGAGCCCCTCAGGGACCCCCGCGCCGCCGAGCGCTCCCCGTACGCGGGATGGGCCCACCCCGAGCTCCAGGCCACGCTCGCCGGCATCGGAGCCCCCGCGCAGGGTGCGGGGACCGGGGGGGATCCGTGAGGGGACTGGGGGGGGGGAGGTGTGAGGGGTGGGCGGGAAACTGGGGGGGGTCGGGGTCTCGTGAGGGGACGGGGGGGAGATGTGAGGGGAAATTTGGGGTCTCGGGGTATCGTGAGGGGATTGGGGGGAGATGTGAGGGAAATTGGGGGTTTCGGGGTCATTTGGGGGGAGATGTGAGGGGAAATTGGGGGTTTCGGGGTTTTTGGGGGAAGATGTGAGGGGAAATTGGGGGTTTCGGGGTTTTTGGGGGGAGATGTGAGGGGAAATTGGGGGTTTCGGGATCATTTGGGGGGAGATGTGAGGGGAAGGAAGGGGAATTGGGGGTCTCGGGGTCTCCTGAGGGGACTGGGGGGAGATGTGAGGGGAAATTTGGGGGTTTCGGGGTTTTTGGGGGGGATTGGGGGAGATGTGAGGGGAAATTTGGGGTCTCGGGGTCTCCTGAGGGGATTGGGGGAGATGTGAGGGGAAATTGGGGGTTTCGGGGTTTTTGGGGGAGATGTGAGGGGAAGGAGGAATTTCTCAATGGGAAATTGAGGGTTTCGGGGTTTTTGGGGGTCAATTGAGGGAAGATCGTGAGGGAATTTTGGGGTCTCGGAGTCTCCTGAGGGGATTTGGGGGGGAGATGTGAGGGGAAGGAGGGGAAATTGGGGATTTTGGTGTCATTTGTGGAGAGATCTGAGGAGAATTTGGGGCTTTCGGGGTCACCTGAGGGGGTTTGGGGGATTTTTGGGGCTCCCTGGGGGTGTTTGGGAGGCCTGAGGTGGGTCACGAGTCCCTGGGGGAGTTTTGGGGGTATTTTGGGGTATTTTGGGGGTCTCTGGCATCACCTGGGGTTATTTTGGGGGTCCCTGGGGGGATTCTTGGGGTGCTGAAGTGTCTGGGGGGGGGACAGAGGAATTTGGGGGGGGTCCTGAGGAGGGTGAAGGGGGGGTTTGGGGTTGTGGGACAGAATTTGGGGGTCCCTGAGTCCCCCCCTTCTCCCCCAGGGACCCGTGAGGAGCTGCTGGAGCGACTCCAGGCCTACACCCTGCAGGTGAGACCCCCAAAAATGGGGGACCCCCAAATTCAACCCCCGTCCTTGTGTCCCCTTTCGGGGCATGACCCTTTTTGGGGGGGTTTAATGTGATTTTAGGGGGATTTAGTGGGATTTTGAGAAGTTTAGTGGGGTTTTGGGGTAATTTAATGTGATTTTGGGGCGTTTAACGTGATTCTAAAAGGGTTTAATGTGGTTTTTTGGGGGTTTAATGTGATTTTGGGGGGTTTAATGCGACTGAAAGAATTTAATTGGACTTTGGGGGGATTTAAGGTGATTTTGGAGGGGTTTAATGTGGTTTTTGGGGTAATTTAATGTGGTTTTGGGGGGTTTAATGTAATTCTGAAAGGGTTTAATGTGATTTTGGGGGGATTTAATGTGGTTTTTTAGGGGTTAATGTGATTTTGGGGGGTTTAATGTGATTCTGAAAGGGTTTAATGTGATTTTAGGGTGTTTAATGTGGTTCTTTGAGGGGTTAATGTGGTTTTTGGGGGGTTTAATGTGTTTTGGGGGGTGTTTAGTGTGTTCTTGATGGTTTTTATTCAATTTTTTGGGGATGGGAGGGGTCCTGCCGCCGCCACCTCTCAAAGTGGGGGTCCCCATGTCCCCTCTGAGCTGTGGGGGGCTCACGGGGACCCCCCCCAATTTGTGCCCCCCAGACTGGGATCGTGCTGAGCCGCCCTGCGCTGCGCCCCGAGGAGGGGGACAAGGCCCCGCCCCCCCAGGTGAGATTTGGGGGGGTCTGGGGGGGTTTTGGGCTTCGGGGGGGGGGGTCAGGAACCCCTCAGGGTCTGGTTTGGGGGGGACCCCCGGTTCGTGGGGGTGGGGGCTTCCTGTGTCCTTTTGGGGAGCCCCTCAGAGCTCCAAATTTTGGGGTGGGGGGGGGCTCAGTGGGAGGTTAAGACCCTCCCCCATCACCCAATTTTGGGGTGGGGGGGGTTCAAACCCTCCAGATCACCCAAATTTGTGGCAGTTTGGGTGTCAAACTTCTCCCTGGGGGGGGCTCAGCGGTTCCAGACTGAATTTTGGGGGGTCGGGGGGGGTTAAACTTTAAATTTTGGGGTGGGGGCGTCACAGGTGGCACCCCCTGACCCCAACCCCCCCCTCCCCCCTCCCCAGCTGCCCCCAGCGCTGCCCCTGCAGCACCCCCTGGTGCCTCCCCCTCCCCCCCCGGGGCTGGGGCTCAATTTCGGTTTGGGGGGGCCCGTGGGGGGGGTCCCGGTGCCCCCCCCGCCCCCCCCCCGCGGGGCTGTCGGAGGAGGAGCGGCTGACGCTGGCCCAGCAACAGGCGGCGCTGCTGCTGCAGGAGGAGCGGGCACAGGTGGGGGGTCTGGGGGTTTGGGGGGGTTTGGGGGGCTTGGGGTGGGATTGGGGGTGTTTGGGGTGGGATTTGGGGGGTTTGGGGTGGGATTTGGGGGGTTTGGGGTGGGATTTGGGGGGGTTGGGGTGGGGTCTGGGGGCTTTGGGGGGTTTTAAAGCGGCGCTGCTGCTGCAGGAGGAGCGGGCACAGGTGGGGGGGGAACGGGGGGTGGGATTTGGGGGGTTTGTGGGGGGTTTGGGGGGGTTGGGGTGGGATTTGGGGGGTTTGGGGTGGGATTTGGGGGGGTTGGGGTGGGATTTAAGGGGGTTTGGGGGGGTTGGGGTAGGATTTGGGGGGTTTGGGGGGTTGGGGTGGGATCTGGGGGGTTTAAAGGGGTCCAGGGTGGCGTCTCAGGGTTTTGGGGCACCTGGGGTGGGGCTGGGGAGGGCACAGGGGGTGTGGGGAGGGGGTCACCCATGGAGGGGGTGAGCTGAGGGGGGGCTGGGGGTGTTGTTTGGGGTTTTTTGGGGGGTGTTGAGGGGTGGGTGACACCTGGGGGGGCACCCATGGGTGCTGGGGGGGGGTCCTGACCTCTCCCATCCCCCCCCCAGGGCCAGCACCCGTTCGGGGACAAGGCCAAGGAGCAGGAGCTGCTGGAGCAGCAGAAACGGGTGAGGGGGGGCACCCCTGGGTGGGGGGGGGCACCCCTGGGTGGGGGGGGGGCACCCCTGGGTGTGAGGGGCTCCCCTGGGGGTGGGGGGCTCCTCTGGGTGTGGGGGGGCTCCCCTGGGTGTGGGGGGGGGGCACCCCTGGGTGTGGGGGGGGCTCTCCTGGGTGTGGGGGGGCTCCCCTGGGTGAGGGGGGGGGCACCCCTGGGTGTGGGGGGCTCCTCTGGGTGGGGGGTGCACCCCTGGGTGGGGGGGGGGGCACCCCTGGGTGTGGGGGGGCTCCCCTGGGTGAGGGGGGGGGCACCCCTGGGTGTGGGGGGGCTCTCCTGGGTGTGGGGGGCTCCTCTGGGTGTGGGGGGGGCTCCCTTGGGTGTTGGGGGCTCCCCTGGGTGGGGGGGCCAGGCCCAGAGCCCCCCCAGAGCCCCCCCTGAGCCCCCCGTGCCCCCCAGGCCGCGGTGCTGCTGGAGCAGGAGCGGCAGCAGGAGATGGCCAAGCTGACCCCCCCCGCCCCCCGCGCCCCCCCCGAGGGGGCTCCCATGGGTGCCAGGACCCCCCTGGCCCCCCGAGGTGAGGTGGGACCCCTGGGGGGGATGGGGGTGGGGGACACCCCACTGGTGGCTTTTGTCCCCTGTGTCCCCTCCCCCCCCAAACCCATCTGATGTCACCTTTGTGTCCCCTCCCCCTCCCAGGCAGCCCCATGGGAGCCCCCCTGGCCATGGGAGCCCCCCGGCCCCGCGGGCCCCCCCCGCCCCCCGGTGACGACAGCAGAGAGGTGGGGAGGGGTCTCTGGGGGGCTGGGGTCTCTCTTGGGGGGTTTCTGTGGGGCTGGGGTCTCTCTTGGGGGGTTTCTGTGGGGCTGGGGTCTCTATTGGGGATCTGTGTGGGGCTGGGGTCTCTTTTGGGGGTCTGTGTGGGGCTGGGGTCTCTTTTGGGGGTCTGTGTGGGGCTGGGGTCTCTTTTGGGGGGGTCTCTGGGGGGCTGGGGTCTCTTTTGGGGGGGTCTTTGTGGGTCTGGGGTCTCTATTGGAGGGTTCCTGTGGGGCTGGGGTCTCTTGGGGAGGTTTCTGTGGGGTTGAGATCTTTTTTGAGGGCTCTCTGTGGGTCTGGGCTCTTCCTGTACATTTGGGGGTTTTTTTGGGGGTGTTCCTGGCAGCTCCCCCAATTCTGTGGGGGGGGTCCCGGGGGTCTCCCTGACCCCCCCATCCCCCTCCCCAGGCTGAGGACTCCGGGGTGGGCCCCAAAATCCCTCAGGCTCTGGAGAAGATCCTGCAGCTCAAGGAGAGCCGGCAGGAGGAGCTGGTGACGGTCCCGGGGGTCTCCGGTGAGCCCCCCAAGACCCCCCCAGTGCCCCCCAAGACCCCCCCCAGTGCCCCCCGTGACCCCCCCATGCCCCCCCCGGTGCCCCCCCACCAGAAACGCCCTCAAAACCTCAAAATCCGCCCCAAAAAATGGAAATTCCCACCCCAGAAATGTAAAAAACACAAATTTTTGTCCCCGCTGGGCACAGCCCGGTGACCCCTGGGGACACCCCGAGGTGTTGTCACCCCCCCCCAGCACCCACTGGGTGCCCCCCACCCCCCAAAATCCCCCCCAAAAATGGGGTTTGGGCCCTGGGGGTGCTCCTGGGGCTGGGGGGGACACCCAGGGGTGGGGGGGACACCCCTGAGGTGTTGGGGACACCCTGAGGTGTTGGGGACACCCCTGAGGTGGCGGTGACACCCCTGAGGTGTTGGTGACACCCAGAGGTGTTGGGGACACCCTGAGGTGTTGGGGACACCCTGAGGTGTTGGTGACACCCCTGACCCACCCCGTGTCCCCCCAGCCGAGGATGAGATGGAGACGGAGCTCCGGGCGTCGGCGTCGGCCTCGGAGGCTGAGGAGGACACGGGGACATCCAAGAAGGAGGTGACGGAGGGGACAGTGAGGGGACAGTGGGGACACAGGCCACCCCCACCCAAATTGGCACCTGGGGGGGTCCCCAAAATTCCCAGGGGGGGACAGTGTGGGGTGGGTTTATTTGGGGGGGGGTTGGGGTGGCTCTGGTGGCATTGTGGTGGCACTGTGGTGGCAGCCTTGTCCCCTCTCTCAGGGCCACTTTGGGGTCACCCCAATGTCCCCTTTTGTCCCCATACTGGGGGAACTCTGTCCCCTCCTGGTGCCACCCCAATGTCCCTTTTTGTCCCCCCTAAGTGGGTCACCTGTGTCACCCCGGTGTCACCTTTGTCCCCTCTTGTGTCCCTGCTTGGTCCCCACGACTGGAGGGACCTGTGCCACCTCCGTGTCCCCTCACTGTCCCCCCGTGTCCCCTCACTGTCCCCTCTCTGTCCCCTCACTGTCCCCCCGTGTGTCCCCTCACTGTCCCCTCACTGTCCCCCCGTGTCCCCTCACTGTCCCCTCACTGTCCCCTCACTGTCCCCCCGTGTGTCCCCTCACTGTCCCCTCATTGTCCCCTCATTGTCCCCTTGTGTCCCCCCCATGTCCCCTCTCTGTCCCCTCACTGTCCCCTCACTGTCCCCCCCTGTCCCCCCGTGTCCCCTCACTGTCCCCTCTCTGTCCCCCCGTGTGTCCCCTCTCTGTCCCCTCTCTGTCCCCTGACTGTCCCCTCACTGTCCCCTCACTGTCCCCTCCGTGTCCCCTCACTGTCCCCTCACTGTCCCCTCACTGTCCCCTCCGTGTCCCCTCACTGTCCCCTCCGTGTCCCCTCACTGTCCCCTCTCTGTCCCCTCACTGTCCCCTCACTGTCCCCTCACTGTCCCCCCGTGTCCCCTCTCTGTCCCCTCTCTGTCCCCTCTCTGTCCCCTCACTGTCCCCTCGTGTCCCCTCACTGTCCCCTCACTGTCCCCTCACTGTCCCCCCGTGTCCCCTCACTGTCCCCTCACTGTCCCCTCTCTGTCCCCTCACTGTCCCCTCACTGTCCCCTCGTGTCCCCTCCCAGCGGAACCGGAAGCGCCGGAACCGCAAGAAGAAGAAGCGGGGGAGGGGCGGTGCCCGTGAGGGGCCCCCTCCCCCCACCCCCGGCCGGGGGGACCCCGGGGACCCCCCTGGGGACCCCCCCGAGGTGGAGATCGAGTACGTGAGCGAGGAGCCCGAGATCTACGACCCCAACTTCGTCTTCTTCAAGAGGATCTTCGAGGCCTTCAAGGTGACACCTCGGGGAGGGGACACCCCTGGGTGCTGGGGGGACATCTCTGGGGGCTGGGGGACACCTCTGGGTGCTGGCGGACACTCCTGGGTCACCCCTGGGGGCTGGGGGACACCTTTGTGTCACCTCTGGGGGGCTGGGGGACACCTCTGGGGGCTGGGGGACACCTTTGTGTCACCTCTGGGGGCTGGGGGGACACCTCTGGGGGCTGGGGGACACCTTTGTGTCACCTCTGGGGGCTGGGGGGACACCTCTGGGGGCTGGGGGACACCTTTGTGTCACCTCTGGGGGCTGGGGGACACCTCTGGGGGCTGGGGGACACCTTTGGGTCACCTCTGGGGGCTGGGGGACACCCCTGGGGGCTGGGGGACACGTTTGTGTCACCGCTGGGCGCCGGGGGACACCTTTGTGTCACCTCTGGGGGTTGGGGGACACCTTTGTGTCACCTCTGGGGGTTGGGGGACACCTTTGGGTCACCCCTGGGTGCTGGGGTCACTCCCGGGTGCTGCTGTCCCCTGACCTGTGACCCTTGACCTGTGTCCCTGTCCCTGTGTCCATGTCCCTGTCCGTGTGTCCCTGTGTCCGTGTGTCCCTGTGTCCTGTCCCATGTGTCCGTGTGTCCATCTGTCCCTGTTCTTGTGTCTGGTTGTGTGTCCGGTTGCGTGTCTGGTTGTGTGTCTGTGTGTCCTGTCTGTGTGTCCGTGTGTCCGTGTGTCTGTGTGTCTGTCTGTCCCTGTCTGTCTGTCCTGTCCATGTGTCCGTGTGTCTGTGTGTCCTGTCCATGTGTTTGTGTGTCCTGTCCGTGTGTCTGTGTGTCTGTCTGTCCCTGTCCATGTGTCCGTGTGTCCTGTCCGTCTGTCCTGTCCGTGTGTCTGTGTGTCTGTCTGTCCCTGTCCATGTGTCCGTCTGTCCGTGTGTCAGCTGACGGACGAGGTGAAGAAGGACAAGGAGAAGGAGCCGGAGCGGGCGGAGCGAGCCGAGAGCGCTGGAGCCCCCCGGAAAAAGGGACCCGAGGATGGCACCAGGGGCAGCGATGGGGACAGCTCTGAGGACGAGCAGGTGACACTGGGGACACTGGGGACATGGGGACACTGGGGACATGGGGGGACATTGGGGACATGGGGACGTGGGGGGACATTGGGGACATGGGGGGCACTGGGGACATGGGGGGACATTGGGGACACTGGGGACATTGGGAACACTGGGGGATATTGGAGACACTGGGGCTATGGGGACATTGGGGACATGGGGACACTGGCCTGGGGGGGCATTGGGGACATGGGGACATTGGGGACACTGGGGCTGTGGGGACACTGGGGACATGGGGGGACAGTGGGGACATGGGGACACTGGGGCTATGGGGACATGGGGGGACATTGGGGACACTGGGGACATGGGGGGACACTGTGGCTGTGGGGGTGTTGGGGACATTGGGGACACTGGGGACACTGGGGGACATTGGGGGCATTGGGGACACTGGGGCTATGGGGACATTGGGGACATTGGGGACATTGGGGACACTGGGGCTATGGGGACATTGGGGACACCGGGTGCAGTGGCAGTGGTGGGGCCAGTTCTGAGCACGAGCAGGTGGCACTGGGGACATCAGGGGGACAGCGGGGTGACATTAAAGGTGATGGGGGGTGGCAGCTGGTACCGAGCTGGGGACGCTGGGGGAGGTGACAGCAGAGGGGACAGTCCCTGAGGTGGCCTCAGGGATGGGGACAGCGGGCGGTGCCACCCAGGGCGTCCCTCCAGTGTCACCTGCGCTGTCCCCGCGTGTCCCCAGGAGAAGAAGCAGGAGGTCCCCAAGCTGTCCAAGAAGAAGCTGCGGCGCATGAACAGGTTCACGGTGGCCGAGCTGAAGCAGGTGACATTTGGGGACACTTGGGGACACTTGGGGACACCCATCCCCTCCCCGCTGGGTGTGGGTGGCCCTCGGAGCTGGGGACAGCACGGAGGTGACACCTCCTGTCCCCTGGGAGCCCCACTGGGGATAGCAGAGCCACCCTGGGCCCCTTGTCACCTCCCTGGGGACACTGGTGCCACACTGGGGGACCTCAGTCTTGTCCTTGTCACCCCCCCAGGGCCTCCAGTGCCACCCTGGTGTCCCATGTCCCCACCCAGGCACTGCCTTGGGGCTCCACCGCTCCAACCCTCCTTTGTCCCCTGCTGTCCCCTGCTGTCCCCGCTGTCCCTGCTGTCCCCACTGTCCCTGTTGTCCTTGATGTCCCCACAGCTGGTGACACACCCTGACGTGCTGGAGATGCACATTGGGAGGTCACAGTGTCACCTCAGACTGTCCCTTTCTGATGTCCCCACTGTCCCCACTATCCTCTGATGTTCCTGCTGTCCCCTGATGTCCCCACTATCCCTTGAAGTCCCTGATTGTCCCCACAGCTGGTGGCACACCCTGATGTGGTGGAGATGCACGATGGGAGGTCACAGTGTCACCTCACAGTGTCACCTCACATTCTCCCGCTGTCCCCATTGTCCCCATTGTCCCCACAGCTGGTGGCACACCCTGATGTGGTGGAGATGCACAATGAGAGGTCACACTGTCACCTCAGACTGTCCCCAATGTCCCCACAGCTGGTGGCACACCCTGATGTGGTGGAGATGCACAATGAGAGGTCACACTGTCACCTCAGACTGCTGTCCCCTGATGTCCCCTGCTGTCCCCTGATTGTTCCCACAGCTGGTGACACACCCTGACGTGCTGGAGATGCACAACGTGAGGTCACAATGTCACCTCAGGCTGTCCCCAATGTCCCCACAGCTGGTGGCACACCCTGACATGGTGGAGATGCACGACGTGAGGTCACAGTGTCACCTCAGACTGTCCTCTCCTCATGTCCCCATTGTCCCCACTGTCCCCACAGCTGGTGGCACACCCTGACATGGTGGAGATGCACAATGAGAGGTCACAGTGTCACCTCAGACTGCTGTCCCCTGATGTCCCCTGATGTCCCCATTGTCCCCACAGCTGGTGGCCCGTCCTGACGTGGTGGAGATGCACATTGGGAGGTCACAGTGTCACCTCAGACTGCTGTCCCCTGATGTCCCCTGCTGTCCCCTGATTGTCCCCACAGCTGGTGGCCCGTCCTGACGTGGTGGAGATGCACGACGTGACGGCGCAGGACCCCAAGCTGCTGGTGCACCTCAAGGCCACGCGGAACTCGGTGCCGGTGCCGCGGCACTGGTGCTTCAAGAGGAAATACCTGCAGGGCAAGAGGGGCATCGAGAAACCGCCCTTCGAGCTGCCCGAGTTCATCAAGCGCACCGGCATCCAGGAGATGAGAGAGGCCCTGCAGGAGAAGGTGGGGACACCTTGGGGACACCTTGGGGACAGCTGGGGACACCTTGGGGACAGCTGGGAATACGTGGGGATACCTGAGGGACAGCTGGGGATACCTTGGGGACATCTGGGGATACCTGGGGACAGTTTGGGATACCTGGGGATACCTTGGGGACATCTGGGGACACCTTGGGGACACCTTGGGGACACCTGGGGATACCTGGGGACAGCTGGGGATACCTTGGGGATACCTGGGGACACCTCGGGGACAGCTGGGGATACCTCAGGGACACCTGGGGACAGCTGGGGACACCTTGGGGATACCTTGGGGACAGCTGGGGGACACCTGGAGTACCTGGGGAGATGTGGGGACACCTCAGGGACACCTGGGAACATCTTAGGGACACCTTGGGGACAGTTGGGGACTTGGGGATATCCTGGTTGCATTTGGTGACTTTGGTGATGCCCTGGTTGGATTTTGGGACTTTGGGGACACCCTGGATGGATTTTGGGACTTTGGGGACACCCTGGATGGATTTTGGGACACCCTGGATGGATTTGGGGACACCCTGGATGGATTTTGGGACTTTGGGGACACCCTGGATGGATTTTGGGACATCCTGGTTGGATTTGGGACATCCTGGTTGGATTTGGGACATCCTGGATGGATTTTGGGACATCCTGGTTGGATTTGGGACATCCTGGTTGGATTTTGGGACACCCTGGTTGGATTTTTGGGACACCCTGGATGGATTTGGTGATGCCCTGGTTGGATTTTGGAGCTCTGGGGATGCCTTGGTTGGACTTGGTGACTTCGGTGGCTCCGTGGGTGCCCCCTGAGGCTCTCACATGTCCCCTCCATGTCCCCACCGTGTCCCCTCCATGTCCCCACATGTCCCCACGTGTCCCCCAGGAGGAGCAGAAGACGATGAAGTCCAAGATGCGTGAGAAGGTTCGGCCCAAGATGGGCAAGATCGACATCGATTACCAGAAGCTGCACGACGCCTTCTTCAAGTGGCAGACCAAGCCCAAGCTGACCATCCACGGGGACCTCTACTACGAGGTGGGGACACCTGAGGGGGGCCTGGGCTTTTGGGTGTCCTGGGGGGACCTTCTGGGCTTTGGGACAGCTCAGTTGGATCTTCTGGGCTTTGGGGACATCTTGGTTGGATCTTCGGGGCTTTGGGGACAGCTCAGTTGGATCTTCTGAGGTTTGGGGACATCTTGGTTGGATCTTCAGGGCTTTGGGGATGTCCTGGTTGAACATTTGGGGGTTTGGAGATGTTCTGAGGGGACATTTGGTGGTTTGGGGACGTTCTGGTTGAAGATTTGGTGGTTTGTGGACGTTCTGGTAGGATTTTGGGGGGTTTGGAGACGTTCTGAGGGACATTTGGGGGTTTGGGACATTCTGGTTGAATATTTGGGGGTTTGGAGATGTTTCTGAGAGAATATTTTGGGGTTTGGGGATGTTCTGGTTGAAGATTTGGGGGGTTTGGGGACATTCTGAGGGGGCATTTGGTGGTTTGGGAAACATTCTGGTTGGATTTTGGGGTGTTTGAGGATGTTCTGAGGGGACATTTTGGGGTCTGGGGATTTCTGAGGGAACATTTTGGGGTCTGGGGACGTTCTGAGGGGACATTTTGGGGTTTGGAGATGTCCTGGTTGAAGATTTAGGGTCTGGGGATGTTCTGAGGGGACATTTTGGGGTCTGGGGATGTTCTGAGGGGACATTTTGGGGTTTGGGGATGTCCTGGTTGAACATTTCGGGGTCTGGGGATGTTCTGAGGGGACATTTTGGGGTCTGGGATGTTCTGAGGGGACATTTTGGGGTTGGGGATATCTTGAGGGGACATTGGAGATTTGAGATCATCCTGGTTGGATATTTGAGGCTTTGGGGACATCTTGCTTGGACATTGGTGGCTTTTGGGACATCCTTGTGGGATTTTGGGGCTTTGGTGCCACCCTGGTTGGGTTTTTGGGGCTGTCACCCCCCGGTGTCCCCTCGGTGACCGCGCTGTCCCCAGGGGAAGGAGTTTGAGACGCGGCTCAAGGAGAAGAAGCCGGGAGATCTCTCGGACGAGCTGCGGATCGCGCTGGGCATGCCCGTGGGGCCGGTATGGGCACCCCAAATCCATCCAAATCCATCAAAATCCACCCCAAATCCATCAAAATCCACCCCCAAATCCATCAAAATCCACCCCAAATCCATCCCAAACCCCAAATCCATCAAAATCTACCCCAAATCCATCCCAAATCAACCTCAAATCCATCCAGATCCATGCCAAACCCATCCAAATCCCCCCAAATCCATCCAAACTCACCCAAATCCACCCCCAAACCCCAAATCCATCACAAATCCCCCCAAATCCACCCCAAATCCATCAAAATCTACCCCCAAATCCATCCCAAATCAACCTCAAATCCATCCAGATCCACGCCAAACCCATCTAAATCCCCCCAAATCCATCCAAACTCACCCAAATCCACCCCAAATCCATCAAAATCCATCCCAAATCCCCTGAAATCCATCCCAAATCCATCTCAAATCCCAAATCCATCCCAAATCCACCCAAATCCACCCCAAACCCATCCCAAACCCTCCCCAAAATCCCTGGGGAATGCCCCAAAATCCCTGGGAATGGGGAGGGGTCTCCGTTCCCCCCCTGGAATGTTCCATGCCCCAGCATAGGGGGGGGATTGGGCTGCCCCAATCTCCGCTTTAACTTTGGGGTGGGGGGGGTGGAATTTTGGGGTGCTGGGGAGGCTTTGGGGTCCCTTGGGGTGGTTTTTAGGGGTTTTGGGGGTGTTTTAGGGGTGCTGGGGGGGGTTTTGGGGTGCTGACACCCCCCTGTCCCCCCCCAGAACGCTCACAAGGTGCCCCCCCCGTGGGCTGATCGCCATGCAGCGCTACGGACCCCCCCCCTCCTACCCCAACCTCAAAATCCCGGGGCTCAACTCCCCCATCCCCGAGGTGAGGGGGTTTGGGGGTGCTGGGGGGGTTTGGGGGGGGTTTGGGGGTGCTGGGGGGGGGTTTGGGGGGGGGTTTGGGGGTGCTGGGGGGTTTGGGGGGGGTTTGGGGTGCTGGGGGGGGGTTGGGGGGGGTTTGGGGGTGCTCGGGGGGGTTTGGGGGGGGTTTGGGGGTGCTGGGGGGGAATTGGGGGGGTTGGGGGGGGGATTTGGGTGTTTGCAGGGGGGTGTTGGGGGTCTGGGGGGGGATTTGGGGGGTGCTGGGAGGGGTTTGGTGGGGGGGTTGGGGGTGCTGGGGGGTATTCTTGGGGGGGATTTGGGGGTTTTGGGATGCCGGGAGGGGAAATTTGGGTGTTTGAGGGGGGGGTGTTAAGGGTCTGGGGGGGATTTGGGGGTTTTGGGGTGCTGGGGGGGATTTGGGTGTTTGCAGGGGGGGTGTTGGGGGTCTGGGGAGCATTTTTAGGTGTTGGGAGGGAGGAAATTTGGGTGTTGGGGGTGGGGGTTTGGGGTCTGGGGGGCGTTTGGGGTCTGGGGGGGGGGGGTTTGAGGGTTTTGGGGGGGGATTTGGGGGTTTGGGGTCTGGGAGGGGGGGGTTGGGGTCTTGGGGGGGGTCTGTGACCCTCCCCCCCCCAGGTGCTTTTTGAGGGGATTTGGGGGGGTGGGGCTGAATCTGGGGGATTTCAGGAGGATTTGGGGGATCAGGAGGATTTTTGGGGGTCCTGGAGGATTTTTGGGGTGGCTCAGGGAAGATTTTTGGGGGCTCTGGAGGATTTTTGGGGGTTCTGGAGGATTTTTGGGCTGGCTCAGGAGGATTTTTGGGGGTTCTGGAGCATTTCTGGGGGGTCCCTGAGCCCGCTGCCCCCCCAGGGCTGCTCTTTCGGGTACCACGCCGGGGGCTGGGGGAAGCCCCCCGTGGATGAGGACGGGGAAGCCGCTCTACGGAGACGTCTTCGGCACCAACGCCGCCGAGGTTCCAGGTACTGGGGACCCCCGGGACTCCCAAAACCCCCCCAGACCCCCTCAGGACCCCCAAAACCCCTCCAGACCCCCAAAACCCCCCCAGACACCCGCCAGACCCCTTGGACCCCCCAAAACACCCCCAGACACCCCTGGGACCCCCAAAACCCCCCCAGACCCCCCCAGACACCCCTGGGATCCCCAAAACTCCCCCCCCTCAGATACCCTGGGGACCCCCAAAACCCCCACTGGACCCCCCCAGACCCCCCTCGAGACCCTCTAAACCCCCCCCCCCCCCAGACACCCCCAGATCCCCCCAGGACCCCCCCAAATCTCCCGTGGGACTCCCCAAACACCCCCACACACCCCCCTTGGGACCCCCAAAAGCCCCCCAGACCCCCCTGGGAGCTCCCCAAACCCCGCTGGATACCCCCAGACCCCCCTCGGGACCCCCCAGACAAACCCCTTGACCCCCTTGGGACCCCCCTAAACACCCCCAGATCCCCCCAGGACCCCCCCAAACCCCCCCATGGAACCCCCCAAACCCCCCCAGACCCCTCAGGACCCCCCAAACCCCCCCCCAGACACCCCCAAATTCCCCGCCCCCCACCCCACAATCCCCCTCCCCATTTCCAAACCCAGCTTTGGGGGTCTCCAGCCCCAAATCCCCCCCAAAACCCCCCCCCAAAAGCCCCGAGTGACCCCCCGGGGCCCCCCCAGACCAAGGAGGAGGAGGAGGAGATCGGACCGCACGCCCTGGGGGGAGCTGGAGCCCTCGGACGAGGAATCCTCGGAGGAGGAGGAGGAGGAGAGAGCGATGAAGAGAAACCCGACGAGACGGGTTCATCACCCCGCCGACAGGTGGGAACCCCAAAAAAACACCTTGGGAACCCTGAAAACACCACGGGAACCCGAAAAACTCACTGGGAACCTCAAAAAAACAGCCCAGGAACCCCGAAAACACCACGGGAATCCCCAAAAAATACCATGGGAACCTCAAAAACAGCCCAGGAACCCCAAAAAACACCCTGGAACCCCGAAAATACCATGGGAATCCCAAAAACCACCATGGGAACCTCAAAAACAGCCCAGGAACCCCAAAAACAGCCTGGGAACCTCCAAAAACACCCTGGAACCCCGAAAATACCACGGGAATCCCAAAAACAGCCCAGGAACCCCAAAAACAGCCT
Organism: Poecile montanus; assembly: GCA_038429875.1. Lineage (NCBI taxonomy): Eukaryota > Metazoa > Chordata > Aves > Passeriformes > Paridae > Poecile > Poecile montanus. The sequence continues at coordinate 1,067,067 of CM076533.1, forward strand.
GGAACCTCCAAAAACACCCCTGGAACCCCGAAAATACCACGGGAATCCCAAAAACAGCCCGGGAATCCCAACAAAACAACTGGGAACCCCAAAAACACCACAGGAACCCCAAAAAACCTCACTGGGAACCCAAAAAAAACACCCTGGGAACCCCAAAAAGCACCATGGGAACCCCAAAAACAGCCCGGGAATCCCAAAAAAAAACAACTGGGAACCCCCAAAAAACACCACGGGAACCCCAAAAACACCACGGGAATTCCAAAAAAAACAACCTGGGAACCCCAAAAAACACCACGGGAACTCCGAAAAACTCACTGGGAACCCAAAAAAAACTCATTGGGAACCCTGAAAAACAGCTGGAACCCCAAAAAAACACCCTGAGAACCCCAAAAACACCCTGAGAACCCTGAAAACACCCTGGGAACCCCAAAAGCCACCCTTGGGAACCCCAAAAACACCATGGGAACCCTGAAAAAACAACTGGGAACCCCAAAAAACACCATGGGAACCCCCAAAAACACCATGGGAACCCCAAAAAAACAACTGGGGAACCCCAAAAAACACCCTGAGAACCCCAAAAAACTCCTCAGGGACCCTCCCAGGCCCCCCCAAATCCCCCCATGAAAGGGGGGAGATCCCACGGGGGATTTTCCTTTGGGGTGGGGAACGGGGCCCATCCCCCTCCCATCCTAACTGGGGGGTACCCCCAAACCTTTGGGGTGTCCCCCCCACCCCCGGCTGCCCCCCCTGAACCCCCAAATTCACCCCCCCCAGTGGATTGATCACCCCGGGGGGCTTCTCCTCGGTGCCGGCCGGGATGGAGACCCCGGAGCTGATCGAGCTCCGCAAGAAGAAAATCGAGGAGGCCATGGATGGGTGAGGGGGTCTGGGGGGGGTCTGGGGGGGATTTGGGGTTCAGGGGGGAATTTTGGGGGGGTTTTGGCAGGATTTGGGGGGATTTGGGGTTTTGGGGGGCTCGGGGAAGTTTGGGGAGCTCAGGGGGGGTTTGGGGGGTTTGGGGTTCAGAGGGGAATTTTAGGGGTTTTGGGGGGGATTTGGGGTTTTGGGGGTCTCGGGGAAGTTTGGGGGTTTTGGGGTTCAGGGGGGGGAATTTGGGGGGATTTGGGGTTTTGGGGGGCTCAGGGAGGTTTAGGGAGCTTGGAGGGGATTGGAAGAGTTTGGGGTTCAGGGGGGATTTGGGGGGGGCTTGGGGTTTTGGGGGGCTGAGGGAAGTTTGGGAATTGGGGAATTTGGGGGGGTTTGGGGTTCAGAGGGAAATTTTGGAGGATTTGGGGTCATTTTGGGGGGGCTTGGAGAGGTTTAGGGAGCTTGGGAGGGTTTGGAGGAGTTTGGGGTTCAGGGGGAATTTTGGGGGGGTTGGGGGGGATTTGGGGGGCTCTGGGAAGTTTGGGGAGCTCAGGGAGGTTTGGAGGCTTTGGGGGACTGGAAGAGTTTGGGGTTCAGAGGGGATTTGGGGGGGATTTGGGGTTTGGGGGGCCTCGGGGGGGTTTGGGGGCTCGGGGGGGTTGGGGGGCTCGGGGGGGTTTGGGGTTCAGGGGGGATTTGGGTGGGGGTTGGGGTTTTGGGGGGGATTTGGGGTTTTGGGGGGCCTCAGGGAGGTTTAGGGAGCTTGGAGGGGATTGGAAGAGTTTGGGGTTCGGGGGATTTGGGGGGGGCTTGGGGTTTTGGGGGGCTGAGGGAAGTTTGGGAATTTGGGGGAATTTGGGGGGTTTGGGGTTCAGGGGGGAATTTTGGAGGATTTGGGGTCATTTTAGGGGGGCTTGGGGAGGTTTAGGGAGCTCAGGGGGATTTGGGGGGGGTTTGGGTTCAGGGAGGGAATTTTGGGGGGGTGGGGGGGATTTGGGGATTTGGGGGGCTCTGGGAAGTTTGGGGAGCTCAGGGAGGTTTGGAGGCTTTGGGGGACTGGAAGAGTTTGGGGTTCAGGGAGGAATTTTGGGGAGTTTTGGGGGATTTGGGGGATTTTGGGGGCTGAGGAGGGTCAGGGTGTGAGGGGGGTCAGGATTTTGGGCTCAGGAGATTTTGGGGTGCTGAGGAAATGGGGGAGGGTGTTGGGGGGGGTTTTGGGGTGCTGGGGGAGGTTTTGGGGTGACCCCAGGGCCCCCCCCACCCATCCTGAACCCCCCAAAAAGGAGCGAGACCCCCCCAGCTGTTCACGGTGGTCCCCGAGAAGCGAACGGCGACCGTGGGGCACGGCCATGATGGGCTCCACACACATCTACGACATGTCTGCGGTGAGACCCCCAAAAAACAGCCTGGGACCCCCAAAAACAGCCTGGGACCCCCAAAAAACAGCCTGGGACCCCCAAAAAACAGCCTGG
>CM076533.1:1070405-1188103 GCA_038429875.1 Poecile montanus
AGCAAAAAATCATCCCCAGGGAGCCCAAAATTGCCCCGAAGAGCCCCAAAATTCCCCCCAGAGACTCGAAAACCTCCCCAGAGACCCCAAAAACCTCCCCAGAGACCCCAAAATTATCCCAAAGATCCCCAAAATCCCCCCCAGAGACCCCAAAATCCCCCCCAAAGAGCCCAAAATTCCCCCACAGAGACCCAAAAACCTCCCCAGAGACCCCAAATTACTCCAAAATCCCAAAATCACCCCCAGAGACCCCAAAATCCCCCCCAGAGACCCCAAAATCCTCCCCAATTCCTTTCTGGGACCCTCCCAAGCCCCCCCAAATGGGGCAGGACCCCTCCCCCACTCACCATCAGGGTTGGGGGTCCTGGGGAGGCTCCCCCGACGCTCTGGGGGGCACAGGGAGGGTCAAGGGGGTGAGGACCCCCCAGTGACCCCAAAATCCCCCCAAAATCCTCCCCAGTGACCCCAAAATCCCCCCAAAATCCTCCCCAGTGACCCCAAAATCCCCCCCAGTGACCCAAAATCCTCTCATGACCCCAAAATCCCCCCAGTGACCCCAAAATCCCCCCAGAGACCCCAAAATCCCCCCAAAACCCCCCAAAATCCCGGGGGGGGGTCAGGACTCACCGTGGCCGGGGGGTGGGGGAGGGGGCAGCAGCTGCTTCTCTGTGGGGGGGAGGGGAGAAAAGTGGGGGGAGGGGTCAGTGGGGGAGGGGGGCTGGGGGGGATTTTGGGGTCCCCAAAGGATTTTTTGGGGGATTCCTGGTGGATTTTGGGGATTCCGAGGGAATTTGGGAGGGTTCTGATGGATTTTTGGGGGTCCCAGGTGCATTTTGGGGGATCCCAGGTGCATTTTGGGGGGTCCCAGTGCATTTTGGGGGGTTCCAGGTCCATTTTGGGGTTCCAGGTGACTTTTGGGGGTTCCCAGGTGCATTTTAAGGATTCCCAGGTGCATTTTGGGGGGTCCCAGGTCCATTTTGGGGGGTTCCAGGTCCATTTTGGGGTTTCCCAGGTGCATTTTGGGGGGTCCCAGGTCCATTTTGGGGGTCCCAGGTGCATTTTGAGGGGTCCCAGGTGCATTTTGGGGTTCCCCAGGTGTATTTCGGGGAGGGGTCTCTCACCCCCCCGCTGCTGTCGCCGCCGCAGCCGCTCCTGGAGCCGCCCCTCAAACGTCGCCGCTTCGGCCTCGGACGCGAAGTTCAGCCCCGCCCACCCCTCCTGAGCCAATCAGGAGCGGCCGTGGGCAGCCTGGCCACGCCCACTTACCCAGGCCACGCCCACTTTCCTTATATGGCATTGCCCCATTGATAACCACGCCCACTTTCCCTTATATGGCATTGTCCCACCCATTGATAACCACGCCCACTTTCCCTTATATGGCATTGCCCCATTGATAACCACGCCCACTTTCCCTTATATGGCATTGCCCGTTGATAACCACGCCCACTTTCCCTTATATGGTCATGTCCTGATTAACAAAGGCCACGCCCACTGCCACGCCCATTCCCTTATATGGTCATGCCATGAATACAAAGGCCACGCCCACTCCCTTATATGGTCATGCCCTTATTAGAGGCCACGCCCATTGCCACGCCCATGCCCTTATATGGTTATGTTGTTAATACAAAGGCCACACCCACTGTCACACCCATGCCCTTATATGGTCATGCCCTGATTAGAGGCCACGCCCACTCCCTTATATGGTCATGCCCTGATTTACAATGGCCACGCCCACTGCCACACCCATGCCCTTATATGGTCATGCACCATCAAGCACAGGCCACACCCACACAACGTGACCACGCCCATTCTCTCTGGCCACGCCCACTCAATTAAACCACGCCCACCCAAAATTGGCCCTGTCCATATCCCCATTGGCCACGCCCCCTCTTGGCCACGCCCCCAGCCTCGCCCACTCACATGGCTGATGAAGGTGTGGAAAAAAGGGGGGTGGGGGTCTTGTAGCCCATCCCCCCCTGCAGCTCCTGCTCCCACCAGAGCTCCCCAGCCTGCAGGGGAGGGTGGATTTGGGGTCAGGGACCCCCCAAAATCCCCAAAACCCCCCAGGACCCCCCAAAATCCCCCCAGGACCCCCCAAAACCCCCCCCAGGACCCCCAAAACCCCTCAGGACCCCCAAAACCCCTCAGGACCCCCCAAAACCCCCCAGGACCCCTCAAAACCCCCCCCAGGACCCCCAAAACCCCTCAGGACCCCCCAAAACCCCCCAGGACCCCCCAAAACCCCAACCCCAAACCCCTCCCCCCATCCTGGGATTTTGCGGATTCCCCCAGAATTTTGGGGACTTCTCCAAATTTTGGGGGTCCCCACTTGGATTTGGGATCCCCCCACAGGATTTGGGGACCCCCCCGCAGGATTTAAGGACCCCCCCCCAATTTTTAGGACCTCCTCCCAAAATTTTGGGGAGCCCTCCGTGATTTTGGGACCCCCCCAGAATTTGGGACCCTCCTCAAATAAGAAAACGATGAAACAAAAGCAATGGGGGCTGTCCTGGACCCCTCCCCCAAGTTTTAGGGACCCCCCCCAGGATTTTGGGGACCCCAGAACTCACGGGCAGGCGGAAGATGCGGATGAAGTAGGAGCGGCGGGGGCTGTCCCGCACCAGGCAGGCGACGCCGCAGCCCCGAAGGGTCCAGGAGCCCCCCGGGACCCCCCCGGGACCCCCAGGGACCCCCCCGGGGACCCCCCCGGGCTCGGCCACCAGCAGCTGGACCACGGCTGTCACCAGGGTCTGTGGGGACACGGAGGGGTGGGACCCCCGGCACCCCAAAATCCATCCCAGGGACCCCAAAATCCCCCCAAAATCCATCCCGGGGATCCCAAAATCCATCCTGGAGACCCCAAAATCCAGTCCAGAGACACCAAAATCCATCCCAGGAACCCCAAAATCCATCCCAGGAACCCCAAAATCCATCCCAGGGACCTCAAAATCCCCCCAAAATCCATCCCGGGGATCCCAAAATCCATCCCAGGGACACCAAAATCCATCCTGGAGACCCCAAAATCCATCCCAGAAACCCCAAAGTCCATCCTGGAGACCCCAAAATCCCCCAAGATTGACCCAAAATCCATCCCAGGAACCCCAAAATCCATCCCAGGGACACCAAAATCCCCCAAAATCCATCCCAGGGACCCCAAAATCCATCCTAGGGGACACCAAAATCCATCCGGGGACCCCAAAATCCATCCTGGAGACCCCAAAATCCAGTCCAGAGACACCAAAATCCATCCCAGGAACCCCAAAATCCATCCAGGAACCCCAAAATCCATCCTGGAGACCTCAAAATCCCCCAAGATTGACCCAAAATCCATCCCAGAGACCCCAAAATCCCCCCAAAATCCATCCCAGAGATCCCAAAATCCATCCCAGGGACCCCAAAATCCATCCCAGAGACCCCAAAATCCATCCCAGTCCCCCCCAGTTCCCTCCCAGTCCCCCCCAGTTCCCTCTCACTGCTCCCAGTTCCCTCCCAGTCCCCCCCAATCCCTCCCAGTCCCTCCCAATTCCTCCCGAGTCCCTCCCAGTGCTCCCCCAGTGCCTCCCAGTCCCTCCCAGTCCCCCCAAATCCCTCCCAGTGCCCCCCAGTTCCCTCCCAGTTCCCCCCAGTCCCCCCCAGTCCCTCCCAGTCCCCCCCAGTTCCCTCTCACCTCTCCCAGTCCCCCCCAGTCCCCTCCCAGTCCGTCCCAGTCCCCCCCAGTGTCCCCCAGTTCCACCCCAGTGCCCTCCAGTCACCCTCAGCCCCTCTCAGTCCCCTCCCAGTCCCTCCCAGTTCCTCCCAGTCCCTCCCAGTTCCTCCCAGTCCCTCCCAGTCCCCTCCCAGTGCTCCCCAGTCCCCTCCCAGTCCCTCCCAGTCCCCTCCCAGTCCCTCCCAGTTCCTCCCAGTCCCTCCCAGTCCCCTCCCAGTCCCTCCCAGTGCTCCCCAGTGCCCCCCCAGTCCCCTCCCAGTTCCTCCCAGTCCCTCCCAGTTCCCCCCAGTCCGTCCCAGTTCCCCCAGTTCCTCACCACGCATTTCCTGCCCAGCAGCTCGAAGATCCTCAGGTTCTCCTGCTGCTCCAGCAGCTCCGAGGGGACGTTGTCCCCCCCCTGCCGCCCCCCCCGGCTCATCCCCAATTCCAGGGGGTCCCCAAAAACCCCAAAAACCCCAAAAAAACCCCAAAAAAAAAACCCCAAAAATACAAAAAAATTCTACTCAAAAATACCAAAAAATAACCAAAAAACCCCCAAAAAAACCTAAAAAAACACCCCAAGAAAATACAAAAAATACCAAAAAAAGCCCCCAAAAATTATAAAAAAACCAAACACAAAACCCAAAAAAAATTCCCAAAAAAGTACCCAAAAATAACAAAAAATAACAAAAAAGACCTTAAAAAACCCTAAAAAAACACCTCAAGAAAATACCAAAAAATACCAAAAAAGTAAAAAAAAAGCCCCGAAAAAAACAAAAAAAACCCACCCAAAAATACCAAAAAATAAACAAAAAATCCTATTAAAAAAAAACAAGAAAATACCAAAAAAGTACAAAAAAAATACAAAAAAAACCCAAAAACCCCAAAAACCCCAAAATAAAACCACCAAAAAACTACAAAAAAAAAACAAAACAAAAAAACCCCAAAAAATCCCAAAAAAACAAACAGAAAAAAAACTCCAAAAAATATCAAAAAAACCTAAAAAAACCCAAAAAAACACCCCACAAAAATAAAAAAAAAAATACAAAAAAATTACAAAAAAACCCCAAAAAAACCTCAAAAAAAAACCCCAAAAAACACCCAAAATAAAAACCCAAAATAAAAACCCAAAAAAGCCTAAAAAATTTAAAAAAAAAACTAAAATAACCCAAAAAAACCCAAAAAACCCAAAATTAAACCCAAAAAAGCCCCCAAAAAACCAAAATAAAACCCAAAAAAGCCCCAAAAAGGCCCAAAAAGGCCCCAAAGGCTCCGGGGGCCCCGAGGTCTCTTCCGGGCGGAAGCGCCCAAAGGTGGTGGGGACGTCACCTCCGGACTGGGAGGAACTGGGGGAACTGGGAGGGACTGGGGGGCACTGGGAGGGACTGGGGGGCACTGGGAGGGACTGGGGGGCACTGGGAAAGGGAACTGGGGGAACTGGGAGGGACTGGGGGGCACTGGGAGGGCACTGGGAGGTACTGGGAAAGGGAACTGGGGGAACTGGGAGGGACTGGGAAGGGGGACTGGGGGAACTGGGAGGGACTGGGAGGGACTGGGGGGCACTGGGAGGGGAACTGGGGGAACTGGGAGGGACTGGGAAGGGGAACTGGGGGAACTGGGAGGGACTGGGAGGGACTGGGGGGCACTGGGAGGGGAACTGGGGGAACTGGGAGGGACTGGGAAGGGGAACTGGGGGAACTGGGAGGGACTGGGAGGGACTGGGGGGCACTGGGAGGGGAACTGGGGGAACTGGGAGGGACTGGGAGGTACTGGGAAAGGGAACTGGGGGAACTGGGAGGGACTGAGAGGGACTGGGAGGGACTGGGAGGGGAACTGGGGTAACTGGGAGGGACTGGGGGGCACTGGGGAGGGGAACTGGGGGAACTGGGAGGGACTGGGAGGGACTGGGGGGCACTGGGAGGGGAACTGGGGGAACTGGGAGGGACTGGGAGGGACTGGGGGGCACTGGGAGGGGAACTGGGGGAACTGGGAGGGACTGGGGGGCACTGGGAGGGGAACTGGGGGAATTGGGAGGGACTGGGAAAGGGAACTGGGCACACTGGGAGGGATTGAGGGGAACTGGGAGGGACTGGGAAGGACTGGAAAGGGGAACTGGGGTAACTGGGAGGGCACTGAGGGCACTGGGAGGGGAACTGGGGTAACTGGGAGGGACTGGGGGGCACTGGGAGGGGAACTGGGAGGGACTGGGGGGCACTGGGAGGGGAACTGGGGGAACTGGGAGCACCCTCAGCCAGCAACAGAAGCCAAACTGGGAACACTGGGAAAATCCCAGTCCCGGCCCCGCCCCTGCCCACACCCTCCCAGTTCATACTGGGAACTCCCCAGTCCATACTGGGAACAGTAAATCACTCCCCAGTTCATACTGGGATCCCCCAATTCCTTCCCAGTTCATACTGGGATCCCAAACTCCTTCCCAGTTCATACTGGGATCCCAAACTCCTTCCCAGTTCATACTGGGAGGCCCAAAACCCTTCCCAGTCCCTCCCAGTCCCCACTGGGAGCTCCCAATTCCTTCCCAGTCCATACTGGGATCCCCCATTTCATTCCCAATCCATAATGGGAGCTCCCAACCCCCTCCCAGTCCATACTGGGAGCCCCCAAACCCCTCCCAGTCCATCCCAGTCCATACTGGGAGCCCCCAGCCCCCTCCCAGTCCGTCCCAGTCCATACTGGGAGCTCCCAACCTCCTCCCAGTCTGTCCCAGTTCATACTGGGAGCCCCCAAACCCCTCCCAGTCCATCCCAGTCCATACTGGGAGCCCCCAAACCCCTCCCAATCCATACTGGGAGCTCCCAACCCCCTCCCAGTCCATACTGGGAGCCCCCAGCCCCCTCCCAGTCCGTCCCAGTTCATACTGGGAGCCCCCAGCCCCCTCCCAGTCCGTCCCAGTCCATACTGGGAGCCCCCAGCCCCCTCCCAGTCCGTCCCAGTCCATACTGGGAGCCCCCAGCCCCCTCCCAGTCCGTCCCAGTCCATACTGGGAGCCCCCAGCCCCCTCCCAGTCCGTCCCAGTCCATACTGGGAGCTCCCAACCCCCTCCCAGTCCGTCCCAGTCCATACTGGGAGCCCCCAAACCCCTCCCAGTCCATCCCAGTCCATACTGGGAGCCACACCAGTACCAGGCATCGTTTATTGGCGCTTCCGGCACCTCCGGGACCCCCCCGGGCTGGGGGGGGAGGGGCAATAAATAAAGGGGGGGGGAGGGGAGAAGGCACCCAGGGTGGGGGGAGGGGAGGGGCAGGAACTGGTTTGTACTGGTCCATACTGGGAGAAGGCCTATGGGCATCAACGCAGCAGTGGGGACACCCTACCGGTCCATACTGGTCTGTACTGGTCCGTACTGGGAGGACGCAAGGCCACGCGGGTGAAGAGATCCTGGGCGAGCTCCGGACTGGTTTGAACTGGTTTGTACTGGTTTGTACTGGTTTGTACTGGGAGGACGCAAGGCCACGCCGGTGAAGAGCTCCCAGTTTGGCTGCCGGACTGGTCTGTACTGGTCCGTACTGGTCCGTACTGGTGCGTGCTGGGATGGCTGAAGGCCACGGCAAGGCACTGGTCCATACTGGTCCATACTGGTCCGTACTGGTCCGTACTGGTCCACACTGGTCCGGCACAAAGCGATGCGTGTGGGGCTCCCAGCTGGGCTCCCAGCCCCATACTGGTCCATACTGGTCCATACTGGTCCGGCCCAAGGCCACGCAGCTGCTGAAGTTCCCAGCCGGGATGCTGCGCTGCTCCGTACTGGTTTATACTGGTTCATACTGGGATGGCCCATGGTGGTGCAGAACCCAGCAGGGAGGCACTGGGCTGTACTGGTTTATACTGGGAGGGGTCGTGGGGAGGTCTGGGGGTCCCTGCTGACCACAGGGTGGCCCTGGGGTCCCTGAGGTGGCCCTGGGGACCCTGAGGTGGCCTTGGGGACCCTGAGGTGGCCTTGGGGACCTCGTGGTGGCCTTGGGGACCCTGAGGTGGCCTTGGGGACCCCAAAAGGACCCCCCTGACCCCAGGTGGGGTCCCCACGGTGTCCTACAGACCCTGACAGTGACCAAAGGGTCCTCAAGGTGACCTCAGGACCTCTCTGAGATGTTCCATGGGGTCTCCACCTTGTCCTACAGACCTCCAGTGATCTTGGAGACCCTCAAGGTGACCTCAGGACCTCTCTATGTTGTTCCATGGGGTCTCCACCTTGTCCTACAAACCCCCAGTGACTTTGGAGACCCTCACAACCAACTCAGGACCTCTCTTGAGATCTTCTATGGGTTCTCCATGCTGTCCTACAAACCCCCAGCGACTCTGGAGCCTCTCATAACGACCTCAAGACCCCTTTGAGATGTTCCATGGGGTCTCCACCTCGTCCTACAAACCTCCAGTGACTCTGGACAACCTCAGGACCTCTCTGAGATGTTTTATGGGCTCTCCACCTTGTCCTACAGACCTCAAGTGATTTTGAAACCTCTCATGATGATCTCAAGACCCCTTTGAGATGTTTTATGGGGTCTCCACCTTGTCCTACAAACCTCCAGTGATTTTAGAGCCTCTCACAACAACCTCAAGACCCCTTCGAGATGTTCCATGGGGTCTCCATGCTGTCCTATAAACCCCCAGTGACTTTGGAGACCCTCAAGATGACCTCAAGCCCTCTCTGAAATGTTTTATGGGGTCTCCACCTTGTCCTACAAATCTTCATTAACTTTGGAGCTTCTCATGATGACCTCAAGCCCTCTCTGAGATGTTTTATGGGGTCTCCACCTTGTCCTACAAACCCCCAGCGACTCTGGAGCCTCTCACAACCATCTCAAGACCCCTTTGAGACATTTTATGGAGTCTCCACCTTGTCCTACAGATCTCCAGTGACTTTGGAGCCTCTCATGATGATTTCAAGACCCCTTTGAGATGTTCCATGGGGTCTCCACCTTGTCCTACAAGCCCCCAGTGACTCTGGAGCCTCTCACAACCATCTCAAGACCCCTTTGAGATGTTTTATGGGGTTTCCACCTTGTCCTACAGACCCCCAGTGACTTTGGAGACCCTCAAGGTGACCTCAAGCCCTCTCTGAGATGTTTTATGGGGTCTCAATGCTGTCCTCCAGCTCTCCAGTAACTCCGGAGCCTCTCACAACCACCTCAAGACCCCTTTGAGATGCTCCATGGGGTCACCACCTTGTCCTACAAACCCCCAGTGACTCTGGAGCCTCTCACAACCACCTCAAGACCCCTTTGAGATGTTCCATGAACCCACCACCCACCAACACCCCCCCTCCCCATCCCCCACCCCCACCAAAGACCCCAAACACACCCTCCCCCACCCCCCATTACCCCGATGGAGACCCCAGCTGGTCTCCCCCGGGCGCGGACCCTCCCCACCCCTCCAGGTACCTGGCGAAGAGCCCCTTGGCGCGGCGCAGGACGCGGGGCAGGTGGTGGCGCCGCACCAGGCGGTCGAAGTGCATGGCCACCTCGTTGTAGTCGCCGGCGCGCGCCATGACGGCGTCGCGCTGCTCCAGCAGCATGGCGAGGCAGACGAAGAGCAGGAAGGGGTTCCCCTGGCCCAGCTCTTCTGGCGGTGGCAGAGGAGCTCCGTCGTCCTCCACCGTCACCTCCTCGTCCGAGGAGGAGGAGCCTGAGGAGCAGGAGGAGGAGGAGGAGGAGGAGGAGGAGGAGGAAGGGTCTTCCCAAGCCCAACGGCCGCCCCAAGGGTCTTCGGGGGTGGTGGGGTTGGTGGGGGTGGTTTTGGGGTGGTGGTGGTCGTCCTTGAGGTCGTGGTGGTCATCTATGGGGTTGTCATGGTCTTCCTTGGGGTTGTGGTGGTCATCCTTGGAGTTGTGGTCATCCCTGGGGTCATGGTGGCCATCCCTGGGGTCATGGTAGTCATCCCTGGGGTCATGGTGGCCATCTCTGGGGTTGTGGTGGTCATCCTTGGGGTCATGGTGGCCATCCCTGGGGTCATGGTGGCCATCTCTGGGGTCATGGTGGCCATCTCTGGGGTCATGGTGGCCATTCTTGGGATCATGGTGGCCATCTTTGGGGTTCTGCTGGTCATCCTTGGACTTGTGGTCATCCTTGGAGGTGTTGTGGCCATCCCTGGGGTCATGGTGGCCTTCTCCAAAGCTGTGTCCATCTCCAAGGTCACCCTGAACCTCTTTGGGGTCACCTCGTCCTTCTCCTGGCCCATGGCCCTCTCTGTGGTCACCGTGTCCTCTCCTGGGGTCACCGTGTCCTCTCCTGGGGTCACCCCCAGCCCCCCAGCAGAGGCTCCGGGGTCTCTGCTCCATCTCCAGGGCGTCCGTGCCCTCCTCCACCCTCCTGGGGCCACCCCAGGAGTCCTCGGGGGCTTCTCCACCATCCCTGGGGGGTCTCCCCTGGACCTTCCTGGAGCTCTCGGAACCTTCCTGAACCTTCTTCAAGCTCCTGGGACCCTCCTGGTTGTCCCCGGCACCACCGGGGACGTCGCTGGAGCTCTTGGAGTCATCTCTGGAGCTCCTGGAACCTTCCTGGATGCTCTTGGAACCTTCTAGAAGATCACTGGAGCTCTTGGGACCTTCCTGGATGCTCTTGGAGCCTTCTAGAAAATCACTGGAGCTCTTGGGACTCTTGAGGACATCACTGGAGCTCTTGGGACCTTCCAGAATATCACTGGAAGTCTTGGGACCTCCTTGGATGCTCTTAGAACCTTCTAGAAGATCACTGGAGCTCTTGGGACTCTTGAGGACATCACTGGAGCTCTTGGGACCTTCCTGGATGCTCTTAGAACCTTCCAGAACATCACTGGAGCTCTTGGGACCTCCTTGGATGCTCTTAGAACCTTCCAGAACATCGCTGCAGCTCTTGGAACCTTCCTGGATGCTCTTAGAACCTTCCAGAACATCATTGGAGGTCTTGGGACCTTCCTGGATGCTCTTAGAACCTTCCAGAACATCACTGGAGCTCTTGAGACCTTCCTGGATGCTCTTAGAACCTTCCAGAACATCGCTGCAGCTCTTGGAACCACTGGCAACCTCTCCAGAACCCTCCAAACCACCCCCAGAACCCTTCAAACCCCCAAACCCACCTCCAGAACCTTCCGTCACCCCACCACCACCACCACCACCATCCTCCTCCACCGCCACCTTCCTCCTCCTCCTCCTCCTCCTGGGCGGCCGCGGCCGCAGCCCCCTCCTCTCCCTCCACCCCCTCCCCGCCCTCCTCGCCCCCAGGGGCGCCCCCAGCAGCGGCACCCCGGGGCGCGGCGGCGCCGGCGCCGGCGGCAGCGAGCTCCAGGTGATCTCCAACACCTTCAGGGCGTCCTCGAAGGCGAACTCCCGCTTCAGCTCCAACAACAACCAGCGGTAGCAGAAGAGCAGGTCGTGAGCGCCGCGCGCCGCCAGGAACGCCCAGAAGGCCGGGTCGGCGCGGCGCAGGAGCCGCCGCAGGTGAGCGAACGCCCGCGAGAGGCCGCGGCCGCCGGGGCGGAAGCGCGGCGCCAGCCGGCGCATCAAGGAGCAGAAGCACAGGTAAGCTTGAGCTTCATCATCCAGCACGGCCAAGAGCGGCGCGGCCACGTCCGACATGCCCTGGCAGTAGGACATGCGCGGGTGGCCCAGGGCGAAGGTGGTCAGCAGGGCTTGGAGGGCGGCCAGGTGAGGGTGACCTTCCTCGGGGCCGCCGAAGTAAGGGTGGGCGCGGTCGGTGCGCACCACGTCCTTGCGGACGGCGGCGGCCACCTGGGCCAGCTCGGCCGGCGGCGTGCGGGTGGCCAGGGCCACCTTCAGGGAGGAGTACTCGGCCGCCTTCAGGCGCAGGTGGGACAGGCGCTCCTGGCCCGTGAGGCCCGAGGGGAAAACGTTCAGCAGGTAACGCCAGACCACCTGCAGAGGGGGAGAGGACAGGTGAGAACAGGAAAACGTTCAGCAGGTAACGCCAGACCACCTGCAGAGGGGGAGGGGACAGGTGAGAACAGCTGGAGAGGGGGAGGGGACAGGTGAGAACACCTGGAGAGGGGGAGGGGACAAGTGAGAGAGGGGAAACGTTCTGCAGGTAACGCCAGAGCACCTGGAGAGGGGAATGGGACAGGTGAGAACAGCTGGAGAGGAAGAGAGGACAGGTGAGAACACCTGGATGAGGGGATGGGACAGGTGAGAACACCTGGAGAGGGGGAGGGGACAGGTGAGAACACCTGGAGAGGGGGAGGGGACAGGTGAGAACAGGAAAACGTTCAGCAGGTAACGCCAGAGCACCTGGAGAGGGGGAGGGGACAGGTGAGATGGGAATGGGACAGGTGACAACACCTGGAGGGGGAATGGGACAGGTGAGAGCAGGAACATGTCCAGCAGGTAACACCAGAACACCTGTCCAAGGGACACTGAGGCTCAGAGAGGCTCAAAGGTGACCCCAGGTGGAATCAGAGAATCCTCAGGTGTCGCTCAGGGTGGACCTGAGGATCCCCAGGTGTGACATCAGATCCCCAACTGTGATTCAGGTGAGACCAGAACACCCCAGGTGTGACTCAGGTGACACCACAACACCCCAGGTGTGACTCAGGTGACACCACAACACCCCAGGTGTGATTCAGGTGACACCACAACACCCCAGGTGTGATTCAGGTGAGACCACAACACCCCAGGTGTGACTCAGGTGAGACCAGAACACCCCAGGTGTGATTCAGGTGAGACCACAACACCCCAGGTGTGACTCAGGTGAGACCAGAACACCCCAGGTGTGACTCACGTGACACCAGAACACTCCAGGTGTGTCCCAGGTGTGCCCACAACCCCTCCAGGTGTGCCCCAGGTGTGATCAGGACCCTCCCAGGTGTGTCTGACTGTACCCCTGCCCCCCCAGGTGTGATCAGAACCCCCCCAGGTGTGTCTGACTGCAGCCATGCCCCCCCAGGTGTGCCCCAGGTGTGATCAGGACCCCCCCAGGTGTGACCAGAACCCCCCCAGGTGTGATCAGAACCCCCCAGGTGTGATCAGAACCCCCCCAGGTGTGATCAGAACCCCCCAGGTGTGACCAGAACCCCCCCCAGGTGAACCCCAGGTGTACCCCAGGTACAACCACACCCCCAGGTGCACCCCACGAGCTTTTCCTGTGTCTCACCTTGCGCAGGCCGGGCTCGACGCCGCCGTGGAAGACGTGCAGCCGCAGCTCCTGGGGCCGCAGCAGGCGCCCACCTGGGCCCAGGTACGACCTCAGGTCGGCGTCGCTCAGGGGGGCGCAGGGCGGGGGAGGGGGAGGGGGCGGCGACACCGCCGGGGTCCCCTCGGGCCACGCCAGGGCCGCCTGCGCCCGCGCCAGCGTCCGGCCCACCTGCGGGGAACGGCACAGGTGCGCTGCGACGGCGCCGGAAGCTTCCGGAGGGGGCGGGGAGAAGCTTCACCTGTGGCCAGGTGTGCTCACCTGTGCCAGCAGCGCCTGGGTGAAGGGCAGGGCGGCCGCCAGCAGCGAGCGGCGCTCGGGGAGAGGCTCGGCCGCCGCCACCTCCCGCGGGCTGATGATGTCCCAGTCCTCCAGCAGCGGGCCTGGGGATGGCACACCTGAGCTACAGGTAACTGAGGGACCTGGGAACCCCGCCTGACACACCTGAGAGACCTGGGAACCCCTCCTGACACACCTGAGAGACCTGGGAACCCCTCCTGACACACCTGAGCTACAGGTAACTGAGGGACCTGGGAACCCCTCCTGACACACCTGAGGGACCTGAGAGCTCCCCCTGACACACCTGAGAGACCTGGGAACCCCACCTGACACGCCTGAGAGCTCAACCTGACACACCTGAGCTACAGGTAACTGAGAGACCTGGGAGCTCTGCCTGACACACCTGAGCTACAGGTAACTGAGGGACCTGGGAGCTCTGCCTGACAGACCTGAGGGACCTGGGAACCCCACCTGACACACCTGAGCTACAGGTAACTGAGGGACCTGGGAACCCCACCTGACACACCTGAGCTACAGGTAACTGAGAGACCTGGGAACCTCACCTGACACACCTGAGAGCTCAACCTGACACACCTGAGCTACAGGTAACTGAGAGACCTGGGAGCTCTGCCTGACACACCTGAGCTACAGGTAACTGAGAGACCTGGGAACCCCACCTGACACACCTGAGCTACAGGTAACTGAGAGACCTGGGAACCCCGCCTGACACACCTGAGAGACCTGGGAACCCCGCCTGACACACCTGAGGGACCTGGGAATCCCGCCTGACACACCTGAGCTACAGGTAACTGAGGGACCTGGGAACCCCACCTGACACACCTGAGAGACCTGGGAACCCCTCCTGACACACCTGAGCTACAGGTAACTGAGAGACCTGGGAGCTCCACCTGACACACCTGAGCTACAGGTAACTGAGAGACCTGGGAGCTCCACCTGACACACCTGAGCTACAGGTAACTGAGGGACCTGGGAGCTCTGCCTGAGGCACCTGAGCCCCGCCCTGGGACCCTCCCCCGGGTGCCCAGCACCGCCTGACACCCAAACAAAAGCAACTGAGTGTCCCAGGGGTGGATCCTCAGGTGTGTCCCCACTCTCCCAGGTGTGTCCCCATTCTCCCAGGTGTGTCCCCACTCTCCCAGGTGTGTCCCCACTCTCCCAGGTGTGTCCCCACTCTCCCAGGTGTGTCCCCACTCTCCCAGGTGTGTCCCAGGTGTGTTCCCCCTGTGCACAGGTGTGTTCCAGGTGTGTTTTCCCTCCCTAGGTGTATTCCAGGTGTGTCCCCTCATGCCCAGGTGTGTCCCCACCCACCCAGGTGTGTCCCTTCATGCCCAGATGTGTTCCAGGTGTGTTTTCCCTCCCTAGGTGTATTCCAGGTGTGTCCCCCTGTGCCCAGGTGTGTCCCAGCTATGTCTGTGACTATCCCAGGTGTATCTCAGGTGTGTTTTCCCTTTCCAGGTGTACTCCAGGTGTGTCCCTTTGTGCCCAGCTGTACCACAGGTGTGTCCCAGATGATTTCTCCCACCCAGGTGCGTTTGTGAGTGTCCCAGGTGTATCCCAGGTGTGTCCCCCACCACCCAGGTGTACCACAGGTGCGTCCCAGATGATTTCTCCCACCCAAGTGCGTTTGTGAGTGTCCCAGGTGTATCCCAGGTGTGTCTCCACCCACCCCATCACATCCCAGGTGTGTCCCAGGTGTGTCCCAGGTGTGTCCCAGGTGTGTCACTCACTGTCGGGGGGGTTCCTGACGTCCAGGCGCAGCCTCAGGGTGGGCCGGGCGCAGGTGAAGGCGTTGGCCAGGTCACCATCGCTCAGCAGAGGCACAAAGGTGTCCTGGCCCTGCCCGTCCCGCGCCGCAAAGCTCAGCACGAAGCTTTTCTTCCTGAAAGAGCGACAGGTGAGGTCACCTGGCTGTTCCAAGGGGGTCCCAGGTGGGGTTTTGGGGGAGGAAGGGTCGCGCTCACCCCTGCAGGTCGAAGGCTCGGGCCAGGATGTGCTGCAGCACATCCAGCGAGGTGATCTGCGGGTCCACGGCGAACGAGCGGAACTCGGGCGGCTGCTGCCCCTCGCTCTTCTGCGGGAGGAGCGTCAGGAGGTCCCGGAGGGTCCCGGGAGGTCCCGCGGGGGTCCCGGAGGGTCCCGGAGCCCCCCGGCCCCTCACGGCGACCCAACATGGCGGCGCTGTCCCCTCACCGCGACAACGCGGAGCTCCTCCCGCGCTGCTGATTGGCTGCCGGACCCTCACGTGACCCGAGAGGCGGGAAAATTTCCCGCCGGCGCCACACCCGCCTCACCGAGCTGATTGGCTGCCCGAGCCCACGTGACTCCAACCTTAACTCCGCCCACAAATTAGCATAATGACCGCGCCCACGCGAGGCCCCGCCCACAACCACGCCCCGCCCTTACCTTGACGCGCACGCGCACAACCTCGCACTCCTCCTCCAGCGAGGCTCCGCCCCCCGGCGAAACCCCGCCCCCCGCCGCCGCCGCCATGTTGGGGCGGGGTCTCGGGGGGGATCGGGGGTTTTGGGGGGGTTTCGCCGCCGCCGCCGCCCCCCCCGAACCGGGGAAGGGGGGGGGCTGCTGTTACATCACCGTGCTGACGTCACGCCGCGCCCCCCCCTCCCCCGGCCGCTCGGAGCGCGGTTGTGAACGGGGAGGATCCGGAGCCGCGCCCGCGCCCGTGCCCGTCCTGCGGCCGCGGCCGTGGCAACAACATCCGGGGCAGCGCGCGGAAGTGACGTCACGGGGCAGGCTCCGCCGAGGCGGCTCCTCCGATGACGTCACCGAGCCCGCCCACCCTCCTCGCAACGCAGCGAAATGACGTCACAGACAGCGATTCACATCGGGTTTATTGGGGTGGGGGGGGAAAGAGGGGGGCGCATGCGGGACCCCCTTAAACGGGCAACGCCAGAGTGGGGACCACCTCCTCCTTAAAGGGGCAACGCCGCTGCGGGGACCGCCCCCGGTCTTAAAGGGGCAACGCCCTCCTGAGGAACACCCCCCCTCTTAAAGGGGCAACGCCACGGAAGTGTTCCGCCTTAAAGGGGCAACGCCACGGAAGTGTTCCGCCTTAAAGGGGCAATGCCAGGGAGGCCCAGCGCTTCCTTAAAGGGGCAACGCAGCAGCGGCCCGGCCGGGGGGCGGAGCCTGCGGGGGGGGGACAGGCCCCGCCCACAAGGAGAGGCCCCGCCCCTCACGGGGGTCCCGGGGGGGTCGCTTGTTCCTTCCTGAGCTGCGCCAGCTCCTGGGACAGCGACTCCAGGTCCTGGAAAAGGCGGAATGGGGAGGGGGAACAGACCACGCCCACTGCGTGAGGCCACGCCCTTAAAGCGGCCACGCCCTTGCCATGGCCACGCCCACAGCTGAAAGCCCCACCCCCACTTTAAGCTGTTTTTTTGTGCCCATAAACGCAGTGATGTCATAGATTATGTCACACCCCCAGATTTAAAACCACGCCCCTTTTAGAGCCACACCCCCTTCCCCACCAGCCACACCCCCATAAGCCACACCCACCCTTCAGCCACACCCCCATAAGCCACACCCACCCTTCAGCCACACCCACCCTTCAGCCACACCCACCCCTCAGCCACACCCATTTGAGACCACGCCCATCTCAAACCACACCCATGGGCTCCGCCCTGGAAAGCCACACCCTGATAGGCCACGCCCCACTCTGGCCCCACCCCCTCACCTGGGCCAGGTGCAGGTTCTTGGTCAGCTGCTCTTCCAGAAGGTTCTGCAGCTTCTTGTTCATCTCCCGCAGCCCCTCCTCACCTGGCCCCGCCCCCGCCCCGCGCCGGGGGGGCCCCGCGGGACCCGCGGCCTCTGGGGACACACAGACAGGTGAGACAGGGGACAGGGGGACAGGGAGGGGACAGGGGGACAGGTGAGACAGGGGGACAGGTGAAACTGGGACAGGTGAGGGGACAGGTGAGAGGGGACAGGTGAGACCAGCCAGGTGAGACCAGGACAGGTGAGACCAGCCAGGTGAGACCAGGACAGGTGAGACCAGAACAGGTGAGACCAGGACAGGTGAGACCAGGACAGGTGAGACCAGCCAGGTGAGAGGGGACAGGTGAGGGAACAGGTGAGACCAGCCAGGTGAGACCAGCCAGGTGAGCAGGACCAGCCGTGCGTGAAGATCCGCGTGCGGCGCCAGGTGAGTCCCAGGTGTCCCCGCGGGGGCCTCACCTGTGCGGCTGTCGCGCACGAAGCTCTGGATGATGGCGCTCTTCCTGCACAGATCCTCCGCCATGGACGCGCTCGACACCTCCAGGTGCCTCACCTGCCCGGGGAAACCCAGGTGAGCCGCGCTGGGAGCCCCTCCCAGCCCCTCCCAGTCCCTCCCAGTGCTCCCAGTTACCTTCTCCTCCAGCAGCCAGCGCTCCTGCTGGCTCTGGGCCAGCCGCTGGAACAGCTCGGCCACCTCTGCCGGGGACAGGCCCCCCCCGCCCGGGACCCCCCCGGCGCTGCCGCCCCCGGGGCTGCCCGAGCCCGACTGGGCCAGGGGGGCGTGGTCAGGGGGGCGGGGTCACACCCTGGCCACGCCCACATTGCCCTCGTAAAGCACAGGGGAAGCCACGCCCCCTCCAGTGGGTTATACAATAAGCCACGCCCACAATGTCACGCCCACCTAAGCCACGCCCACCTAAGCCACGCCCACGGCGCCACACCCATCTAAGTCACGCCCCAAAGTAGCCACACCCACCAAACCACACCCATCTAAGCCACACCCACCAAATCACACCCCAATTAAATTTTTACATCCCAATTAAGCCACACTCAAATTAGCCACACCCACCAAACCACACCCCAATTAAATTTTTACATCCCAATTAAGCCATGCCCCAAATTAGCCACGCCCACCAAGCCACACCCTTTGAGGCCACACCCACACAAACCACACCCCAATTAAATTTTTACACCCCAATTAAGCCATGCCCCAAAGTAGCCACGCCCATCAAACCACACCCATCTAAGCCACACCCACCAAATCACACCCCAATTAAAATTTTACACCCCAATTAAGCCACGCCCAAATTAGCCACGCCCACCAAGCCACACCCTTTGAAGCCACGCCCACCAAATCACACCCCAATTAAATTTTTACACCCCAATTAAGCCACACCCCAAATAAACCACACCCTTTGAAGCCACGCCCACAAACCACACCCCAATTAAATTTTTACACCCCAATTAAATTTTTACACCCCAATTAATCCATGCCCCAAATAAACCACACCCTCTTAAGCCACGCCCCCGGGTTAATACCAAGCCCAGCTGTTAAGCCACGCCCACAGAGCCACACCCACATGACCCCACCCATATAAGCCACGCCCATTCCCAGGCTCCGCCCCTTTTTAATAAGCCACGCCCAGTTTTTCTAAGCCACGCCCCCTCGTTGAGGCCACGCCCACCTTGGTGCTGCCGGGGGCGGAGCCATCGCGGCCCAGCGAGGACACGGAGCTGCTGTCACCGCCCGGGCCCCGCCCCGGGGAGCCCCCGTCCAAACCCAGCTCCTCCAGCCCTGGGGACCCCAAAATCTCGTCAGGGAACCCCAAAATGTCATCGGGGATCCCCAAAATGTCATCGGGGATCCCCAAAATCTCGTCAGAGAACCCCAAAATGTCATCGGGGATCCCAAAATGTCATCGGGGATCCCAAAATAGCATCAGAGAACCCCAAAATGTCATCGGGGATCCCCAAAATCTCGTCAGGGAACCCAAAATCTTATCAGAGAACCCCAAAATCTTATCAGGGACCCCAAAATCTGATCAGGGAACCCCAAAATCTCGTCAGGGAACCCCAAAATGTCATCGGGGAACACCAAAATCTCATCAGGGACCCCAAAATGTCATCAGGGACCCCAAAATCTTATCAGGGACCCCAAAATCTTATCAGGGAACCCCAAAATCTGATCAGGGACCCCAAAATCTCCTAAAATCCCTCCCAGGAGCTGAAAGTCCCCTCCAAAACCTCCCCCAAAACCCCCTGAGACCCCCCCAAATCCCTTTGTAACCCCTCCAAGTCCCACTCAGGACCCCCCAAAATCCCCCCAGGATCCCCAAATCCCCCCAGGACCCCCCAAAATCCCCCCAGGACCCCAAAAATCTTCTCAAAACCCTCCCAGGAGCTGAAAGTTCCCTTCAAAAACTCCCCCAAAACTCCCCTGAGACCCCCACAAATCCCTTTGTGACCCCTCCAAATCCCACTCAGGACCCCCCAAAATCCCTCAGGACCCCCAAAACCCTCCCAGGACCCCCAAAATCCCCCCAGGACCCCCCAAATTTTGGGGTTCCCCCCTGACCCGAGCGGGTCCTGCTGGGCACCAGCAGCTCCTGCAGCCGCTCCTGCAGCCGCTCCCCCCGGCGCCGCTCCAGCTGCAGCTGCCTCCTCAGGTCCTTCAGCTGTTTGGGGGGGAAGATTTTGGGGGGGTTTTAGGGGGTGTTTGGGGGTCCCCCAAATCTCTGGGGGGGGTCCCCAAAAGTTTTAGGGGGTCCCCAAAGCCCCCCCGGGGTCGCTCACGGCGGCGCTGCCTTTCTTCTCCAGGATGCGCTGCCCGTCCCGCACGTCCTTCAGCTCCTGCGGGGTTTGGGGGATTTTTGGGGGGTCCTGAGGGGTTTTGGGGGGTCCTGAGGGGTTTTGGGGGGTCCTGGGGGGATTTTGGGGGGTCCTGAGTGGGATGTGGAGGGGTCACAAAGGGATTTGGGGGGGTTTTGGGGGAGTTTTTGAAGGGGACTTTCAGCTACTGGGAGCGTTTTGAGGGGATTTTTGGGGGGTCCTGAGGGGTTTTGGGGGGTCCTGAGGGGTTTTGGGGGGTCCTGGGGGGTTTTGGGGGGTCTTAAGGGGATTTTGGGGGGTCCTGAGTGGCATTTGGAGGGGTCACAAAGGGATTTGGGGGGGTCTCAGGGGAGTTTTTGGAGGGGACTTTCAGCTCCTGGGAGGGTTTTGAGGGGATTTTTGGGGTCCTGGGAAGGTTTTGGGGGGTCCTGAGGGGTTTTGGGGGGTCCTGGGAGGGTTTTGGGGGGTCCTGGGGGGATTTTGGGGGGTCCTGGGGGGATTTTGGGGGGTGCTGAGTGGGATTTGGAGGGGTCACAAAGGGATTTGGGGGGGTCTCAGGGGAGTTTTTGGAGGGGACTTTCAGCTTCTGGGAGGGGTTTTAGGAGATTTTGGGGGTCCTGGAAAGGTTTTGGGGGGTCCTGAGGGGTTTTGGGGGGTCCTGGGAGGGTTTTGGGGGGTCCTGGGGGGATTTTGGGGGGTCCTGAGTGAGATTTGGAGGGGTTGCAAAGGGATTTGGGGTGATTTGTGGGGGTCTCAAGGGGTTTTGGGGGAGTTTTTGGAGGGAACTTTCAGCTCCTGGGAGGGTTTTTAGGGGATTTTGGGGGTCCCGGGGGGTTTTGGGGGGTCTAGGGAGGGTTTGGAGGGTCCTGAGGAATTTTGGGGTGTTCTGAGACAGTTTTGGGGTTTTGGGGCTGTTCTGTGGTGGTTTTGAGCTGTTTTGGGAAGATTTTGGGGCTGCTTTGAGCTGTTTTGGGGCTGTTCTGGAGGAATTTTGGGGCTGTTTTGAGGCTGTTTTGGGGGAATTTGGGGGTATTTGGGGGTATTTGGGGTTATTTAGGGGTGTTTTGGGGGGTATTTGGGGGTGTTTTGGGGTATTTGGGGGTGTTTTGGGGTTGTTTTGGGGTGTTTTGGGGTCACACCTGTCTCAGGGCGCGTCCCTCGGCCTCGTGCAGCTCCCGCTGCCGCTGCTCCTCCCCCAGCGCCGCCCGCAGCTGCCCCAGCTCCTCCTGCAAGGGAAAATCACCCAAAATTTACCCAAAATCACCCAAAATCCCCTCAAAATTACCCCAAATCCCCTCAAAATTACACAAAATCTCCCAAAATTTACTCACAATTTACCCAAATCCTCCAAATCCCAAAGAAATTCCTCCAAAATCCACCAAAATTTACCCAGAATCTCCCAAATTTACCCAAAATCCCCCAAAATCTACATAAAATTTCCCAAAATTTACCCAAAATCCAAAAAAATCCCCCAAATCCCAAAAAATCCCTCCAAAATCTAACCAAAATTGCCCAAATCCTCCAAAGTCCCTCCAAAATTTACCCAGAATCTCAAGATCTACCCAAAATCCCCAAAATTTACCCAAAATCTCCCCATAACCTCCCAAAATCCCCTAAAATTTACTCAAAATCCCTCAAAATTTACCCAAAATCCCCCAAATTTACCCAAAATCTCCCCATAACCTCCCAAAATCCCACCAAATTTATCCAAAATCCCTCAAAATTTACCCAAATCCCCCCAAATCCCCCCAAATTTACCCAAAATCT
The DNA here is from genome assembly GCA_038429875.1 of Poecile montanus. NCBI lineage: Eukaryota > Metazoa > Chordata > Aves > Passeriformes > Paridae > Poecile > Poecile montanus. The sequence continues at coordinate 1,091,853 of CM076533.1, forward strand.
CCCCATAACCTCCCAAAATTTACCCAAAATCCCACAAAATTTATGCAAAATCCCCCAAATTTTATCCAAAATCCCCCCAAATTTACCCCAAAACCCCCCAAATTTATCCCAAATCCCCCCAAATTCCCCCAAATTTATCCCAAATCCCCCCAAATTCCCACTGACCTCGAGCTGCCCCCGCTGCTGCTCCTGCTCCTCCCGCAGCCGCTCCTGGGGGGGCACGGGGGGGGTTTTTGGGGGGTCCCTGATGCCCAGGGGGGACCCCCAAAAGTGGGGAGGGGTCCCTGGGGGGTCTCTGGGGCTCACCTGGGCGGCCTCGGCCTCGTGCAGGCGCTGGCGCAGCTGATCCCGCTCACCTGAGCACACCTGGGGACCCCAAAATCTCCTTGGGGACCCCAAAAACCCTTCCCAGGACCCCAAAATCCCTTCCCAGGACCGCAAAATCCTTCCCAGGACCCCAAAATCCTTCCCAGGACCCCAGAATCCTTCCCAGGACCCCGAAAACCCTTCCCAGGACCCCAAAATCCCCCCTGGGACCCCAAAATCCCTCCCAGGACCCAAAATCTCCTTGGGGATCCCAAAATCCCTCCCAGGACCCCCCAAACCCCCCCAGGACCCCCCCAAATCCCTTCAGGACCCCCCCAAATCCCTCCAGGATCCCCCCAGGACCCCCCCAACCTCTCCAGGACCCCTCAAACCCCTCCATGACCCCCCCAATCCCCCCCAGGACCCCCCAAATTCTCCCCACAGACCCCTTCACCCCTCTAGGGCCCCCCAAACCCCTCCAGGACCCCCCCAATCCCCTCCAGAACCTCCCCAAACCCCCCCAGGACCTCCCCAATCCCCCCCAAACCCCTCCAGGACCCCCCCAAACCCCCAAAATCCCCCAATACACACCCCCCAAACCCCCCCAATCCCCTCCAGGACCCCCCAAACCCCTCCAGGAACCCCCCAATCCCCCCCAGGACCCCCCAAACCCCCCCAGGACCCCCCAAACCTCTCCAGGACCCCCCCAAACCCCCCTGTACAGAGCCCCCAAACCCCTCTAGGACCCCCCCAGGATCCCCCAAACCCCCCCAGGAGCCCCCAACCCTCCCCAGGACCCCCCAAACCCCCAAAATCCCCCAATACAGACCCCCCAAACCTCTCCAGGACCCCCCAGGACCCCCCCAATCCCTCCCAGGACCCCCCAAACCCCCCCAGGACCCCCCTAAACTCCCAAAATCACCCAATACAGACCCCTCAAACCCCCCCAGGACCCCCCAAACCCCTCCAGAACCTCCCCAAACCCCTCCAGGACCCCCTCAAACCCCTCCAGGACCCCCCCAATCCCCTCCAGAACCTCCTCAAACCCCCCCAGGACCTCCCCAATCCCCCCCAAACCCCCCCAGGACCCCCCAAACCCCCAAAATCCCCCAATACAGACCCCCCAAACCTCTCCAGGACCCCCCAGGACCTCCCCAAACCCACCCAGGACCCCCCAAACCCCTCCAGGACCCCCCAAACCCCCCCAGGACCCCCCAAACGCCCCCAGGACCCCCCAATCCCCCCCACCTGCAGCTGTGTCTCCAGGCTCTGGCTCTGGCTCCGCTGTCCCGCAGCTCCCGGGCCTGGGCCTCGCTCAGCTCCCGCAGCCCCCCCTGGGCCTGCCACAAACACGGGGGGCTCTGGGGGGCTCTGGGGGGGGCTCTGGGGGGTTCTATGGGGTCTCTATGGGGTCTCTTTGGGGTGCTATGGGGTGCTGAGGGGGTCTCTGGGGGGTTCTATGGGGTCTCTGGGGGTCTCTGGGGGGGTCTCTGGGGGGTTCTATGGGGTCTCTATGGGGTCTCTTTGGGGTGCTTGGGGTGCTGAGGGGTCTCTGGGGGGTTCTATGGAGTCTCTGGGGGTTCTATGGGGTCTCTGGGGGTCTCTGGGGGTCTCTGGGGGTTCTATGGGGTCTCTATGGGGGCTCTGGGGGTTCTATGGGGTTTCTGGGGTCTCTGGGGTCTCTATGGGGTGCTGGGGTCTCTGGGGGTTCTATGGGGTCTCTGGGGGGTATCAGGGGTTCTATGGGGTCTCTATGGGGTCTCTGGGGGTATCAGGGGTTCTATGGGGTCTCTTTCAGTCCCTATGGGTCGCTATGGGCTCTATGGGTCACTATTGGGTCCCTATGGGATCTATGGGTCACTATGGGGTCTCAATAGGATCTATGGGTCTCTATAGGATCTATAGGGTCTCTATAAGATCTAAGGGTCCCTATGGGATCTATGGGGTCCCTATGGGATCTGTGGGGTCTCTATAGGATCTATGAGGTCCCTGGGGTCCCTATGGGATCTATGGGGTCCCTATGGGATCTATGGGTCCCTCTATGGGATCTATGGGTCACTATGGGATCTATGGGGTCTCTATAGGATCTATGGGATCTATGGGGTCCCTATGGGATCTATGGGGTCCCTATGGGGTCTATGGGGTCTCTACAGGATCTATGCGTCCCTCTATGGGATCTATGGGTCACTATGGGATCTCTATGGATCTATTGGGTCGCTATGGGATCTATGGGGTCCCTATGGGATCTATGGGTCCCTGGGGTCCCTATGGGATCTATGGGGTCCCTATAGGATCTATGAGGTCCCTGGGGTCCCTATGGGATCTGTGGGGTCCCTATGGGATCTATGAGTCCCTCTATGGGATCTATAGGTCACTATGGGATCTCTATGGGATCTATGGGGTCCCTATGGGGTCTATGGGGTCCCTATGGGATCTATGGGTCCCTCTATGGGATCTATGGGTCACTATGGGATCTCTATGGGACCTATGGGATCTCTATGGGATCTCTAGGGTCTCTATGGGGTCTATGGGGTCCCTATGGGATCTATGGGGTCCCTATGGGATCTATGGGGTCTCTATAGGATCTATGGGTCCCTCTATGGGATCTATGGGTCACTATGGGATCTCTATGGGATCTATTGGGTCGCTATGGGATCTATGGGGTCCCTATGGGGTCTATGGGGTCCCTATAGGATCTATGAGGTCCCTATGGGATCTATGGGGTCCCTGGGGTCCCTATGGGATCTATGAGGTCCCTGGGGTCCCTATGGGGTCTATGGGGTCCCTATGGGATCTATGGGGGTCCCTATGGGATCTATGGGGTCCCTGCCCCACCTGTGTGGCCGCCTCCAGCTCCTGCTGCAGCCTCCGGCCCCGCGCCCGCAGCTCCCGCGCCTCCGAATCCCAGCGGGCCCTCAGCGCCTCGGCCTCGGCCCTGGGGGGCACAGCTGGGACCCCAAACTGGGGACACCCCAAAACCCCCCCGGGACCCCCGAGAGAACACCCCAAAACCCCCCCGGACCCCACCAGGACACCTCAAAACCCCCGGGACCCCCCGGGGACCCCCGAACTGGGGACACCCCAAAACCCCCCTGGGACCCCACCCAGGACACCCCAAAACCCCCCCGGGACCCCCGAACTGGGGACACCCCAAAAACCCCCCCGGGACCCCACCCAGAACACCCCCAAAACCCCCCCGGGACCCCCGGGGACCCCCGAACTGGGACACCCCAAAACCCCCCCGGGACCCCCCCAGGACACCCCAAAACCCCCCTGGGACCCCCAAACCAGGGACACCCCAAAAACCCTCCCTGGGACCCCAAACCCAGCCAGGAGACCCCAAAAATCCACCCAGGACACCCCAAAATCCACTCAAGAGACACCAAAAATTCCCCCAAAAATCCCCCTGGGACCCAAAAAGTCCCCAAAAATTCCCCCAAAAATGCCCCAAAATTCCCCCCAAATTCCCCCAAAATGTCCAAAATTCTTCCAAAAATGTCCCAAAAATGCCCAAAAATTCCCCCAAAATTCCCCCCAAATTCTTCCAAAATTCCCCCAAAAATGCCCCACAATTCCCCCAAAAATGCCCCAAATTTCCCCAAAAATGACCCAAAATTCCCCCCAAATTCTTCCAAAATTCCCCCAAAAATGCCCCAAAAATGCCCAAAAATTCCCCCAAAATTCCCCCCAAATTCTTCCAAAAATGTTCCAAAATGCCAAAAATTCCCCCAAAATGCCCCAAATTTTCCCCAAAATGCCCCAAAATTCCCCCCAAATTCTTCCAAAATTCCCCCAAAAATGCCCAAAAATTCCCCCAAAATTCCCCCCAAATTCTCCCAAAAATGCCCAAAATTCCCCCAAATTCCCCCAACATGTCCCAAAATTCCCCCAAAAATGCCCCAAAAATGCCCAAAAATTCCCCAAAATTCCCCCCAAATTCTTCCAAAATTCCCCCCAAAATGCCCCAAAATTCCCCCAAATTCCCCCCAAAATGCCCCAAATTTCCCCAAATTCACACAAATTTCCCCCAAAATTCCCCCACCTGCTCTCCTGGAGCAGCGCCTCCTTCTCCTCCTGCAGCCGGAGAAAACTGGGGAAAAAACAGGGAAAAATGGGCAAAAAAAATGGACAAAAATGGGGGGAAAGGAGGAAAAAAAATAAGCAAAAAAATGCTGGGAAACCCCCCCAAATGTTCCCAAAATTCTCACCTTTCCCGCTGTTCCCCGCAGCTCCTCGGTCAGCTGCGAAATTTGGGGTGGGGGACACAAAATTGGGAGGGGGAAAAGCTTGGACACCCCTAAATACCAAAATTTTCCCCCCCCAGGACCAAAATCTTCCCCAAATTCCCCCTTGGAGCCCCCAAAATCCACCCCAGGAGATCCCAAATCCTTCTGGGACTTAAATCTTAAAAAATTTTATGTTCAGGAGGCTCAAAAAACTCAAATCCCACCCAAATCTTTCCAAGTTTCCTAAAATCAGCTCAAATTATCTGGAAAAAAACCAAATTTCCCTTCAGAGCCCCCCAAAAAACTCAAATCTCACCCAAAGAACCACAAATCGCCCTCAGAAGCCTCAAAAAACCTCAAATCCACCCAAATCCCACCTAAAAAACCCCAAATTCCTCTTCAGAGCACCAAAAAAACTCAAATCCCACCCAAAAAACCCCAAATCTCCCTCAAGAGCCCCCAAAAAACCCCCAAATCCTCCCCAAAAAATCCCAAATCCTCCCAAAAAAAACCCAAATTCTTCTTCAGAGACCCCAAAAAACCTCAAATTCCACCCAAATCCTTCCCAAAAAACCCCAAATTCCTCTTCAGAGCACCAAAAAAACCTCAAATCCCACCCAAAAAACCCCAAATCCCCCTCAAGAGACCCCAAAAAACCACAAATCCTCCCCAAAAAATCCAAATTCTCCAAAAAAAAACCCAAATTCCTCTTCAGAGCCCTCAAAAAAACTCAAATCCCACCCAAAAAACCCCAAATTCCCCTCAAGAGACCCCAAAAAAACCTCAAATTCCACCCAAATCCTCCCCAAAAACCCCAAATTCCTCTTCAGAGCGCCAAAAAAAAACTCAAATCCCACCCAAAAAACCCCAAATCTCCCTCAAGAGACCCCAAAAAACCCCAAATCCTCCCCAAAAAATCCCAAATTCTCCCAAAAAAACCCCAAATTCTTCTTCAGAGCCCCCAAAAAACCTCAAATCCCACCCAATCCCACCCAAATCTTCCCAAATCCTCCCCAAAAAAAAACCAAAATCTCCCAAAAACCCCAAATCTCCCCAAAATTCCCCAAATCTCCCCAAATTTCCCCCCCCTCACCTTGGCCACCTCCTCCTGCAGCTGGGCCAGCTCTGCCTGCAAGAGACCCCTGTGAGACCCCTCCCCAAATTCCATCTCCCCTCCCCAAATTCCCCCCAAAAATCCCATTTTTATTTTATTTTTAGCTTATTTTATTATTTTTATTTTATTTTATTTTATTTTTATTTTATTTTTTATTTTATTTTTATTATTATTTGTATTTTATTTTTTATTTTATTTATATTTTACTTTCTTTTTATTTTATTTTTATTTCTTTTTATTTTAATTTAATTTTATTTGAATTTTATTTTAATTTTATTTTATTTCATTTTTATTCATTTTTATCATTATTTTTTATTTTTATTTTATTTTTATTATTATTTTTATTTTATTTTATACTTTATTTATATTTTACTTTATTTTTATTTTATTTCTTTTTATTTTATTTTAATTTTATTTTAATTTTTTTTTTATTTTATTTTTATTTCATTTTTACTTCTTCATTTTTATTTTATTTTTATCATTATTTTTTATTTTTATTTTATTTTTATTATTTTTTTTACTTTATTTTATACTTTATTTATATTTTACTTTATTTTTAGTTTATTTTTATTTATTTTTATTTTATTTATATTTTAATTTTATTTTTATTTCTCAATTTATTTTATTTCATTTTTATTTCTTTATTTTATTTTATTTTTATCATTATTTTTTTCTTTTATTTTTATCATTATTTTTATTTTATTTTATTTTATTTTTATTTTACTTTTTATTTTATTTTTATTTTAGCTTTTATTTTATTTTTATTTTATTTTATTTTCATTTATTCTTATTTTATTTTTTATCCCACCCCTGAGCCCCTCCCCAATTTATTCCCCCCCTCCCAAAAATTCACCCCCAGACCCTTTTTAACCCCCCAAACCCCCCAAATTCTTGATCCCTTCAAATCCCAAATTTCCCCCCAAAATTTTCCTCCTCAGGACCCCCAAAAATTACCAAATCCCCCCAAAAAAAGCCCCCAGACCCATTTCCCCCCCCCCCCAAAAAATCCCCCCTACCTGAGCTGGAGGCTCCTTGGGGGGGGCGTCCCCCCCTCCCCCCTCCTCCGGTTTTTGGGGGGGCTCTGGGGGGGCTGTGAGGGGGGAGGGTGTCAGAGACCCCCCCCCAAAATTCCTGGCACCCCCAAAACCCCCCCCCCCAAATTTTTGGGACCCCCAATTTTCCAAAATCCCCCCCCCCCAGACCCCCCCAAATTCTGGGATTCTCCCCCCAAAACCCTCAAGGACCCCCCAAATTCTCAAAACCCCCCCAAAATCCCCCAAATTATCAAGACCCCCCCCCAAAACCTCTCCAGACCCCCCCAAAATTCTCATGACCCCCCAAAACCTCTCCAGACCCCCCCAATTCTCATGACCCCCCAAAAACCTCTCCAGACCCCCCCAAAATTCTCATGACCCCCCAAAACCTCTTCAGACCTCCCCCAAATTCTCATGACCCCCCAAAACCTCTCCAGACCCCCCCAAAATTCTCATGACCCCCCAAAACCTCTCCAGACCCCCCCCAAAATTCTCATGACCCCCAAAACCTCTCCAGACCCCCCCCAAAATTCTCATGACCCCCCAAAACCTCTCCAGGACCCCCCCAGACCTCTGAGACCCCCCCAAATTCCCCTGGGACCCCCAAAATCCTCCCCCTCACCTTTGGGGGCTCCTCATCCCCCTGGGCTCCATCCTGGGGGGGCTGGGCTGAATTTGGGGGGGTCCCTGGGGGGTCCTGGGGGGCCCCGGGGGGGTCTCGGGGGGCTCCCCCTGCCCCCCCCTCCTGCAGCCGCCGGTTCTCCTCCTCGAGCCCCTCGATCTGGGCACAGAGCTGGGACCCCCCCCCGGGTCAGAGACCCCCGAAATCCACCCCAAAATACCCCTGGGACCCCCAAAATCCACCCAAAAACAGCCCTGGGTCAGGGACCCCCAAAATCCACCCCAAAAAAACCTCTGGGACCCCAAAATCCACCCCAAAATCAGCCCTGGGACCCCCAAAATCCACCCCAAAATCAGCCCTGGGACCCCCAAAATCCACCCCAAAAACACCCCTGGGTCAGGGACCCCCAAAATCCACCCAAAATCCACCCCAAAAACACCCTGGGTCAGGGACCCCCAAAATCAACTCCGGGACCCCAAATCCACCCCAAAATCACCCCTGGGACCCCCAAAATCAGCCCTGGGTCAGGACCCCCAAAATCCACCCCAAAATACCCCTGGGACCCCCCCCTTGGGTCAGAGACCCCCGAAATCCACCCCAAAAACACCCCTGGGACCCCCAAAATCCACCCCAAAAATACCCCTGGGACCCCCCTCTTGGGTCAGAGACCCCCGAAATCCACCCCAAAAGACCCCTGGGTCAGGGACCCCCAAAATCCACCCCAAAATCAACTCAGGACCCCCCAAAATTCACCCCAAAATCAGCCCTGGGGACCCTCAAAACACCCCTAGGACCTGCCCCGGATCAGGGACCCCCAAAATCAGCCCTGGGACCCCCAAAATCACACCTGGGACCCCCAAAACGACCCCAAGACCTTCCAAAACAACTTCAGAGACCCCCCAAAAACACCCCTGGGAGGCTGCAGGTGACCCAAAATGAGACCCCCTGAGGGTTGGGGGTCCCAGGAGGGATTTTGGGGGGATTTGGGGGGATTTGGGGGGATTTTGGGGGGATTTTGGGGGGATTTTGGGGGTCCCACCTTGGCCAGTTCCCGGAGCAAGGTGCTGTTCTGGAGGCGGAAATCGTCCTCTTGGCTCTGCAGCTTCCCCTGGAGCATCCTGGTCTCACCCAGCAGCGCCTCCACCTCCTGGGGACCCCCAAAAATGAACTCAGACACCCCAAAAATGAACTCAGGCACCCCAAAAATGGGTTCAGACACCCCGAAAATGGGATGGGAACCCCCAAAAATGGGATGGGAACCCAAAAATACCCCCAAACCCACCCAAGTAAACCCAAAATAGCCCCAAGGAGACCCCAAAAAATACCCTGGAGCATCCAATGAAGTCTCCACCTGCTGGGGACCCCCAAAAATGAACTCAGGCACCCCAAAAACGGGTTCAGACACCCCAAAAACGGGATGGGAACCCCCAAAAATGGGACAGAACCCTCAAAAATTAACCCAGAGACCCCAAAAATGAAGGCAGAGAATCCAAAAATGGGATAGAACGCCCCCAAAAATGAACCCTAGACCCCCCCAAAACACCCCTGAACCTCCCCAGAGACCCCAAAATTAACCCAGAGACTCCAAATTGAACCCAGAGACCCCAAAACACCTCAAAATTCCCCAAAATCCCCCCGGGACCCCCCCCCAAATTCCCCCCCCAGGACCCACCTGGGCCTTCTTGCTCTTACTGAGGGCCTGGAAAAGAAGGGGAGGGGTCACAGGGGGAATTTGGGGATCCCAGAAGGGTCCTGGGGGGGATTTTGGGGGTCCCAGAAGGGTCCTGGGGGGATTTTGGGGGTCACAAGAGGATCCTGGGGGTGTCTTGGGGGGAATTTGGGGGATTTTAGGGGTCTCAGAAGAGTCCTGGGGGGAATTTGGGTGATCCTGGGGGGATTTTGGGGGTCACAGGAAGATCCTGGGGGCTCCTGGAGGGAATCTGGGGGGAATTTGGGGGATTTTAGGGGTCTCAGGAGGGTCCTGGGGGGATTTTGGGGATCCCAGAAGGGTCCTGGGGGGATTTTTGGGGTCACAGAAGGATCCTGGGGGTGTCTTGAAGGGAATTTGGGGGGAATTTGGGGGGTTTTAGGGGTCATGGGGGGAATTTGAGGAGTCCTGAGGGGAATTTGGGGGTCCCAGAAGGGTCCTGGGGGTGTCTTGGGGGGAATTTGGGGGATTTTAGGGGTCTCAGGAGAGTCCTGGGGGGAATTTGGGTGATCCTGGGGGGATTTTGGGGGTCACAGGAAGATCCTGGGGGCTCCTGGAGGGAATCTGGGGGGAATTTGGGGGATTTTAGGGGTCTCAGGAGGGTCCTGGGGGGATTTTGGGGATCCCAGAAGGGTCCTGGGGGGATTTTTGGGGTCACAAGAAGATCCTGGGGGTGTCTTGGGGGGAATTTGGGGGAAATTTGGGGGGTTTTAGGAGTCATGGGGGGAATTTGAGGAGTCCTGAGGGGAATCTGGGGGTCCCAGAAGGGTCCTGGGGGGATTTTGGGGGACACAAGAGGATCCTGGGGGTGTCTTGGGGGGAATTTGGGGGGAATTTGGGGGATTTTAGGGGTCACAGGAGGGTCCTGGGGGCTCCTGGGGGGGAATTTGTGGGATTTTAGGGGTCTCAGAGGGTCCTGAGGGGGATTTTGGGGGTCCCAGGAGTGTCCTGATGTGGGGAGGGGTCACAAAAAGAATTTGGGATTATTTTGGGGACATCTCCACCCTCACCTTGTTTGCCTTGGCCAGGTCCCTGTCCAGCGTCTGCACCCTCTGCGCAGCCCCGACAGCTCTGGGGGGGTCACAGAAATGAGGAGGGGGCTTCCAGGACCCCCAAAACCCCCAAAAACCCCCAAGACCCCCCAAAACCCCCCAAATCCCCCGTACCGGCGCCGTTCTTGCGCAGCTCATCCGACAGCCGGTAATTCTCGGTGCGCAGCTCCAGCAGCTGCGCCTGGGGGGACAACGGGAGGGGATTTGGGAGGGGGCAAAGAGACCCCGGGACCCCCCCCAAAATACCTCGGTTTCTGTGAGACCCCCCAAAACCCCCTCAGGTTTTTCTGGAGTCCACCAGGAACCTCTGAGTCCCTCAGGGGTTTCCAAACCTCCCTAAAATCCACCTGAGACCCCCAAAACCCCCTCAGGCCATTCTGGAGCTCCACCAGGAACCTCCGAGCCCCTCAGGAACCTCAAAACCTCCCTAAAATCCACCCGAGACCCCCAAAAAGCCCCCAAAACCCCCTCAGGCTTTTCTGTAGGTCCACCAGGAACCTCTGAGCCCCTCAGGAACCTCAAAACCTCCCTAAAATCCACCCCGAGACCCCCAAAACCCCTCCCGAGACCCCCCAAAACCCCTCAGGCTTTTCTGGAGCTCCCCCAGGATCCCCCGAGCTCCTCAGGAGCTTCCAAACCTCCCTAAAATCCATCCCGAGAGCCCCAAAACCCCCCTGAAACCCCCGATCCTGACACACCCAAGGACCCCAGAGCAGCCCCCAGGACCCCCTCAGTCCTCCCAAAGCCCCGGGACCCCCCAAGACCCCCCCGAGCCCCCTCAGGACCCCTCACGACCTCCCGAGCCCCACCGGCTCCCCAGAATCCCCCCAAAAGCCCCTCCAGGACCCTTTATAACCCCTCCATGACGCTTCCGCCACCCCTCTCAGGACCCCCAGACCCCTGGGAGCCCCCCCAGATCCCCCCCGAGCCCCCCCGGGACCCCGGCCCGCACCTGCATCCTTTGGAACTCCTCGGCCGACAGGCCTGCGCCATCTTGGCGCGCGGGACCCCCCCCCCCCCCCCCCCGCCTCGGCAGGAGGGGACGGAAGTGGCCGCTCTACCCCGGCTCGGGATCATAGAGACGACAGAGAACAGCCATACCCGGGATCACAAAGTTCGGTCCTCCATTCGGTCAGAGCGGCTCAGAGAACCCTAAAATTAAGTCCTCCAAAGTGGCCAGAGCGGTCGGGGGGGATCATAGAGCTCAGTCCTCCCAGCCGGGACCATAGAGAACATCCAGGCCGCGCAGAGAGCCCTCAGGGCAATACAAATCTCCCTCCGCCTGTTTTTGGGGGGTCCTGGGGGTCCTGGGGGGGTTTGGGGTTGTGTCCCCCCCATTCCAGAGGAGCACGGGACCCCCTGAGCCTCAGCACCGATACGGGATCCCCGTTGTGGGGGATGTAGGGCGCCCTCTGTTAGTGGAGGTCTCCAGGGACGCCCCCTCCCCAAAATCTCCGGCGCCCCTCAGGGAACGCCCCCCACCCCGGGTGCCACAGGGAGCCGGCAGCGCCTGGAGCGATATTTTGGGGAAAACTGGAAATTCTGGGGCTCGGCGGAGGCGAAAGGCGAGAGAAAATCGCGGGATGGGCTGGAAAATGAGAAGAGGAAATGGGGAACGGCTGAGGGGAGGCAGGACGGGGGGGGAGTTATGCAGATTAAACAGGCGGGGTTATTCAAAATAAAGATAAAGCGGCCACCAAAGGCATCACGGGAGCAAAATTGGGTCAGAATTCGGGGGTTTCGGGGCTCGGCGCGGGCGGAGCGCGGGAGCGAAGCGCGGAGCGGCTGCGGAAAAGCTCCCGGAGCGGCTCGGGGCGGCTGCGGGGGCGGCGCGGGGGTGACCGTGAGGTTCGGGCGGGCCGAGCGGGGCCGGCTGCGGGGCGCGGAATGAGCCCAGCATCGCTTCTCGGCCTTTTGGCTAAGATCAAGTGTAGTATCTGTTCTTATCAGTTTAATATCTGATACGTCCTCGATGAGAGGACTTCATATTAAACGGATTTTTGGGCTCGGGAGTTGGACCCGGAGCTTGCTCCCTCCGCTCCGCGCATCGTCCCGGTATTGCAGTGCCTCCGGGAACGGTGCACCCCGCTCGGGGTCATTTAACTGGTTAAAAACAGATTCCATTTCTTCACCTCCATCGTGGTATTTCTGACCTTCAATCTCCAACCCTTCTCAGTCGCGATATCCTCGCGCTGCGCCTCACACCCGGACCCTTCTCTCCCCCTCCCGCTGCCGCTGTCCCCGCACCGGCCCCGCCGCGCTCCGAGCGACCGCCCGTGGCCATCGAGCGCCGATCTATGGTGGTTCTATCACCGATCTATGGTGGTTCTATCACGGATTTATCACCGTTCTATCGCAGCTCCACTGCCGATCTATCGCGGTTCTATCGCCGATCCATCGTGGTTCTATCACCCATTTATCACTGTTCTATTGAAACAAAGAAATCAAGATTAAGGAAAAATGCTTGAAAGGGGGGTCTGACAAAAACCAGACCCTGACACCTAATCCACAAGAACAGGAAAAGAGTCAGATTGCAAGATAAGGAGCTAGAATACACAAACAAGAAGCAAAGACAAACGACTAAAAGGGGCACAGGGCTAATTGTAATATAAAGTGGAGATAGGCGGGGTTAGGAAATGAATATGTATTAGGCGTATCGTGTAAACCTGCTCTGTAAAGGATAAAAAGGAAAAACCCAATCAAAAAGGGGTGCATGCTTTTTGGAGGAGATATCCCCCATGCACCTCAGCGCTGAATAAATTCATACCTGCTCTTATAACTACTCTGTGAGTTATAGAGTTCCTTTTATTCCGCAAATCACTATCGCAGCTCCACTGCCGCTCTAACGCGGTTCTATGGCGCTCACAGCTCCGCCATCGCCGCCCGGCCTCGCTCCCGCCGTGTCCCGCGGCTCCCGCAGCGCTCCCGGGGGTTTATCCCGAACAGATCGAGCCCGTCCCGCTCCCGATCGCCTTCGCTCCTCGGAGCGGCCCCGAACGCGGTGCCGGGAGCGGCTCCCGCTGCAGCGGAGCCGCCCCTCGGGAGCTGCCGCTTTCCCCCATCCCCTCACCAGGCTCCGGGAAACGGGGCCGGCTTCTCCCCGCTCCCGCCGCGGGCTGAGGGCCCGGCATTCAGCGGCTGAGGGCTATCGTGTGTCTGTCGCGACTCCCGACACGGCTCTGGGCCCAAATGTCGCCGTTGTCCCCTCAGGTCCCGCGGCTCCCCTCACGCGCTTTCCCGCCCGCCGCCATTTTGATCCCCCACCTCAGGGGGACAGCAGAGAAACGACTGAAAAACGATAAAAATACCTAAAAATACCTTAAAATAACAATAAAAAATATATTTATTAAATAAAACACGTTGCGTTTTAAATGTCGCACTTTCCCCCTCAGGTCCCGGTGCCCGGGGCTCCCCTCACGCGCTTTCCCGCCCGCGGCCACTTTGATCCCCGACCTCAGGGGGACAGAAGAGAATCCCGGCTGAGAAACGACCGAAAAACGGTAAAAATACCTAAAAATGCCTTAAAATAATAATAATAATAAATATTTAATAAATAAAACACGTTGCGTTTTAAATGTCGCCGTTTTCCCCCTCAGGTCCCGGTGCCCGGGGCTCCCCTCACGCGCTTTCCCGCCCGCGGCCACTTTGATCCCCGACCTCAGGGGGACAGCAGAGAATCCCGGCAAAGGAACTACCATAAACCGGTAAAAAAACTTTCAAATACCTAAAAATACCTAAATATAATAATAAAAAAATAGATTTAATAAATAAAACACGTTCTGTTTTAAATGTCGCATTTTCCCCCTCAGGTCCCGGGGCTCCCCTCACGCACTTTCCCGCCCGCGGCCATTTCGATCCCCGACCTCAGGGGGACAGCAGAGAATCCTGGCAGAGAAACGACCGGAAAAAAAGGTAAAAATACCTAAAAATAATAATTTAACAATACATTTAATAAATAAAACGCGTTCCGTTTTAAATGTCGCATTTTCCCCCTCAGATCCCCGGGGCTCCCCTCATGCGCTTTCCCGCCCGCCGCCGTTTTTTTCCCCGGCCTCAGGGCGACAGCAGAGAATCCCAGCAAACGACCAAAAAAAGGTAAAAATACCTAAAAGTAATAATTTTAAAAACACATTTAATAAGTAAAACACTTTGGCTCGCCTCACAGACCCATTTATTGAAACATTCCCGCTCCCCTCTGTCCCATTTTGGAACGGAACACATCCGATATAAATGCGCATTACATTATCGGCTTTTTGCAAACATTAAAACAAATATTAAATGTAAAATGTTTGCGAGCGCGGCGGGGCCGGTGCGGGGGACAGCGGCAGCGGGAAGGGGAGAGAAGGGTCCGGGTGTGAGGCGCAGCGCGGGGATATCGCGCTAGAGAAGGGTTGGAGATTGAAGCTCAGAAATAATGCGATGGAGGTGAAGAAATGGAATCTGTTTTTAACCAGTTAAATGACCCCGAGCGGGGTGCACCGTTCCCGGAGGCACTGCAATACCGGGACGATGCGCGGAGCGGAGGGAGCAAGCTCCGGGTCCAACTCCCGAGCCCAAAAATCCGTTTAATATGAAGTCCTCTCATCGAGGACGTATCAGATATTAAACTGATAAGAACAGATACTACACTTGATCTTAGCCAAAAGGCCGAGAAGCGATGTTGAGCTCTTTCCGCGCCCCGCAGCCGGCCCCGCTCGGCCCGCCCGAACCTCACGGTCACCCCCGCGCCGCCCCCGCAGCCGCCCCGAGCCGCTCCGGGAGCTTTTCCGCAGCCGCTCCGCGCTTCGCTCCCGCGCTCCGCCCGCGCCGAGCCCCGAAACCCCCGAATTCTGACCCAATTTTGCTCCCGTGATGCCTTTCGGAGTCTCTGTAGCTTTAATCTGCATAACCCCGCCTTTATCCCCGCCTGCTTTGACGCTCCGCACCTTCGGCGTGATTGGTGAACGGAGCGCTGGGATTTGCATTCGCTCCTCCCCCATCGCCCCATCCGGGCTGGACTGGTGGCACTGGGATGGGGACACTGGTGACACTGGGATGGGGACACTGGTGGCACTGGCATGATGACACTGGTGGCACTGGGATGAGGACACTGGTGGCACTGGGATGGGGACACTGGTGACACTGGGACAGGGACACTGGTGGCACTGGTCCCGCCCGGGCTATACTGGTGGCAGTGGGATGGGGACACTGGTGACACTGGGATGGGGACACTGGTCCTGCCCGGGCTATACTGGTGTGAACTGGGATGGGGTCACTGGTCCTGCCCGGGCTATACTGGTGTGAACTGGGACGCTCTCAGGAGCTCCCCCGCGCCCAGGGCCCCCCCTCCGCCCCTCCCCCCTCTCAGCTATGACGTCACGCCCCTCCCCCCCCAGGGGGACCCCCTGTCCTGGGCGTTCCCCGCCCCTCCCCCCCCCAGGGGACCCCTCGCTGGTGACTCACGGGCCGCGCCCTCCCCCCACCCACAGCTGGATCCGCTCAACAGCTGGAGCGGGAGGGGGAGGGGAGCCGGCCCTTCCCTCCCCTCCCCCACCCCACCGCGAGCACCCCGATCTGCCCCTCCCCCCTCCTCATCCCCCCCCCCCCAAAATTGACTCAGGCGCGGGGTGGGGGAGGGGCAGCACCGAGCCTTTATTGCCATCACCCCCCGCCCCTCCCCCACCCGGGGGGCAGGGCGGGACTGGGGGAGGGGTCAGTCCCAGTTTGGGGTCAACAATCCCAGTTTGGGGTCAACAATCCCAGTCTGGGTCGGATCCCAGTTCGGGGGCCCCGTCCCAGTTTGGATTCCCAGTTTGGGAAGGGAGAGCTGTGAATTTCTGTGTGGGGGGAGGGGAGCTCCCAGTCGGAGCCTTCTCCCCCAGTTTGGGAGGGGTCCTGGTCCCAGTTCGGGGTAACCAATCCCAGTTCGGGGGTCCTTTCCCAGTTCGGACTCCCAGTTTGGGGTGTCCCTCCCAGTTTGGACCCCCCCTCCCCCCCAGCGCCCTCAGCCGTGGGGGCTCGGGGGGGGCGGCCGGGGGGGTCTCCCCAGCCCTCCCAGTGCTCCCAGTATCACCAGTGCCCCTCCCAGTGCCACCGGCAGCGCGAACACCAGCCCGAGCCTCAGGGAGCCGCCACTGGGAGGGGGCCTGGGGGCAACTGGGGCCACTGGGGGGGCCACTGGGAGGGTCACTGGGGCCACTGGGAGGGTCACGGGGGCCACTGGGAAGGTCACGGGGGCAACTGGGGAGTCCTTGACTCTGGGGGCGACAACTGGGGGCATAACTGGGAGGGTAACTGGGATAACTGGGGAGTCCTCGGCCTGGGGGGGGGGAACTGGGGGGGTTTGGGGGCGTGGGGGGGCAGTTGGGGGGTCTTTGCCTTCGGGGGGGGCAACAGGGAGGACTGGGATGTGCCTGGATTTTGGGGGAGCAGCTGTGGGGGGAACTGGGAGGGTAACTGGGACAAACTGGGAGGGTCTGAGTGCGGGGGGGGGCGTTGGGAGGGGAACTGGGGGCAACTGGGATTTAGGGGGGGCAACTGGGGAGGCCTCGGCTGTGGGGGGAGTAACTGGGACAACTGGGGGGGCAACTGGGAGGTCCTGAGTTCTGGGAGGGGTAACTGGGAGGGTAACTGGGATAAACTGGGGGGCTCGGGGGTTGGGGGGGACAGTTGCAGGGACAACTGGGGGCAACTGGGATTCTGGGGGGGCAACTGGGGGGGAACTTGGGGGATGTTGGGGAGCGAAGGAGGAGATCTGGGGGCTCCCTTGGGGCCTGGGGGAGGGGCTGAGCCCTTTGGGGTCCCTCGAGGGGTCCCAGGGCTCGGCCTCGGGGACCTCATGGGGGTCCCTGGGGTCATCCTGGGGGTCCTCATCACTGTAGGGGTCCCCATAGGGGTCCCAGGGTCGGGTTTGGGGGTCCCCGGGCACACTCTGGGGGTCCCAGGGCCGGGTTTGGGGGTCCCCGGGCACACTCTGGGGGTCCCCATCCCCATAGGGGTCCCAGGGTCGGGTTTGGGGGTCCCCGGGCACACTCTGGGGGTCTCCATAGGGGTCCCAGGGCCGGGTTTGGGGGTCCCGGCCCCTCCGGAGGCTCCCGGGCTCGGGGTCCCTGTAGGGGTCCGAGGGGGGCGGGGCGGGGTCCCAGGGCTCCTCTTCAGGCTCCTCATCCTCGTAGGGGTCCCCATAGGGGTCCCCATAAATGTCGGGGTCCCAGGGCTCCGTTTCGGGGTCCCACGGCCCCTCCCGGGGGTCCTCGGCCCTGTAGGGGGGGGCCGGGCCCCCATAGGGGTCCCCGTAAGTGTCGGGGTCCCAGAGCTGCGGCTCGGGGTCCTCGTAGGGGTCCCCGTAAGGATCGGGGTCCTCGTCCCCATAGGGGGGCACGGGGGAGGTGTCACCGGCGGGGGCGGGGTCCCGGAGGGAATCCCGGTGGGAATCCCGGTGAGAATCCCGGTGCGAATCCTGGAGGGAATCCCGGTGCGAATCCTGGAGGGAATCCCGGTGCGAATCCCGGTGCGAATCCTGGAGGGAATCCCGGTGCGAATCCCGGTGCGAATCCTGGAGGGAATCCCGGTGCGAATCCCGGTGCCAGCCCCGGTGCCGGGGCGCTCCCAAGCCCCCATCCCTGTCCGAGTCCCGGTGCAAATCCCGGTGCGAAGCTTCCCGGGAATCCTCGAGCCAGCCGGGATCCCGGTCCCGGTACAAATCCTGCTGCCATTCCCGGTGGGAATCCTCGTGCGAGCCCCGCTCTGGCCGCAAATCCCGGTGCAAATCCCGGTGCCCTCCCGGGGGCAAATCCTCCCGGGAATCCTCGGGCAAATCCCGGTGCAAATCCCGCTGAAGGCTGGGCTGGGAATGCTCATGGAAATCCTGACGGGAATCCCGGTCCCTATCCCGGTCCCAATCCCCGTGCGAGCCCCGGTGCCGCTCCACGGGCAAATCCTGGGAATCCCGGTCCGAATCCCGGTCCAGAACCTGGCGGGGATCCCGGTCCGAATCCCGGTCCCAATCCTGGTGGGGATCCTGGTGGGGATCCTGCTCCGAATCCCGGTCCCAATCCTGGTTCCAATCCCGGTCCGAATCCCGATCCAGATCCTGGTGGGGATCCCGGTCCCAATCCCCGTGCGAGTCCCGGTGCCGCCCCGGCCGCGGCTCCCGGTGCCATCCCGAGGGCAAATCCCGGTGTCTCTCCCGGTGCGAGCCTGGATGCGGATCCTGCAGGGAATCCCGGTACCGATCCCGCTCCGAATCCTCCTGCGAGCCGCGGTTCCGCTCCGCCGCCAAATCCCGCTGCGAGCCTTCGCCTCCTCCCGTCCCGTCCCGCCGCCGGTCCCGGGCTCTCCACCCCCGGCTCCGCTCGGGCCGGTCCCGGTGTCCCCCGAGCTCCTGGGGAGGGGTCGCGGGTTGTCCCCGGTGTCCCCCGAACTCCTGGGGAGGGGTCGCGGGTTGTCCCCGGTGTCCCCCGAACTCCTGGGGAGGGGTCGCGGGTTGTCCCCGGTGTCCCCACAGCTCCTGGGGAGGGGTCGCGGGTTGTCCCCGGTGTCCCCACAGCTCCTGGGAAGGGGTCGCGGGTTGTCCCCGGTGTCCCCCGAGCCCCCGGGGAGGGGTCGCGGGCCGGTGCCGGTGTTCCCCGGGCGGGGGGCGGCGGCGGCGGCGGCAGGTGACCCCGTCGGGCTGCAGGACGAAGCCGCGGTGACAGTGACAGGCGAAGCCGCCGTGGTGGTTGAGGCACATGTGGTGGCACACGGCGGCCGTGCGACATTCGTCCCTGTCCCCGCAGCCCCCCGCCGCCACCGGCCCGAAACCCAGCGGGCACGGGGGGGTCGGGAGGACCCCCGTGTCCCCCCCCCGCCGCCACGGCCACCAGCGCCACCAGCGCCACCAGCATCGCGCTTCCTCCTCCTCCTCCTCCTCCTCCTCCTCCTCCTGCGCGGGATGGGGAAACAGCCGGACCCGCCCCCCAAACCCCAAATCCCAAATCCCAAATCCTAAACCCGGCCAAGAGCGGCCCCCCCCGCCCCCAAATCCCAAACCCGGCCTCACCCCCCCTCCCCCCCCACCCCAAACATCAAATCCCACCCTGGCCCCGCCCCTCCCCCCCCCGCAAATCCCAAATCCCTCAAAATCCCAAAGGTGGCCCCACCCCGACCCCACCCTCCAAACCCGGCCCCAAATCCCAAACCCGACCCCACCCCCCCAAACCCGACCCCACCCCCCCAAACCCGACCCCACCCCCTCCCAAAATCCCAAATCCGACCCCACCCCCCAAACCCGGCCCCGCCCCCCCAAATCCCAAACCCGGCCCCACCCCCCAAATCCCAAACCCGGCCCCACCCAGGGCCCCACCCCCGGCCTGGGAAGTTGGGGTGACCCCACCCCGTTTTTGGGGACGCCCCTGGTGCCATCACCGTTGTCACTGTCACCTCCTGCCACCCCCACCCTGTCCCTGCCACCACTGTCACCCTCCCCTGTCCCCGCGGTGTCACCTCCCCCCCCTCGCCCCCCCCCCCAAAATAAAACTCCAGGTGCTGCAGTTGTGGGGGAGGGGCTTTATTGGGGGGTGACACCAGGGTGACACTGGAGGTGACACTGGGGTGACACTGGGGTGACAGGAGGTGACACGGGGGTGACACGGGGGTGACAGTGGAGGTGACACCGAGGTGACACCGAGGTGACAGGGGTGACACAGGGGGTGACAGTGGAGGTGACAGGGGTGACACCGGGGTGACACCGGGGTGACACTGGAGGTGACACCGGGGTGACACTGGGGGTGACAGCGCTGTCCCCTCAGGCCAGCGGCCCCGGGGTCCCGTAGAGCTGCACCAGGGCCCCACTGAGGGAGGGGCCCAGGCTCCTGTGGGGGGAGAGGGGGGTGAGACCCCAAAATCCCGGGGGGGACCCCAAAATCGGGGGGTGGGGGAGGGGCTGCAGGGATCTGGGGACAGGAATTGGGGGGGGGGAGGGGTCCTTGGGAATGGGGCTCTCGGGAATGGGGGATCCCCGGGATTTGGGGTTCCCGGGATTTGGGGTTCCCAGGATTTGGGATCTCCAGGATTTGGGATGCTCAGGATTTGGGATTTGTGGATTTGGGATCCTCAGGATTTGGGGTTCCTGGATTTGGGATCTCCGGGATTTGGGGTTCATGGATTTGGGATCCTCAGGATTTGGGGTTCCTGGGATTTGGGATCCCTGAGATTTGGGATCCTTGGGATTTGGGATCTCCAGGATTTGGGGTTCCTGGAATTTGGGATCCTCAGGATTTGGGATCCCTGAGATTTGGGATCTCCAGGATTTGGGGTTCCTGGATTTGGGATCCCTGAGATTTGGGATCTCCAGGATTTGGGGTTCCCGGGATTTGAGGTTCCCAGGTTTTTTGGGGGGGGGGGTCTCACCTCTGGGCAGGGCCGCAGCGCAGGGCACTGAGCAGCTCCCGGCACTTCTGGGGGTCCTGGGAGGGGCCCAGGGCGGCCATGAGGCTGCGGGGGGAGGGGCCACAACTCAGGGGACCCCACCCCCCAAAAATCCCAAAAACCTCAGCGACCCCTCCCCCACCCCGAGAACCGCCCCCATCCCCCATCCCCCACCCTCCTTACCCTCCCCCCCTCCCCCTCCACTTTTGGGGACATCCAGGAGCTCAGGGACTCCTCATGGGGGACCCCAACCCCCCCCGGGACCCCCCCGGGACCCCCCAAACCTGGCGGGGGTGGGGAAGCGGCTCAGGACGGCCCCGGCCCTGCCCCCACTGAGCCCCCCCAGCTGCAGCAGCTGCCGGGCGAACACGGCCCCCACGGTCTGAGCCTGGGGGGGCAAAAAACGGGGGTGAAGAGACCCCAAAATAACCCCCCCACCCCAAAATACCCCCCAGAACACGGCCCCCACGGTCTGGGCCTGGGGGGGCAAAAACGGGGGTCAGGGGACCCCAAAATAACCCCCCCACCCCAAAATACCCCCCCAGAACACGGGTCTGGGTCTGGGGGACAAAAAATGGGGTGAAGAGACCCCAAAATAACCCCCCCACCCCAAAATACCCCCCCAGAACACGGGTCTGGGTCTGGGGGGGCAAAAATTGGGGTGAAGAGACCCCCAAAGCCCCCCCCAAACAGCCCAACCCCCCCCTCCCCCCGTGTTCCTTTTCTGCCCCCCCAGGACCAACTCGGGACCCCCTCCCCCCTTCCAGGACCCCCCAGCCCCCCCTTTTAGCCCCCCATGAACCCCCAGCCCCCTCCAGGGAGATCAGGACCCCCCCCCCAATCGCCCCCAGCCCCATTTTTGCCCCCCCCCCCCCCCAGCCCCACCTGGTTCTTGCCCCCCCCCTCGCGGAGCCTCTGGAAGGGCAGCAGGGCCAGGGGGGTCCCGGGGGGCTCGGGGGGTCCCCGGGCGGTCACAGCCCCCCCCCACGCCCGCAGCACCCGGCCCTGGGGGGAGGGGAGGGGATGGGGGGGACCCCTCAGTGCCGCTCGGGGGTCCCCAACATCGCCCCCCCCCCCCAAATCCTACCCCTGAGCCCCTCCCCATCCCCCACCCCCCGTGTCCCCTCCTCATCCTCCTCCCCTGCAAGGCCCCCCCAGGACCCCCAAATCCCCCCCAGGACCCCCCAAATCCCCCCCCAGGACCCCCCAGATCCCTCCCAGGACCCCCAAATCCCCCCCCAGAATCCCCAAATCCCCCCCAGGACCCCCAAATTCCCCCCACTGACCCCCAACCACTCCCCCAGTGTCCCCTCCCTCCCTCCCCCTCCCCAAAGCCCCCCCAGCCCCCTCCTCACCCCAAATCTCCCCCCAAAGCCCCCCCAAAGCCCCCTCCTCACCCCAAATCTCCCCCCCAGCCCCCTCCTCACCCCAAATCTCCTCCTCAGCTGCTCCCCCAGCACCCCCAAATACGCCGCCGTGTCCTGGGGGTCCCTCGTTCGCGTCACCAGGAACCCGTCCACCACCTGGGGAGGGGGCTCTGAGACCCCCAACACCCCCAGGACCCCCAAACCACCTGGGGAGGGGGCTCTGAGACCCCCCAACACCCCCAGGACCCCCAAACCACCTGGGGAGGGGGCTCTGAGACCCCCAACACCCCCGGGACCCCCAAAACCTTCTCCGGGACCCCCAAACCCACCCAAACCCAACCCAGGGGGTCCCTGGGTGCTGGGGAGGGGTCTCAGGGGGGTCTCAGAGTGATTTGGGGAGGGGTCCCGGGGGGGGTCTCGGGGTGATTTGGGGAGGGGTCCCGGGGGGCGTCTCGGGGTGATTTGGGGAGAGGTCTCAGGGTGATTTGGGGAGGAGTCTCAGGGGGTCCCTGGGTTTTGGGGAGGGGTCTCGGGGGGGGTACTTGGGTGTTGGGGGGGGTCTCGGGGTGATTTGGGGAGGGGTCTCAGGGTGATTTGGGGAGGGGTCTCGGGGGGGTCTCAGGGTGATTTGGGGAGGGGTCTCAGGGGTCTCGGGGTGATTTGGGGAGGGGTCTCGGGGGGGTCTCAGGGTGATTTGGGGAGGGGTCTCGGGGGGTCTCAGGGTGATTTGGGGAGGGGTCTCAGGGTGATTTAAGGAGGGATCTCAGGGGTCTCGGGGTGATTTGGGGAGGGGTCTCGGGGGGGTCTCAGGGTGATTTGGGGAGGGGTCTCGGGAGGTCTCAGGGTGATTTGGGGAGGGGTCTCGGGGTGATTTGGGGAGGGGTCTCAGGGGGTACCTGGGTGTTGGGAGGGGTCTCAGGGTGATTTGGGGAGGGGTCTTGGGGTGATTTGGGGAGGGGTCTCGGGGGGGTCTCAGGGGTCTCAGGGTGATTTGGGGAGGGGTCTCAGGGTGATTTGGGGAGGGGTCTCAGGGGGTACCTGGGTGTTGGGAGGGGTCTCAGGGTGATTTGGGGAGGGGTCTTGGGGTGATTTGGGGAGGGGTCTCGGGGGGGTCTCAGGGGGTCTCAGGGTGATTTGGGGAGGGGTCTCGGGGTGATTTGGGGAGGGGTCTCGGGGGGGGGGTACCTGGGTGTTGGCGGCCGCCTGGCGCAGGGTGGGGAGGGGGAGGGGCAGCGGCTCCCCCTCCCCCGGCTCCTCCAGGAGATAAACGGGAAAACGCAGCCCGGAACGACGCAGCCGGAACTGGACACACGGACACGGGGACGGACACACAGACACGGGGACATGGGAATGGACACACGGACACGGGGACAGACACACGGACACGGGGAGAGACGGACACACGGACACGGGGACATGGGAATGGACACACGGACACGGGGACGGACACACGGACACGGGGACATGGGGACATGGGAATGGACACACGGACACGGGAATGGACACACGGACACGGGGAGAGACGGACACACGGACACGGGGAGAGACGGACACACGGACACGGGGACGGACACACGGACACAGGGACATGGGAATGGACACACGGACACGGGGACGGACGGACACACGGACACACAGACACGGGGACATGGGAATGGACACACGGACATGGGGACATGGGAATGGACACACGGACACAGGGATGGACACACGGACATGGGGACACACGGAGACGGGGACACACGGACATGGGGACACACGGACACACGGAGATGGACACGTGGACACACGGGCAGATGGACACATGGACACAGGGATGGACACACGGACATGACGATGGACACACAAACATGGGCGGACAGATGGACACGGGGATGGACAGATGGACACGGACACACAGACATGGACAGGTGGACACAGGGACAGTCTGAGCCCCCCTGGGCACAGCCCCACCCCTCCCAGTCCCCCCCAGTGTCCCCAAGACCCTCCCAGTCCCATCCCAGTCCCCCCCAGTCTCATCCCAGTCCCCCCCAGTCCCTCCCAGTCCCTTCCCAGTCCCCAGCCCCACCTTCTGCTCGTGGTACCGCCCATCCCGGACGCTGTTCCCCAAATCCGCCGCCGATTTCCGCTCCACCACAACGTCCAGCACCAGCTCCCGGGGGGCGCGGCCTGGGCGGGGCCAGCACGGTCACACCTGGCCACGCCCACCTGGCCACGCCCACCTGGCCACACCCACCGACCACACCCACACGGCCACGCCCACCGGCCACGCCCACCGACCACACCCAGGCCCTGCCCCCTCCCCAAGGGGTGGGGTCAATCCCAGGCCACGCCCACCCATCATGGCCACCATGGGGGTGGAGCCAACACCTGACCCCACCCAGGTGAGGTCACACCTGGCCCCACCCCAAGGCCACGCCCACCTCAATGGGTGGGGCCAGGACATGGCCACGCCCCCTGTGACCACACCCAGCCAATAACGGTGGCAATGAGGGCGTGGTCAGCACCCGCCCCACCCAAAAGAGGCGTGGTCAGCACCCGCCCCACCCAAAAGAGGCGTGGTCAGCACCCACCCCACCCAAAAGGGGTTTGGTCAGTGCCAGCCCCACCCAAAAGAGGCGTGGTCAGCACCCACCCCACCCAAAAGGGGTGTGGTCACTGCCAGCCACACCCAAAAGGGGTGTGGTCAGTGCCAGCCCCGCCCTCCACTCTGGCCCCACCCCAATGTGGCCACACCCATTAGTGACAACCCCACCCATTGAACTGCCCCGCCCAGTCCCGGGGGGGCCACCCTTGCCACGCCCACTCCCCATTGCCACGCCCACTTCCACGTGCCACGCCCACCCCATTGCCACGCCCACTCCCCATTGCCACACCCCTCCCAAGCCACGCCCCTCCCAAGCCACGCCCACCTGTGGGCGGGTCCTTCTCTCTCGCCACCCACAGGAAGTCGCCGACGTGGAGGCGCCGCAGGAGCAGCGGAACCCCCCGGGAACGGAGCAGAGCCGGAACCCCCCCAGCGGGGCTGGGGACACGGGGACACGTCAGGGGGGGACACCAGGGGGGACACAGGGAGGGGACATGGGGACACTTTGGGGGGGTGGAGAAAGCTCAGGGGGACATGGGGACATCGGGAGAGGACACAGGGACACTTTGGGGGGGACACAGGGACATGGGGACACCACAGGAGGGGTGGGGACAGCTCAGGGGGGACATGGGGAGGACACAGGGACAGGTGGAGGGGTTGGGGACACCTCAGAGGGGTTGGGGACACCTCAAGGGGACACAGGGACACCTCAGGGGGGGTTGGGGACACCTCAGGGGGGGTTGGGGACACGGTGGGGGTGGGGACAGGCACCCGTTGGCCTCGGTGACGTCGGCGCACAGGACGATGTCGAACTCGCCCGGCCGCAGCTCAAATTCCTGCTCGGGGTCGCACCTGGGGGACCCCAAATTCACCCTCAGGGGACCCCAAATTCACCCTCAGGGGGTCCCAAATTCACCCTCAGGGGACCCCAAATTTCACCCTCGGGGGGTCCCAAATTCACCCTCAGGGGACCCCAAATTCACCCTCAGGGGACCCCAAATTTCACCCTCAGGGGACCCCAAATTTCACCCTCGAGGGGTCCCAAATTCACCCTCGGGGGACCCCAAATTCACCCTCGGGGGACCCCAAATTTCACCCTCGGGGGGTCCCAAATTTCACCCTTGGGGGGTCCCAAATTTCACCCTCGGGGGGTCCCAAATTCACCCTCGGGGGTCCCCAAATTCACCCTCGGGGGTCCCCAAATTCACCCTCAGGGGTCCCCAAATTTCATCCTCAGGGGTCCCAAATTTAACCCTCAGGGGGGTCCCAAATTCACCCTCGGGGGGCCCCAAATTTCACCCTCGGGGGTCCCAACCCCCCCCAAACTCACGGTGTGGGGGAGGGGGCGCAGTTCTCCTCCTGCTCCGCCAGGGGGCGCTGCGGGCGCACCTGCCCGGGGGGCGGGGCCTCGGCGAGACTCCGCCCCCTCGGGGTCAGCGAGTACCTGGGGGGGAGAGGTGACGTGGGGGAGGGGTCTTGGGGGGGTCCCAGGTGAGTTTGGGGGTCCCAGGGGGTCCCAGGTGAGTTTGGGGGTCCCGGGGGGGTCCCGGCCATACCGGGGGGGGCGGCCGCTCCTCTGGACGAGGCCCCGGCGCAGGAGCGGAGCCAGAGCTGCCTGTGGGGGGAGGGGACACAGGGGGTCAGCCCCTCCCCCACCCCCTGCGGGGTGTGCCGGTGGGGGGAGGGGTCGCTCACCTGTCCCAGGGCGTGGTCACAGAGGGGCTGGGCCTGCTGCAGCAGCTCCGCCTCCGGGAGGGGCTCCGGGCTCTGGGGGAGGGGCTGGGGGTGAGGGGGGTGGGGGGAGGGGATGTGGAGCCCCTCCCCCACCCACCAGGGGTGTCCCCTCCCCCTCACCTGGCTCAGCACCTGCAGCAGGGCGTGGCCCGCGGAGCGGGGGAGGGGCCGGAGGTGCCGAGGGCGGCGCTGGGTGAAGGGGGAGGGGCAGAGATTGGGGGTGGAGCCTCCTCTGCCCCTCCCCCCACCCTGGGGTGTCCTGGGTGGGGGAGGGGACTCACCTTGGGTGGGGCTGGGGGAGGGGCCGGGCACCGCCCTTGCGGAGGAGGGGGCGTGGGGGGGAGCCCCTGCTCTGTGATATGCAAATGAGATGCAAATCAGGATGCAAATCAACCCCATCAGGCCCCACCCACACCAAACCCTCACTCTTAGCCCCGCCCACCAACCCCCCTGCCCTTTCAGGCCACGCCCACTCCTGTCCCACCCCTCAGGCCCCGCCCCCTCCCTTTAGGCCCCGCCCCTCCCACCCCACCCCTTCAGGCCCCTCCCCCACCCCTTTAGGCCCCACCCCCTCCTGCCCCACCCCTCCAGGCCCCGCCCACCTCTCCGGTGCTGCCGCAGCCGTTGGTCCAGGCGGGCGCAGAGGGCGGGGCCAAAGTGCTGCAAGATGGCGGCAGCGCGGCCGGAACGGAGCGGGAGCGGGAACAGCGCCAGGGAGCGCAGGGCCTGCGGGAAAACACCTGAAATACACCTGAGAGACACCTGAGAGACACCTGAGATACACCTGGGACACCTGGAAGACCTGAGATACACCTGAGAGACACCTGAGATACACCTGAGAGACACCTGAGAGACACCTGGAACACCTGAGAGACACCTGGGGAGCCAAAATACACCTGGGATACACCTGGAACACATCTGGAACACCTGAGAGACACCTGAGAGACACCTGGAACACCTGGGATACACCTGAGATACACCTGGAACACCTGAAATACACCTGAGATACACCTGGAACCCAAAATACACCCAAAACACAGCTGAGATACACCTGGGATACACCTGGGGAGTAAAATACACCTGGGATACACCTGGGATACACCTGGCACCCAAAATACACCCAGAACACACCTTAAATACACCTGGGGAGCCAAAATACACCTGGGATACACCTGGAACACACCTGGAACCCAAAATACACCTGAGAGACACCTGAGATACACCTGGAACACACCTGAAATACACCTGGGACACAAAATACACCTGAGATACACCTGAGATACACCTGGAACACCTGAAATACATCTAAAACACACCTGGAACCCAAAATACACCTGGAACACACCCGGGGCACACCTGGGGAACCCCAAATACACCCGAAACACACCTGGAATACACCTGAGATACACCCGGAACACACCTGAAACACCTGGAATACACCCGGGGATCCCAAACACACCAAAATCCACCTGGGGACCCTCAAAATTCACCTGGAGACCCCAAAATCCACCCGGGGACGCAGCCGGGGGTCCCTAAACCCAAGCGGGGACCCCCCTCACACCCACCCTCTCGTAGGCGCCCCTCGCCCACGTTCCCTGCGCCTCGTCCCGCCACTCCCGGAGCCAGCGGGCGAACAGCGGGTTCGGGTGGGCCCGGGGGCGGCGGCGGCGCCGGGAGGAGGCGGCGGCGGCCGCGGCCATGATCGAATTCTCCCGCCGCCGCCGCCGCCCGGAAGTGCCCGCCCCCGAGGGGCCGCTCTGGCCGCGCTCGCTGCTTTGGAAGCTGCGACTCGTCTGCTCTGGAGGACTCCGCTCTTTCCCGCCAGAAGCCAAACTTGTCTGCTCTGGAGGACTCCGCTCTTTCCCGCCCGGAGGCCAAACTCATCTGCTCTGGAGGACTCCGCTCTTTCCCGCCCGGAGGCCAAACTCGTCTGCTCTGGAGGACTCCGCTCTTTCCCGCCCGGAGGCCAAACTCGTCTGCTCTGGAGGACTCCGCTCTTTCCCGCCCGGAGGCCAAACTCGTCTGCTCTGGAGGACTCCGCTCTTTCCCGCCCGGAGGCCAAACTCGTCTGCTCTGGAGGACTCCGCTCTTTCCCGCCCGGAGGCCAAACTCGTCTGCTCTGGAGGACTCCGCTCTTTCCCGCCCGGAGGCCAAACTCGTCTGCTCTGGAGGACTCCGCTCTTTCCCGCCCGGAGGCCAAACTTATCTGCTCTGGAGGACTCCGCTCTTTCCCGCGGGAGGCCAAACTCGTCTGCTCTGGAGGACCCTGGCCGTTCTGGGTCCCCCCAAATCTTCCTCGGGTTCCCCAAATCCTCCCCCCGAACCCCCAAATCCTTCCGCGACCCCCCCAAACCCCGGGACGCGTCCAGGTGCAGCACAGCAAAACCTTTATTGTTTAGAAAATCGTTTTAAAAACAAACTTGGGGGGGCACCCCCGAAATAACAGAGACCCCCGGTGGGGGAGGGGCGGGGGCACCCCAAAGTAACACTAATGGCGGGGGGAGGGGCGCCCCAAATGAACACGAACCCCCCTGCGAGGGCGGCACCCCAAAACCCCAGCCTGTGCTGGGGGGAGGGGAAGGTGGGGACCCCCTCAGCCCCCCCAAGGTGGTTTTGGGGTGACGGGGGAGGGGTGGCACCCTGGGACCCCCCCCCGGGGATGAATTTTGGGGGGGTGGCAGCACCGGTTTGGGGGTCCCACAGGTGTGAGGGGGGTTGGGGAGGGGGTGCATGGGAAGGGTCGGGAGGGTTTTGGGGTCCCCAGAGCGGTTTTGGGGTCCCCAGGGTGGTTTTGGAGTCCCCAGGGTGGTTTTGGGATCCCCGGGGGGGATTTTGGAGTCCCCAAGGTGGTTTTGGGTTCCCCAAGGTGGTTTTGGGGTCCCCAGGGGTGGTTTTGGGGTCCCCAGGGTGGTTTTGGGATCCCCAGGATGATTTTGGGGAGCCCCCATCCCCTCCCAGGTGCGTCCAGCAGCTGGAACTCGCCAGGACTTCGATGTTTCGGGGACTCCAGGAGGGATTTTGGGGCGCAGGGAGGGGTTTTGGGGTGCAGGGGGGGTTTTGGGGCGCAGGGAGGAGCTCGGGGGGGGTTTTGGTGCACAGGGAGGGGCTCGGGGGGGTTTTGGGGTGCCCAGATTTGGGGAGGGGGCTCAGAGGAAGGCGTCGCACCACTCGCGCAGGCAGCCCGAGCAGTCGCGGCTCTGTTTGGCGTTGGCCCCGCACGTCTCCTTGAGCCACTCCCGGAACAGCTCCTCGTCCTTGCGCAGCACCAGGAACTGCCCCAGCACCACGTAGGCCTGGCCCGGGGACACCGGTGTCACCCTGCCCTTGGGGACATCGCCCGTGTCCCCTCCCTGCCCCCCTGAGCCTCCCCCAGGGGCTCCTGTCCCACCCCAGCAGCTCCCCAGGGACCCCTCCCCACCCTGCAAGGTCCCCAGGGACCCCTCCCCACCCTGCAGCTCCCCTGAGACCCCTCCCCACCCTGCAGGGTCCCCTGAGACCCCTCCTCACCCTGCAGGGTACCCTGAGACCCCTCCCCACCCTGCAGGGTCCCCTGAGACCCCTCCCCACCCTGCAGCGTCCCCTGAGACCCCTCCCCACCCTGCAGCTCCCCTGGGACCCCTCCCCACCCTGTAGGGTCCTCTGGGACCCCTCCCCACCCTGCAGGGTCCCCTGAGACCCCTCCCCACCCTGCAGGGTCCCCTGGGACCCCTCCCCACCCTGCAGCGTCCCCAGGGCTGTCCCCAGCAGGGTCCTGCGGTGCCAGCCTTGCCTCAGTGTCCCCAAAGCCCTGGAGGTGTCCCCAAACCTCTGGTGATGTCCCCACGTGTCCCCAAAACCCCGGAGGTGTCCCCAAAACCCTGGGAATGTTTTTGTCCAAGCCCTGCCTCAGTGTCCCCAAAGCCCTGGAGGGGTCCCCAAAACCCTGGGAATGTCCCCAAACCTGTGGTGATGTCCCCAGGTGTCCCCAAAGCCCTGGAAATGTCCCCAGATGTCCCCAGGTGTCCCCAAAACCCTGGGAATGTTTTTGTCCAAGTCTTTCCTCAGTGTCCCCAAAGCCCTGGAAGGGTCCCCAAAGCCCTGGAGATGTCCCCAAAGTCCTGGAAGTGTCCCCAGACCTGTGGTGAGGTCCCCAGGTGTCCCCAAAGCCCTGGAGGTGTCCCCAAACCTCTGGTGATGTCCCCAAAACCCTGGAGATGTCCCCAAAGCCCTGGGAATGTTTTTGTCCAAGACTTTCCTCAGTGTCCCCAAAGCCCTGGAGATGTCCCCAGGTGTCTCCAGACCTGTGGTGATGTCCCCAGGTGTCCTCAAAGCCCTGGAGGGGTCCCCAAAACCCTGGAAGTGTCCCCACACCTGTGGTGATGTCCCCAGGTGTCCCCAAAACCCTGGGAATGCTTTTGTCCAAGCCTTGCCTCAGTGTCCCCAAAGCCCTGGAAGGGTCCATAAAGCCCTGGAGGTGTCCCCAGGTGTCATCAATGTCCCCAAGTGTTCCCCAAAGCCCTGGAGGTGTCCCCAGGTGTCATCAATGTCCCCAAGTGTTCCCCAAAGCCCTGGAGGTGTCCCCAGATGTCTCCAAGTGTCCCCAGGTGTCCCCAACCCCCTGGGAACGTCTTTGTCCAAGCCCTTCCTCAGTGTCCCCATTGTTCAAACCCTTTCCCAGATGTCCCCAAGTGTCCCTGATGTCACCCCAAGTGTCCCCTGATGTCCCCAAGTGTCCCCAGGTGTCCCCACCTTGTCGAATCCTTTCTCCTCCAGTTTCCTGCCCAGCACGTCCCCGATCCCGGCCAAGGTCCCCACCGGCTTCTCCCCCATCGGCTCCGCCACGAAGTCCCGGTGCTTCTGTGACGTGGAGGACATGGCGCCTGGGGACAGCGGGGACACCGGGGGACATTGGGGACACTCAGGGGACACTGGGGACACCAGGGGACAGTGGGGACACCAGGGGACAGTGGGGACACTCAGGGGACAGTGGGGACAGTGGGGACAGTCAGGGGACAGCAGGGACACTCAGGGGACACTGGGGACACTCAGGGGACAGTGGGGACACCGGGGGGACACAGGGACAGCTCAAGGGGACACGGGGACAGTGCCAGGGTGGGGACAGCGAGGGAGGGGACGGGGACAGAGCTGGGGGTGGGGACCCTGAAGGGACACGGGGACAGAGAGGGGACAGGGAATGAGGGGGACACTGGGGGGACACGAAGGTGGCAGTGAGGGGACACTGAGGGGACACTGAGGGGACACTGGGGGGACACGGAGGTGGCAGTGAGGGGACACTGAGGGGACATTGAGGGGACACGGAGGTGGCAGTGAGGGGACAGTGAGGGGACATTGAGGGCTCACTGAGGGGACACTGGGGGGACACTGGGGGGACTCTGAGGTGGCAGTAAGGGGACACTGAGGGGACATTGAGGGGACACGGAGGGGAAACTGCGAGGACACCGAAGGGACATTGGGGGGTGCACTGAGGGGACTCTGAGGGGACATTGAGGGAGCAATGAGGGGACATTGAGGAGACACTGAGGGGACACTGAGGGGACATTGAGGGGACTCTGAGGGGACATTGAGGGAGCAATGAGGGGACATTGAGGGAGCAATGAGGGGACATTGAGGGCTCACTGAGGGGACACTGAGGGGACATTGAGGGGATACTGAGGGGACATTGAGGGAGCAATGAGGGGACAATGAGGGGACACTGAGGGGGCACCGAGGGGACACCGAGGGAGCCCGGCCGGACCCTCCCGCCCCTCCCAGACTCCCCCGCCCCTCCCCCGCCCCGTCCCGCCCCTCAGGCCCTTCTCGCCCCTCCCCTTCGCCGCCTCCCGGCTCTCCCGCCCCTCGGGTCCCCTCCCCGCCCCTCGGGTCCCCTCCCCGCCCCTCGGGTCCCCTCCCCGCCCCTCAAGGTCCCCTCCCGGTCCCCTCCGGCCCCTCCCGGTCCCCTCTGCCCCCCCCCCGCCCTCACCGTCCCCTCGGGCCGCTCCAACCGCCGCTCCCGCCTCAGGCCGCTGCCGCTACGCACTGACGTCACATCCGGCGGCGCCCCGTGCTGACGCCAGTTCCGGCGGCGCGCGCGCAGAAACCACCGAGGCGCAGGCGCGGAGCGGCGGCCGCGGGGGAGGGGGGGGCGCTCTGGGATCATAGAGAGGAGCCGGGTCCTCCCAGGTGTTCCCGGTCACCGGGAAACGGCTCCAGGTGCTCCCGGGAGCCCCGGAAACACCTCCGGGACCATCCCGGGGCCTCCCCGATCCCCGGAAACACCTCCGGGACCATCCCGGGGCCTCCCCGATCCCCGCACAGCGCCTGCAGGGCCCTCCCGGCATCCCCCGCTCACCTGGACACCTCCAGGGTCTCCCAAAATTCCCCCCCGTTCTCCCCCATCCCTCCGGGTTTCATCAAAGGAGCCTCAAAGAGACCAAAAGCGGCGATTCCGGCCCAAAATCGAGCCCAAAAAATGGGGATTTTTTATTAAATCCATGGGAAATGTTAAAAATGGAACGGGTCAGAAGGTCGGGAAGGGAAACCCGGGGAAAGCAGCGGGGAAAGAGGCGGAGACTGGGGAAAAACGGGAGGTTTGGAATAGAAAGGATTTGGGGGCAAAAAGATGGGGAAAAAATTGAGATTTTGGGGCAAAATCCAAGTTTGGAGGCACAAAGGAGGGAACGAGGAGAAAGGAGAGGAATTTGAGGGCAAAACCGGAGGATTTTGAGACAAAAAGAGAGACTTGGGGGGGTGAAAAACGGTGAAATTTAAGGAAAATAAAAGGATTTGGGGCAAAACCGAGAAATTTGGGAAGGAAGGAGAGATTTAGGGAGAAAAACGGGGAATTGGGGAGGAAAAACCAGGAATTTCCCGCCCGTTATGCAAATAAAACAAACTCCCGCCTAAAATGCAAATAAGATGATTTCTAATTTGCATAAATCTAGTTGGCCACGCCCATATGCAAATGAGGTTGAGAAGGCCACGCCCCCCTCGGATTTAAAGCGGCGGGGGCGAAATTGGGGCCTCATTTTTGGGGTAAAACCGCGGGAATTTGGGGTTTTCCCGCGCTCCCCACAATCCTGTCCGGGGGGGGAGGGGCTGAGCCCCATTTTGGGGGTGAATTTGGGGGTCCCGACCCCTCCTCAGGCCTCGTCCTCGCTCAGGAGGAGGTTGGGGACCCCCTTGGAGATGGGGAAGCGACGCCCGGAGTCCGGGCACTGCAGGGAGCCCTCGAGCACCTCCACCTGGGACGGGAATTTGGGGGGTCAGGGGGGTTTTGGGGGGTCCCTGGGGGTTTTGGGGACCCCCCCCGGGGGTTTTGGGGACCCCCCATACCTCGAGCAGGACGTGGTGGACGCGGCGCAGGAATTCCTCGTCGCTCTCGAAGTTGGGGAGGGGCTCGGGGGGCAGCTCCGAGGGGCGCCCCAGCTTGGGGGGGCACAAAGGGGGGGTCACTGGGGGGGTCTGGGGTCACTGGGGGGGTTTGGGGTCACTGGGAGGGGTCACTGGGGGGGGTCTGGGGTCACTGGAGGGGTTTGGGGGTCACTGGGGGGGGTTTGGGGGTCACTGGGGGGGGTTTGGGGTCACTGGGGGGGTTTGGGGGTCACTGGGGGGGGTTTGGGGGTCACTGGGGGGGGTTTGGGGTCACTGGAAGGTTCTGGGGTCACTGGGGGGGGTCTGGGGTCACTGCAGGGGTTTGGGGACCCCCCCCAAATTGTTCCCCCTCATTAAAAACCCCCAAATCTGAGATTTCTCCTCATTCCCCAAAAATTTGGAGGGTCCTGAGACCCCAAAAATGATCCCTCCCCCCACAAAAAGATTCTCCTGCTCATGGAGCCCCCCCAGACCCCCAAAATCAACCCTGAATTCCCCTCCAGACCCCCAAAATCATCCCCAAATTCCCCCCAGGACCCCAAAATCATCCCCAAATCCTCCCCCAGAGCCCCAAAATCATCCCCAAATTCCCCCCAGGACCCCAAAATTCTCCCGAATTTCCCTCCCAGACCCCTAAAATTTCCGCCAAGTCCCTCCCAGATCCCCAAATCCCTCTCAGACCCCCAAAACTCCCCTGAATTTCCCTCCCAGACCCCAAAACTCCCCCCCCAATCCCCCCAAGACCCCCAAAATTTCCCCAAATCCCCCTCAGACCCCCAAAATTCCCCCAAATTTCCTTCCCAGACCCCAAAATTCCCCCAAATTTCCCTCCCAAACCCCCAAAATTTCCCAAAATTTCCCTCCCAGACCCCCAAATCCCCTCAAACCCCCAAAATCATCCCCGAATCCCCCTCAGACCCCCAAATCCCACCTCAGACCCCCAAAATTCCCCAAAATTTCTCCCCCAAACCCCCAAAATTCCCCAAAATTTCCCCCCCAGACCCTCAAAACTCCCCCAAAATTCCCCAAGAACCCCAAAATTCCCCCAAATCGCCCCCAAAACTCCCCCAAATCCCCCTCAGACCCCCAAAACTCCCCTGAATTTCCCTCCCAGACCCCAAAATTTCCCCAAATTCCCCCGACCCCCAAAACTCCCCCAAATTTCCCTCCCAGACCCCCAAAACTCCCCCAAATCCCCCTCAGACCCCCAAAATTTCCCTGAATTTCCTTCCCAGACCCCAAAACTGCCCCAAATCCCCCCCAGACCCCCAAAATTCTCCCGAATTTCCCTCCCAGACCCCCAAAATTCCCCCAAATTTCCCTCCCAAACCCCCAAAATTTCCCAAAATTTCCCTTCCAGACCCCCAAAATCCCCCCCAAATCCCTCCCAGACCCCCAAAATTCCCCTGAATTTTCCCCGAATTTCCCCCCCAGACCCTCAAAACTCCCCCAAAATTCCCCAAGAACCCCAAAATTCCCCCAAATCCCCCCTATAAAACTCCCCCAAATCCCCCTCAGACCCCCAAAATTCCCCCGAATTTCCTTCCCAGACCCCCAAAATTTCCCTCCCAGACCCCCAAAATTTCCCCAAATTCCCCCGACCCCCAAAACTCCCCCAAATTTCCCTCCCAGACCCCCAAAACTGCCCCAAATCCCCCTCAGACCCCCAAAATTTCCCTGAATTTCCTTCCCAGACCCCAAAACTGCCCCAAATCCCCCCCAGACCCCCAAAATTCCCCCAAATTTCCCTCCCAAACCCCCAAAATTTCTCTTCCAGACCCCCAAAATCCCCCCCAAATCCCTCCCAGACCCCCAAAATTCCCCTGAATTTTCCCCGAATTTCCCCCCCAGACCCTCAAAACTCCCCCAAAATTCCCCAAGAACCCCAAAATTCCCCCAAATCCCCCCTATAAAACTCCCCCAAATCCCCCTCAGACCCCCAAAATTCCCCCGAATTTCCTTCCCAGACCCCAAAATTCCCCACAATTTCCCTTCCAGACCCCCAAAATCATCCCCAAATCCCTCCCAGACCCCCAAAATTCCCCTGAATTTCCCTCCCAGACCCCCAAAATTTCCCTCCCAGACCCCCAAAATTCCCCCAAATTTCCCTCCCAGGCCCCCAAAATCCCCCCCAAAACTCCCCCAAATCCCCCTCAGACCCCCAAAATTCCCCCAAATTCCCCCAAAATTCCCCCAAATTTCCCTCCCAGACCCCCCAAAATTCCCCCAAATTTCCCCCAAACCCCTCCCAGACCCCCAAAATTCCCTCAAATTTCCCTCCCAGACCCCAAAACTCCCCCCCAAATCCCCCAAAATTTCCCCGAATTTCCCTCCCAACCCCCCAAAATTTCCCTCCCAGACCCCCAAAATCATCCCCAAATCCCTCCCAGACCCCCAAATTCCCCCAAAATCCCCCAAATTCCCCCAAAATTCCCCGAATTTCCCCTCTCACGCTCTCGGCCGCCTCCCTGAGCGCGTCCCAGCGCAGCCTCGGCAGCAGCCGCGCCACGAAGGCCGCGTTGAACGGCACCGGCCGCACCCGCACCTCCACGGCCTGCCCCGGTAATTAACCAGCGTTAATTAACTGGAATTCATTAATTGGGGCTCATTAATTAACGGGGGTTCGTAAATTGGGGGGTCGTTACCCGGGGGTTCGTTAGTTCGGGGTTAATTATTTGGTGGTTGGTTAATCTGGGTTAATCGGGGGTTGGTTGTTTGGGGGTTGATTAATTTAAGTTAATTGGGGGTTAATTAGCTGGCGTTAATTAATTGGGTTAATGGGGGTTCATGAATTGGGGGTTCATTACTCGGGGGTTCGTTGGTTTGGGGTGATTCGGGGTTAATTGGTTGGTGGTTGATTAATTTGGGTTAATTGGGGGTTAATTAATTTGGGTTAATTGGGGGTTAATTGGTGGTTAATTAATTTGGGTTAATTGGGGGTTAATTGGTGGTTAATTAATTTGGGTTAATTGGGGGTTAATTAATTTGGGTTAATTGGGGGTTAATTGGGGGTTAATTGGTGGTTAATTAATTTGGGTTAATTGGGGGTTAATTAGCTGATGTTAATTAATTTGGGTTAATTGGGGGTTAATTAGCTGGCGTTAATTAATTTGGAGTTAATTGGGGGTTGGTTAGTTGGGGGTTTGTTAATTTGGGTTAATGAAGAGTTAATTATTTGGTGGTTAATTAGCTGGGATAATTGGGGGTTAATTAATTGGGGGTTAATTAACTGGGGGTTAATTGATTTGGGGTTAATTAACTGGGGACAGGGAGGTTGATGAGGGGGACAATGAGAGATGGGCGGGGCTTCCCGGGGTAATTAACGGGGTTAATGAGGGCAATTAACGGGGAATTAACGGGGGGAACCGAACTGGGAGGAACTGGGACAGGAACTGGGACAGGAACTTGGGGAACTGGGAGAGCTGGGACTGGGGGAACTGGGATAACTGGGGGAACTGGGACAGGAACTGGGATAACTGGAACTGGGATAACTGGGACTGGGATAACGGGAACTGGAGGGAACTGGGATAACTGGGACTGGGGGAACTGGGAGGGACTGGGGGAACTGGGATAACTGGGGGAACTGGGACAGGAACTGGGATAACTGGAACTGGGATAACTGGGACTGGGATAACGGGAACTGGAGGGAACTGGGATAACTGGGACTGGGGGAACTGGGAGGGACTGGGGGAACTGGGATAACTGGGGGAACTGGGACAGGAACTGGGATAACTGGAACTGGGATAACTGGGACTGGGAGAACTGGGACTGGGGGAACTGGGATAACTGGGGGGGAACTGGGATAACTGGAACTGGGATAACTGGGAGGAACTGTGAGGAACTGGGAGGGAACTGGGATAACGGGAACTGGGATAACTGGGACTGGGATAACTGGGGGTAACTGGGATAACTGGGGGTAACGGGGATAACAGGACAGGAACCCCGGGGGAACGGAGGCACCAGGAGCGGGGAAGGCGGCGGGGCCGGTCCGGGGCCCGGGGGAGCCGCGCTGGCCCCTCCCGGGGTCCCGGGGGTGTCCCGGGGGGGTCTCGGGGGTGTCTCGGGGGTGTCCCGGGGGTGTCTCGGTGGTCCCGGGGGTGTCCGGGGCTGTCCCGGGGGTCTCAGGGGTGTCCCGGGGGTGTCCCGGGGCTGTCCCGGGGATGTCCCGGGGCTGTCCCGGTTCCCACCTCGATCCTCAGGGGGAAGCCGCCCCCGGGCCGCAGCCCCGGCACGTGAGAGCTCAGCAGGTTGTGGGTCAGCAGCTTCATGGCGACGCTTCCGCTTCCGGTGCGTCACTTCCGGGAAGGAGCGGTTACCGTGGCAACGGGGCAGGGCCCCGCTTAAAGGGGCCGTACCGCCAATTTCCCATCCTTCCCCCGGAGGTCAGAGCCCCCTCCCCAAATTCCCCAGGGACCCCCCAAAGCCCTCAGGGCTCCTCACAGCACCGAGACCCTTCCCGGGGTGGCCCCGCCCCTTCGCTTTTGGGGGTCCCCAATCACCCAGAGGATCCCAGCCCCCATTTAGGGCTGTTTTCCCCATTTTTTGGGTCTTTAACCCCTCAACAGCCTCCTGCTGACCCCCAAACCCCCAAATCCCACCCCAGGACCCTCCTTCAGGCCCCCAAATACGACCCCTCCTCACTTTGGGGTGTCCTTTCCCCTTCTGACTCCCCCAAATTCCCAATATTCCCCCAAATTCCCAATTCCCTTCTCCCCCTCATTTTGGGGCGGTCCCAGGGGTCTGGGACACCCCCAAATCCTGAGGAGGGGTAACACCAGACCCCCCTAAAACAGAAACAAAAGCAGGGGCACAAATGCAGCTCATTTATTCCATATTTGAGGGGAACTCCAAGAAGAAAAACCCCCAAAACAGAGCAGGAGTGAATAAAAAACCCCCGAACTCCAGAGCGGGGAGAGGAATCGGGATGAGAACCCAAAAAATTGAGTGAGGGGAGCAGAGTGTGAGACCCCCACCCAAAATGGGGGCCCTGAAGCTGCTGGGGGAGGGGCTGGGGGGGTTTTTGGGGGGTTTTGGGGGGTTTTTGGGGGGTTTTGGGGGGTTTTTGGGGGTCACTGACGGACGTAGGGGAAGCTGAGCAGGAGCCCCTCGTAGCCCCCCACCCTGAGGGTCTCCAGCTGCAGCTCGGGGTTGCCGGCGGCCACGGGGCCGGTGCTGTAGCGCAGGGTGGCCATGCTGGGCAGGGAGGGGTCCTCGGGTTCTCTTTTGATGGAGAAAGGTTTGAGTGGGGTCCCGTGAGGGTTCAGCACCAGCAGGAATCGCTCGCTCTGGTCCCAGCGCCGCAGAACCGCGATGGCGGCGCCGGCGCTCACGGCCTGAGCCTCCCCCAGCAGCAGCGAGCGCTCGCGGGGCCGCAGCGACGACAGCGCCCGGCACAGCTCCAGAGCCGGGGGGGGCTGCAATTGGGGAGGGGTCGGGGGTCAGGGGGGGTCAGAGGGGGTTGGGGGACCCCCAAAATGCGACCCCATTTGGGGGGGGGGGCTGAGGAACCAGCGGGTGGCGTTGCCCTTTTAAAAGCGTGTTGCCCTTTTAAGGGTACGTTGCCCTTTTAAAAGTGTGTTGCCCTTTTAAGAGGACACTATGTGGGGCCCACCCTGTAAAGAAACTCTCGAATCCCCCCAAGACCCCCAAAATTATCCCCAAATCCACCCCAGACCCCCAAAACCATCCCCCAAATCCCTCACAGACCTTCAAAATCATCCTCAAAGCCACCCCAGACCCCCAAAATTATCCCCAAATCCACCCCAAACCTCCAAAATAATCCTCAAATCCCCCTCAGACCTTCAAAATAACCTCCAAATTCCCCCCAGACCCCCAAAATCATCCCCAAATCCCTCCCAGAGCCCCAAAATCATCTCTAAATCCACCCCAGACCCGCAAAATCGTCCCCAAATCTCCTTCAGACCCCCAAAATCATCCCTAAACGCCCCCCCAAATCCTCCAGACCTTCAAAATCACCCCAAAATTCTCCCCAGACTCTCAAAATTCCACCCCAGACCCCCAAAATTGTCCCAAATTTCCCTCCCAGACCCTCAAATTCCCCCCCAGACCCCCCAAATTCCCCCAAAAGCCCCGCCCCGAGATTGCCATAAAAGGCAACAAAGCCACGCCCCCGATTGGCCACGCCCCGTTAAGCCCCGCCCACCCCGAGCGTCATTCACAGCCTCAGGCCCCGCCCACCCCGAGTGTCAATCACAGCCTCAGGCCCCGCCCACCCCAAGTGTCAATCACAGCCTCAGGCCCCGCCCACCCCGAGTGTCAATCACAGCCTCAGGCCCCGCCCACCCCGAGTGTCAATCACAGCCTCGGGCCCCGCCCACCCCGAGTGTCAATCACAGCCTCAGGCCCCGCCCACCCCGAGTGTCAATCACATTATCGGCCCCCGCCCACCCCGAGTGTCAATCACATTATCAGGCCCCGCCCACCCGAGTGTCAATCACAGCCTCAGGCCCCGCCCACCTCGGTGTCGTTTTCGCCTTTTTTGTTTCCGTCGACCATTTCCCACTTCATCGGCACCAGCTGGGGCAAAACCCGCGGAAATTGGGTCAGGAGATCACCCCAAAACCGCCTCGCACCCCAAAATCCCTCAAACCCCTCCCCAAAACCCAAAATCCCTCAAACCCCTCCCCAAAACCCCTCCCCAGCACCCCAAAAAATCCCTCAAAAGCACTCCAGCCCCCCAAAACCCCTCCCCAGCACCCCAAAACCCCCCAAAAAACCCCTCAAAACCACTCCAGACCCCCAAAACCCATCTCCAGCCCCCCAAAATCCCCCAAACCCATCTCCAGCCCCCCAAAATCCCCCCAAACCCATCTCCAGCCCCCCAAAATCCCCCCAAACCCATCTCCAGCCCCCCCAAAATCCCCCCAAACCCATCTCCAGCCCCCCCAAACCCATCTCCAGCCCCCCAAAATCCCCCCAAACCCATCTCCAGCCCCCCCAAACCCACCTGCAGCCCCCCCAAAATCCCCCAAACCCTCCCAGGACCCCCCGGATTCCCTTTCCCGGCACCTCCTCGTTGATGGGGCCCCTCTGCAGCTCCAGCTCGTCCCCGTAGCTCAGCACGGGGGTCCCGGGGAGCCCCCAGACCAGCAGCAGCTGCTGCAGCCGCAGTTTGGGGCTCACCCAGGTCTCCCATGGGGACCCCACCTGTGGGGACAGCGGCCGAGTCACCCCCGGGACCCCCAAAAGCTGCACGGGAGCCCCAAAAAATGGGAGGGGGCTTTGGGGGTGAGGGTTTGGGGGGAGTTGGGGGGTCCCAGGGGGGTTTAGGGGGAGCTGGGGGGTCCCAGGGGGGTTTAGGGGTGGTCTAGGGGTGCCAGGGGGGGATTTTGGGGGGTTTAGGGGTGGGCTGGAGGTGCCAGGTGGGTTTACAGGAGGTCTGGGGGTGCCAGGGGGGGATTTTGGGGGGTTTAGGGGGAAGTTGGGGGGTCCCAGGGGGGTTTAGGGGAGGTCTGGGGGTGCCGGGGGGGATTTTGGGGGGTTTAGGGGGAAGTTGGGGGGTCCCAGGAGGGTTTAGGGGAGGTCTGGGGGTGCCAGGGGGGGATTTTGGGGGGTTTAGGGGGGAGCTGGGGGGTCCCAGGGGGGTTTAGGGGTGGTCTGGGGGGTCCCAGGGGGGTTTAGGGGTGGTCTAGGGGTGCCAGGGGGGGATTTTGGGGGGTTTAGGGGTGGGCTGGGAGTGCCAGGGGGGGATTTTGGGGGGTTTAGGGGGAAGTTGGGGGGTCCCAGGGGGGTTTAGGGGTGGTCTAGGGGTGCCAGGGAGGGATTTTGGGGGGTTTAGGGAGAAGTTGGGGGGTCCCAGGGGGGTTTAGGGGAGGGCTGGGGGTGCCAGGGGGGGATTTTGGGGTGCCAGGGAGGGTTTTGGGGGATGCCAAGGAGGTTTTAGGGGTGCCAGGGAGGTTTCGGGGGTGCTATGGACGATTTTTGGAAATGCCAGAAAGTTTTTTGGGGATTCCAGGCAAGTTTTTAGGGGTGCCAGGGAGGTTTTTGGGATTGCAGGGAAGTTTTTGGGGGTGCCAAGGAGGTTTTTGGAGTGCCAGGCAGGTTTTGGGGTTCCAAGGAGGTTTTTGGGGGTCCAGGGAAGGTTTTGGGGTTCCAACGAGGTTTTTGGGGGTTCCAGGCAGGTTTTTGGGGGTTCCAGGGAAGGTTTTTGGGGGTTCCAGCGAGGTTTTTGGGGGTTCCAGGGAAGGTTTTGGGGGTTCCAGGCAGGTTTTGGGGGTGCCAGACTCACGCTCCAGCCCAGCCCCACGGAGGAGGAGTTAGGGGAGTTGAGGAAGCTGAGGAGGTCCCTGATGGCTCCTTCGGGGGATTCGGCCTCGGGTTTGGGCTCCAGGGGTCTCAGGAAGGGCCCCACCAGCAGCTGCGGCCCCTGGGGGTCCCTCGGAACCTTCCAGGGCTCCTCCAGCCGCGTGCCCCCCACCAGCACCCTGGAAACGCGACAGCGTCAGGGGAGCACCCCAAAAACGGGGGGGGAGCAACCCCAGCACCCCAAAAACGGGCAGGGGGATCAGGGGAGCAACCCCAGCACCCCAAAAACAGGGGGGGAGCAACCCCAGCACCCCAAAAATGGGGGGGAAGCAACCCCACAACCCCTAAAATGGTCAGGGGGATCAGGGAGCACCCCAAAAATGGGCGGGGGATCAGAGAACGCCCCAAAAACGGGGGGGAGAGATCAGGGGAATGCCCCCAGCACCCCAAAAATGGGGGGGGAGCAGTGGAGCACCCTAAAAATGGGGGTGGAGGAGCAGGGGAGCGCCCCCAACACCCAAAAAATGGGCAGGGGGATCAGGGAACACCCCAAAAACGGGCAGGGGGATTAAGGGAGCACCCCAAAAACGGGCAGGGGGATCAGGGAGCACCCCAAAAATGGGGTGGGAAGGAGCCCAAAGCGGGGGGGTCAGTGCTGGGATGGGGGGAGCAGATTTGGGGGGGCTCAGTGAGTTTTGGGGGGAGGGGTCAGACCTGGCCACGCCGCTGGGGCTGGGCTGATGCTCCGTCAGGTTCCTCCACTGGGCCACCACATCGGGCTGGGGGGACACGGGGGGGTCATGGGGGGGTCACCCAGAGCCCCCCCAAAGACTGGGGGGTCACCCAGAGCCCCCCAAAACCCCTCCCCAATTCATGGTGGGTCCCTCCCTCCCCTCACCGGCAGCTCCTCGATGCCGTCCAGGAAGATTCCAGCAATGTCCTCCTTCAGCCAATGGCTCAGGGCAGCCTGGGGGGGCACGGGGGGGGTCAGGGGGGGCTCCCCCAGCCCCCCATTCCCACCCCAGGGCTCCCCCAGACCCCCCCCAGACCCACCTGGACCTGCTGGTGCACGTCCTTGTCGTTGGCCGCAGCCCCCCAGACTCGATCCTCGGAGGGGTTCGGGGTCAGGTCCACGATCACCTTCAGTGCTGGGGGAGGGGAGGGAAAATGGGGGGGTCAGGGCACCCCCAAACCCCCCCAGCATCACAGGACCCCCCCATAAACCCCCCACAATTACTGGGGATCCCCCTCCAAACACCCAACCCTGGGAACCCCCAAATTCAGCCCCCACCCCGCCACATTCCCAGCCCTTTAATCCCCCCCCCATCCAATTTTGGGGGTGTCCCCCCCAACTTTTGTGCCCCCACATTAAATTCCACGCTCCCCCTCCCCCAAATTTAGGCTCTCACCCCACTCTGCCTCCCCCCATCCATCATTTCACCCCAATTTTGGGGCTCCTCTCCACTGTATCCCCCCCCATCCCAGTTTTGGGGTCCCTCTCCCCAGTTTTGGGGTCCCCCTCCCCAGTTTTGGGGTCCCACCTTCGCTCTTTGCCTCCTCCAGGAGGGCAGAGAAGTCCTGCATGGTGCCCAGGGCTGGGTCCAGCTCCTTCAGCGCGGGGATTTTGGCTCCTGGAGCTTTTGGGGGGTACAGGGGGCCCAGCACCACCCCCCCCATCTGCAGCTTGTCCCTCAGGTACCCCAAACGTTTCTCC
The DNA here is from genome assembly GCA_038429875.1 of Poecile montanus. NCBI lineage: Eukaryota > Metazoa > Chordata > Aves > Passeriformes > Paridae > Poecile > Poecile montanus. The sequence goes on from CM076533.1 coordinate 1,135,318, forward strand.
ACACCTGGAGGAGGAAAAAAGAAAGGGGCTGAACCCCAAATCTGACCCGACAGAGCAACCCCAACACCCCAAAATCCCCCCTGGGACCCCAAAACTGACCCAGGGGCCCCAAAAAGTCCTCCCAGGATCCCACAGATCACCCCAGAGTTGGGGAAAGCTCCAAAATCCCCAAGATTTGGGGGCTCCCTCAGGTTTTGGGGAGCTCCAGAGATCCCAAAACTCCCCCAAAGTGGGGGGGATGCCCCCGAATTGCTGAGTCACTTCCCCCCAGGCCCTTTTAAGCAGGGGTGGGGGGTCCTGTCTGATTCTGTGGTTGTTTTTGGGAATTCCTGCTGGGAATAAACTCCAGGACCCCCCTGACAGGTGCTGGGGGGCACTGAAATGAATCCCCCCCCCCAAAACCAGCCTTGGATTCCTTTTGGGGGTCCCTTAATGGGGCCTCCCCCCACTACAGGCTCCCAGGGGAGCCCCAAACCCTCCTGGGATCCCCCCAAAACTTTAAAAAACGTCACAAACCTCCCCAAATCCCGGCTGGAGACTCCCTGAACTCCTCTCTAGGGACCCCCAAACTTCCCAGGGCCACCATGGGACCCCTCAAACTCCCCCAGGGGACCCCCCAAACTTCTCAAGACCCCCCCAAAACCCTTCACCAGACCAACCCCTCACCTTTCAGGTTCCCCCCGAAGGCTTTTGGGGGTGCTCTGTAGAGCGCCCCGAGCTCCCACCAGGCTTTGGAGGGCAGGGGCTGGCAGCGAGGGGCCTGGGCCACGATGGCAGCAGCGGCTCCCAACATCCCGAGCCAGCCCACCCAAAACAGCACGAGCAGAACCATCCGGGCCCGGGCCCAGGGCGCCGTCCCGGCCTCCCTCAGCAGCTCCTCCTTGCCCAAGCCCGTGAATTTGGGGCTCCCCGAAGCTTCGGCTCCCCCTAAAGCCGCTTCTTCCTCTTCTTCGGGGGGGATTTTCATCACCAGCCCGTTCTTCTCGCTGCCCGGCTGCGATTCCGGGGGCGGGATGGGGTCGCGGTGGGGACGGGGCCGCTGCGGCTCCGCCTCGGCCGCCGCCATCGGCTCCTTCTCGGCCTCCAGCGCCGACAGCTCCAGCTCCCGGGGCGGCGACTCGGCCTCCATCTGCCCGATAAATCACACCCCAAAATATTCAGGGATATCCCCCCTCGCTGCCTCAGGGAACCCCAAAATGGTTCGGGAGGGGTTGGACCTTCCCCCCCCCCCCAAACGCCCTCAAGGGGGACTTTGAACCCCAACTTTGCCCCTACAAGAGATCCCAAAGTGCGGCCCGCACCCCAAAACCTCTCCGGTATCCCCCTAAAATGCTCTTAGGAGAGGTTTCAAGCTCCTCTTGGGCATAAAAACCCCCGGGGGACCCCAAAACCTTCACAGGGGGCCCCAGAAGGCCCCGAAATCTTTCAAGGTCTCGCGGCCTCCCCCAGCGCCTTCACGGGGCCCCTCCTTGAACACCCAAATCTGCCCTTGCAGGGGGATCTCGAGCCCCTCCCGCGCACTTCAGGAACCCCTGGGCACCCCGATATTCTCACGGGGAAGCCAAAATTTGCTGCCGCACCCCAGAAATTCCCCCCGGAGCCCCGCACCCCCTCAGGGCCGCCGCTACCTCCGCGCGATCCTCGTGACGAGAGTGGGACGCCCGGCTCAGCCTTTTATACCCGGCCCAAGCCACGCCCACCCCGGCTGTGGCCACGCCCCCAGAGCCGCCCCCGGCGCCGCTGAGGCGCCCGGCCCGGGTGGATCAAAGGCCACGAGGCTGGGGGGGGGAACCGGACACGGCCCGGGGCGAACGGGGCGGGACCGAGCGCCTGAGGGCGCATTTTGGAGTCTTTGACTCCCACCACGCTTCAGCGGGACGCCACTCATGGGGGGCGCGCCCGTTTTCTTCTCCCGGAGGATTCTCGACACCCCCGTCCTTTTCGGGGTCCCCCCCATGCGCCGCCATTTTGCTGCACCCCCAAGCAGCCGCCATTTTGCTCTTAGGACGGTCTCTATTCATCTCCGCTGGGCGCCTCCATTTTGTTGTACCCCGGGGGTGCGCTATTTACGGGCTCCCCCATCCGGCGGCCCTCACGGGGCCTCCTCACCGGCAGCCGCGTAGGAAGATCCCCGGTGCCTCTTCCGGAGGTTTCCAGCCCTTTGTGGCGGGACAGGACGGCGCCACAATCACCCCGCTCCCACCTCCGCGCCCATAATGGTTCATCCCACAGCGCCCTCACGGTCCCGCCTAAACCTCAGCCAATCAGCGCCGCGCTCCGCCGGAAGTAACCGAGCGCCGGAAGCGTCGCTATGGCAACGAGCGGAAGTCCCGCTCTCTCCCGGAAGTGGCGGCGCGGCCATGGGCGCCTCGAAGAAGCACCGGGAGCGCGGCGGGGCCGAGGCGGCCGAGGAGGCTCCGGGAGCGGCCGGGACGGGCGGAGGCGGCAGCGCGGGGCGGCCCCGCGAGCATCGCAAGCACCGGCACCGCGGCGGGGAGCGGCGGGGGAAGCGCAGCCGCTCCCGGGGGGAGCGCGGGGGCTCCGGGGGAGGCTCCGGTTCCTCCCGGCGCGGAGGCCCTGAGGAGCCCGGGAGGAGCGGCCATGGCCGGGGGGGCTCCGAGAACGAGCGGAGAGCAAAGAGGGAGAGGAAGGAGGAGCGGGAGGAGCCCGGTGAGGGCGGGGAGGGATTTGGGGAGGGTCTGGAGGTGAATTTGGGGCATTTTGGGGGGGATTTGGGGGGGTCTGAAGCTGAATTTGGGGCATTTTTGGGGGATTTGAGGTGAAATTCAGGAGATTTGGGGGGGTTTTGATGCACCCGGGGGTGATTTGGGGGTTTGAGGGGGGCAGCTTTGGATGGGGGAGACTCCAGAGGGATTTCGAGGGTTTAAAGGAGAATTTTGAGAGGCTAAAGTGGATTTAGGGGGGTTAAAGGAGAATTTTGGGGGTGTTAAAGAGGATTTTGGGGGGCCTAAAGGAGAATTTTGGGGGTTAAAAGAGAATTTGAGGGGTTAAAGTGGATTTTGGGGGCTTAAATGAGAATTTTGTGGGGTTAAAAAGGAATTTTGGGGGGGTTGAAGCGGATTTTGGGGTTTTAAATGAGAATTTTGGGGGTATTAAAGGCAATTTCGGGGGGTTAAATGAGAATTTTGGGGGTATTAAAGTGGATTTTGGGGTCTCTGGTGCAGATTTTTGTGTTCCAGCACTTTAGGGAGCATCACTGCATCTCCCCCACCCTAATTAATCATTAATAATTCATTAATTACCCCTTTCAGCCGCTCCTAAATCCACAGCAGCCGAATCCTCCTTGAGCGTGGAAGAAACCAAGTGAGACCCCTCGAGATTCCTCCAAAAATCCCCCAAATTTGGGGTCCCCCCACCCCAAAAATCCCCCCTGGGACCCCTCCCCTGACCCCCTTCTCCCATTCCCAGTAAACTCCGCGCCAAACTGGGGCTCAAACCACTGGAAACCAGCGCGGTGAAGAAAGGTGAGCAGGAAACCCAGATTTGGGGGATTTTGGGGTGTCTGGGGCTGATTTTGGGGCTGATTTTGGGGTGTTTGGGGCTGAGTTTGGGGTGTTTGGGGCTGATTTTGGGGTGTTAGGGGCTGATTTTGGGGTGTTTGGGGTTGATTTTGGGGTGTCTGGGGCTGATTTTGGGGTGTCTGGGGCTGATTTTGGGGTGTTTGGGGCTGATTTTGGGGTTCTTGGGGCTGATTTTTGGGGTGTCTGGGGCTGATTTTTGGGTTTCTTGGGGCTGATTTTGGGGTGTTTGGGGCTGATTTTTGGGGTTCTTGGGGCTGAGTTTGGGGTGTTTGGGACTGATTTTGGGGTGTTTGGGGCTGATTTTGGGGTTCTTGGGGCTGATTTTGGAGTTCTTTGGGCTGATTTTGGGATTCTTGGGGCTGATTTTGGGGTGTTTGGGGCTGGTTTTGGGGTGTCTGGGGCTGATTTTGGGGTTCTTTGGGCTGATTTTTGGGGCTGGTTTTGGGGCTGATTTTTGGGGCTGATTTTGGGGCTGATTTTTGGGGCTGATTTTGGGGCTGATTTTGGGGTTCTTGGGGCTGATTTTGGGGTGTTTGGGGCTGATTTTGGGGTTCTTTGGACTGATTTTTGGGGCTGGTTTTGGGGCTGATTTTTGGGGCTGATTTTGGGGCTGATTTTGGGATGTTTTGGGTTAATTTTGGGGTTCTTGGGGCTGATTTTGGGGCTGATTTTGGGATGTTTGGGGTTAATTTTGGAGTTGATTTTGGGCCTGATTTGGGGGAGTTCAGAGCTGATTTTTATGGTGCTCAGGATCGATTTTGGGGTGTTTGGGGCTGATTTTTGGGGTTCTTGGGGCCGATTTTGGGGCTGATTTTGTCGATTTTGGGGCCGATTTTGGGGCCAATTTCGGGGTGTCCTGTTCTGATTTTGAGGCCAATTTTGGGGCTGATTTTGCTGATTTTGGGGCCAATTTTGGGGTGTCCTGTTCTGATTTTGGGGCTGGTTTTGGGGCTGATTTTGGGGCCAATTTTGTCAATTTTGGGGCTGATTTTGGTGTCGATTTTGGGGCTGATTTTGGGGCCAAATTCAGGGTGTCCTATTCTGATTTTGGGGCCAATTTTGGGGCTGATTTTGGGGTGTCCTGTTGTGATTTTGGGGCTGATTTTGGGGCCGATTTTGGGGCTGATTTTGGGGTGTCCTGTTGTGATTTTGGGGCTCATTTGGGGCTGATTTTGGGGCTGATTCTGGGGCTGATTTTGGGGTGTCCTGTTGTGATTTTGGGGCTGATTTTGGGGCTGATTTCGGGGTGTCCTGTTGTGATTTTGGGGCTGATTTTGGGGCCGATTTTGGGGTTGATTTTGGGGTGTCCTGTTGTGATTTTGGGGCTGATTCTGGGGCTGATTTCGGGGTGTCCTGTTGTGATTTTGGGGCTGATTTCGGGGTGTCCTGTTGTGATTTTGGGGCTGATTTCGGGGCTGATTTTGGGGTGTCCTGTTGTGATTTTGGGGCCAATTTTGGGGCTGATTTTGGGGCTGATTTTGGGGTGTCCTGTTGTGATTTTGGGGCTGATTTTGGGGCTGATTTTGGGGCCGATTTTGGGGTGTCCTGTTGTGATTTTGGGGCTGATTTTGGGGCTGATTTCAGGGTGTCCTGTTGTGATTTTGGGGCTGATTTCGGGGTGTCCTGTTGTGATTTTGGGGCCGATTTTGGGGTGTCCTGTTGTGATTCTGGGGCTGATTTGGGGCTGATTTTGGGGCTGATTTCGGGGTGCTCCCCCCGAGCAGAGGCTGGCACCAAGGAGGACCCGGTGGCAGCCGAGGTGATCAATCCCCTGGCGCTGCGGCAGCGCGAGGAAATCCGCGAGAAACTGGCGGCGGCCAAGGAGAAACGGCTGCTGAACCAAAAACTGGGGTACGGGGGCTGGGAGGGGATTTGGGGGGCTGGGAGGGGATTTGGGGGGCTGGGAGAGGATTTGGGGGATTTGGGGGGTTGGGATGGGATTTGAGGGGCTTTGGGGGGGCTGGGAGGGGATTTGGGGGAATTTGGGGGGTTGGGATGGGATTTGAGGGGCTTTGGGGGGGCTGGGAGGGGATTTGGGGGGATTTGGGGGGGCTGGGATGGGATTTGAGGGGCTTTGGGGGGGCTGGGATGGGATTTGGGGGGGACTGGGAGGGGATTTGGGGGTCCTGAGATGAGGTTTGGGGGGCTGGGATGGGATTTGAGGGGGCTGGGAGGGGATTTGGGGGGATTTGGGGGTACTTGGGGAGGTTTGGGGGGCTGGGGTGGAGTTTGGGGGGCTGGGAGGGGATTTGAGGGGCTTTGGGGGTACTTGGGGAGGTTTGGGGGGTCTGGGGTGGGATTTGGGGGGGGCTGGGAGGGGATTTGGGGGTCCTAGGTGAGGTTTGGGGGGCTGGGAGAGGGTTTGGGGGTGCTGGGATGGGATTTGGGGGGCTGGGATGAGATTTGAGGGGATTTGGGGGGGATGGGATGGGATTTGAGGGGATTTGGGGGGGATGGGATGGGATTTGGGGGGATTTGGGGGGGATGGGATGGGATTTGGGGGGATTTGGGGGGCTGGGATGGGATTTGGAGGGGCTGGGAGGGGATTTGGGGGGATTTGGGAAGGTTTTGGAGGGATTTTGGGGGGCTGGGAGGGGTTTCAGGGGTTTTGGGGGGGCTGGAAGGGGATTTTGGGGAAATTTGGGAGGGTTTTGGGGGGTCTGGAAGGAATTGTGGGATTCAAGGGTGGAATTTGGGGGGGCTGGGAGGGGTCTCAGGGGGAATTTGGGGGGCCAAGGTGGGATTTTGGGACACACAAAATATTTGGGGGGGTTGGAAAGATTTTTGGAGCATTTGGGGGATCAGGGAGGGGATTTTGGGGCAGAATTTGGAAATCCTAAAGAAAATTTTTAGGAGTATTGGAAAACTTGGACTCTTTGGGAAACAGAGAAAGAATCCAGGAGGATTTTGGGGTTCCAGGACAGATTTTAGGCGTTTTGGGGACCCCAAAATTCCCATTTTTCACCCCAAAAAGGAAAGTGAAGACTCTGGGGGAGGAGGAGCCGTGGCTGGACGACGCGGCCGCGTGGATCGAGCGCAGCCGAGCGCTCCAGAGGGAGAAAGAACTGGCAGAAAAAAGGGTGGGAAAAGACCCCCAAATCCCAGGAAATCCTCAAATCCCGGGAAAACCAAAATCCCCCCCTGGTTTCAATCAAAAAAAGGCATTTTTATCCCAATTTTTAGTGATTTTACAGCTAAAATTCTGATTTTTATGGGATTTTTTTTGGATTTTTCCCCCTTAAAAACCTGGTTTCGTCCAGGATTTTTGGGAATTGTGGAGTTGCCGGAAAATTTATGTTGAATTTTAAGGTTTTCAATCAAAAACTTCCTAAAAATTACAAAATCTAAGATTATTTTAGAGAAAAATCTGAAAATTTAGGATTTTGGATTTCAATTTTTTCTTTTAAAACAAATTTTTGAGTTAAAATGAGGAATTTTTGAGCCTGAAACTCGAATTATCTCCAGATTTTTAAACATTTTGAATTTCAATGTGAGTTTTGGGGATATTCCTTCAAAAAACCCCTAAAAACGATGATTTGACACCTTAAATTTTGCGTCCCTGAGGTAAATTTTCCCCACATGGTGCCAAAATCCCGAATTTTTACCCTAAAATCCCGATCCCACCCCAGATTTTTAGGGATTTTGGGGTTGTTTGAGGACCAACCCCGATTTTTAACAACATTCCCAAAAAATTCTGGGAGAATTTCAGGAAGAACCCAACGAATCCGGAGCCGTTTGGTGCCGATTTTAACCCAAAAATTGAGATTTCAGCTGATTTCTTTCCCTTCAATAAAATCCCCCGGGTTCCTTTTTTTTTGGGGGTGGGCTGGGGGTGTCCCCTGCTGTCCCCAAGTGTCCCCAAGTGTCCCCAGGTGTCCCCAGACTGGTTTGACTGGGAGCATTTGCAGGCCAAGCTGCTGGAGGAGATGGATCAGGAGTTCGGTGTCAGCCCCTTGGTGGAGGAGGAGTTCCAGCGGCGGCGGCGGGTGAGGGACATTGGGGATGTTTGGGGACATTTGGGGACATTTGGGGACATTTGGGGACAGGCCATGACCCCTCTGTCCCCCCCAGGAGCGTTACAGTGCCCGGGACCTGCAGGGGCTGACGGTGGAGCACGACCCGGCCTCGATCCCCGAGGGACAAACGCTGGTGCTGACCCTGAAGGACAGGGGTCAGTGGGGACACTGGGGACATTGGGGACACTGGGGACATTGGGGACATTGGGGGGTCAGTGGGGACACTGGGGGGACATTGGGGACACTGGGGACACTGGGGACATTGGGGGGTCAGTGGGGACACTGGGGACATTGGGGACACTGGGGACACTGGGGACATTGGGGGGTCAGTGGGGACACTGGGGACATTGGGGACACTGGGGACACTGGGGGGACATTGGGGACATTGGGGGACATTGGGGGGACATTGGGGACACTGGGGGGACATTGGGGACATTGGGGGACATTGGGGGGACATTGGGGACACTGGGGGGACATTGGGGACATTCAGGGGGACACTGGGCTGTCCCCAAGGGACACCGGGAGGGTTCCTGGGGTGTGCGGTGTCCTCGTCCAAGATGTCCCCTCACTGTCCCCCTGTCTGTCCCCCTGTCTGTCCTGTCTGTCCCCTCACTGTCCCCCTGTCTGTCCCCTGTCTGTCCCCCTGTCTGTCCCCCTGTCTGTCCCCTCACTGTCCCCTCACTGTCCCCCTGTCTGTCCCCTCACTGTCCCCCTGTCTGTCCCCCTGTCTGTCCTGTCTGTCCCCTCTGTCCCCCTGTCTGTCCTGTCTGTCCCCTCACTGTCCCCTTGTCTGTCCCCTCACTGTCCCCCTGTCTGTCCCCTCACTGTCCCCTCACTGTCCCCTCACTGTCCCCCTGTCTGTCCTGTCTGTCCCCTCACTGTCCCCTCACTGTCCCCTCACTGTCCCCCTGTCTGTCCCCTCACTGTCCCCCTGTCTGTCCTGTCTGTCCCCCTGTCTCTCTTCTCTGTCCCCCTGTCTGTCCCCGTGTCTGTCTGTTCCTGTGTCTGGGTCTGTCTCTGTGTCGGTGTGTCTGTCCCATGTCCCCGTGTCCGTGTGTCTGTCCGTGTGTCTGTCCGTGTGTCCCCATGTCCGTGTGTCTGTCTTTCGGTGTGTCCCGTGTCCGTGTGTCTGTCCCTGTGTCCGTGTGTCTGTCCCGTGTCTGTGTGTCCCGTGTCCGTGTGTCTGTCCGTGTGTCCGTGTGTCCCGTGTCGGTGTGTGCAGGTGTCCTGGATTCGGGTGAGGATGTTCTGGAGCAGGTTGCGCTGGCGGCGGCTGCGCGGGCGCGGGAGGATCAGGAGCTGCGGCGGCGCCGCCCCGGCTACGACCCCTACAGCGAGCAGGAGCCGGGCTCCGCCCCTCAGGTACCGCCATGTCACGACATGTCGCGATAGGCCCCGCCCCCCCCCCAGCCTCCTATCGCGATTCCCTGCCCCTCAGGTACCGCCATGTCAGGACATGTCGCGATAGGCCCCGCCCCCCCCCAGCCTCCTATCGCGATATCCCGCGGGAACCCCGTTACACGTTAGTGGGTCACACGTTATTGAGTGCCGTATATCGCGATATAGCACTGGTTATAGAGTGTTGTATATCATGATATATCACAGGTTATCGAGTGCTGTATATCGTGATATATCACAGGTTATCGAGTGCTGTATATTGTGATATATCACAGGTTATCGAGTGCTGTATATCACGATGTATCATGGGCTATCGAGTGCCGTATATCGTGATGTATCCCAGGTTATGGAGGGCTGTATGTCGTGATATAGCACAGGTTATAGAGCGTTGTATATCTCGATATATCCCAGGTTACTGAGTGTCGTATATCACGATATAGCACAGGTTACTGAGTGCTGTATATTGCGATATATCACAGGTTATTGAGTGTTGTATATCGTGATATATCACGGGTTATTGAGTGCCGTATATCATGATATATCATAGGTTATTGAGCGTTGTATATCGCGATATATCCCAGGTTATAAAGCGTTGTACATCGCAATGTATCGCAGGTTATGGAGGGCTCTATATCGCGATATATCACGGGCAGAGTTTCGCGATGCGCCGCTCTGTCCATACCTCGCGCTGCGTCGCAACACGCCGGCCCATATCATGACATATCGCGATATACCGCGACGTATCGCGCCGTATCGTGTCGTATTGTGATACACCGCGCCGTATCGCACCATATCACGATATATCACGACATATCGCGCCCGTCCCGCAGGCGCCCGCGCTGCTGCCGCAGTACGACGAGCCGGCGCCGCGCCCCTCGTTCCGCCTGGGCCCGGGGGGGACGCAGGACGCGGGGGGGGACCCCCGGCCCGGGCCCCTCCCCCCCCCCGGCCCCGCCCCCCAGAGCCTGGAGCTGCCCCTCCCCCGCCTGGCCCCGGAGTACCTGAGCCCCGAGGAGATGGTGAGGGGGGGGTGGGGGGGTTTGGGGGGGTCTGGGGGGATTTGTGGGAATTTTTCGGGGATTTTTGGGATTTTTTGGGGATTTTTTGGGGATTTTTGGGGATTTTTTGGGGATTTTTTGGGGACTTTTTGGGGATTTTTGGGGATTTTTGGGACTTTTTGGGGATTTTTGGGGATTTTTTGGGGATTTTTCAGGGATTTTTCGGGGATTTTTCGGGGATTTTTGGGACATTTTGGGGATTTTTGGGGGATTTTTGGGGGATTTTTTGGGGATTTTTTGGGGGATTTTTTGGGGATTTTTGGGGGATTTTTTTGGGACTTTTTGGGGATTTTTGGGGATTTTTTGGGGATTTTTCAGGGATTTTTCGGGGATTTTTCGGGGATTTTTGGGACATTTTGGGGATTTTTGGGGGATTTTTGGGGGATTTTTTGGGGATTTTTTGGGGGATTTTTTGGGGATTTTTGGGGGATTTTTTTGGGATTTTTTGGGGATTTTTTGGGGGATTTTTGGGGGGGATTTGCAGGAATTTTGGGAGGATTTTTTGGGGATTTGGGGGGATTTGAGGGAATTTTTCGGGGATTTTTGGGACTTTTTGGGACTTTTTGGGGATTTTTGGGGATTTTTGGGGATTTTTTGGGGATTTTTGGGGATTTTTTGGGGATTTTTTTGGGATTTTTGGGGGACATTTTGGGGGTATTTGGGGTCTCTGGGGGAGATTTTGGGGGGATTCGGGGTTGTTTGGGGGGGATTTGGGGGGATTTCTGGGAATTTTGAGGAATTTTTTGGGGAATTTTTGGGGGATTTTTGGGTCTCTGGGGGGATTTTGGGGGGATTTGTGGGAATTTTTCGGGGATTTTTTTGGGATTTTTTTGGGATTTTTTTGGGATTTTTGGGGATTTTTGGGGGATTTTTTGGGGGATTTTTGGGGTCTTTGGGGGGGATTTGTGGGAATTTTTTGGGAACTTTTGGGGGATTTTTTGGGGATTTTTTTGGGGGATTTTTGGGAGATTTTTTTGGGGGATTTTTGGGGTCGTTTGGGGGGGATTTGTGGGAATTTTGGGGGGATTTTTTGGGGATTTTGGGTTATTTGAGGGGATTTGTGGGAATTTTTTGGGATCTTTGGGGATTTTTGGGATTTTTTTGGGATATTTTGGGATTTTTGGGGAATTTTGGGGGGATTTTTGGGGTTGTTTGGGGGGGATTTGTGGGAATTTTGGGGGGATTTGGGGGAATTTGGGGGGATTTGGGGTCTGGGGGGATTTGAGGCGATTTGGGGTCGTTTGGGGGGGATTTGTGGGAATTTTGGGGGGATTTTTTGGGATTTGAGGGAGATTTTGGGGGGATTTGGAACCACTGGGGGCAATTTGGGGAGGATTTGTGGGAATTTTAGGGGATTTGAAGGGGGATTTGTGGGAATTTGAGGAGATTTTGGGGAGATCGGGACGTTTTGGGGTCCCCCCAGGCGGTGACGTTCCGGAAAACGCGGCGCCGCGTTCGGAAACTGCGGAAAAAGGAGAAACCCCTCAAGGCCGACGATCTCCTGGCGCTGGCCCCGGGCGACACCCAGGGGGATTTCGGCTCCAGGTGGGGCTGGGGGGGATTTGGGGGAAATTTGGGGGGTCCTGGAGGGGGTTTGAGGGGTCCTGGGGGGGATTTGGGGAGTTTTGGGAGGGATTTGGGGAGTTTTGGGGAGGATTTAGGGGATCTGGGGTGTCCTGGGAGGGATTTGGGGAGTTCTGGGAGGGATTTTGAGGGTCCTGGGCGGGATTTGGGGGTCCTGGGGGGGATTTGGGGGTCCTGGGAGGGATTTGGGGAGTTTTGGGGGAGGATTTGGGGGGTCCTGGGGGGGATTTGGGGAGTTCTGGGAGGGATTTTGAGGGTCCTGGGGGGGATTTGGGGGTCCTGGGAGGGATTTGGGGAGTTTTGGGGGAGGATTTGGGGGGTCCTGGGGGGGATTTGGTGAGTTCTGGGAGGGATTTTGAGGGTCCTGGGCGGGATTTGGGGGTCCTGGTGGAAATTTGGGGGTCCTGGGGGGGATTTGGGGGTCCTGGGAGGGATTTGGGGAGTTTTGGGGGAGGATTTGGGGGTCTTGGGAGGGACTTAGGGGGTCTTGGAGGGGATTTGGGGAGTTTTGGGAGGGATTTGGGGGTCTTGGGGGGGATTTGGGGGGTCCTGGGTGGGATTTGGGGGTCCTGGGGAGGATTTGGGGGGATTCTGCAGAATTTGGGTTTTACCAAGGCTCACCTGGGAGGGGTCCTGGGTGTCCTGTTTGGAGTTCAATCCCCCCAAATCCCCCCTAAACCCCCCAAATCCTCCCCAAATCCCCCCAAATCCCCCCAAATCCCATCAAATCTCCCCCAAATCCCCCCAAATCCCCCCTAAATCCCCCCCTAAATCCTCCCCAAATCCCCCCAGGTCGCGGGGCCGAGGCCGGCGGGTGCAGGAGGATGAGGAAGGGGCCGGGGGGGACCCCGAAAACGCCTCCAGCCCCCCCGAGGGGACCCCCCAGGCCCCGCTGCCCTCGGACGACACCCGGACAGAAAACATGGAAATCAGCAGTGACGGTGGGAAAACGGGATGGGGGGGATTTATGGGATTTGGGGGGGATTTATGGGATTTGGGGGGGATTTTATGGGGTTTGGGGGGGTTTGGGGGGATTTGATGGGATTTGGGAAGGATTTGATGGGATTTGGGGAGGATTTGATGGGATTTGGGAAGGATTTTATGGGATTTCGGGGGGATTTGGGTAGGATTTTATGGGATTTGGGGAGGATTTATGGGATTTGGGGGGGTTTGGGTAGGATTTTATGGGATTTGGGGAGGATTTATGGGATTTGGGGGGTTTTGGGTAGGATTTTATGGGATTTGGGGGGGATTTATGGGATTTGGGGGGGGTTGAGGGGCATTTTATGGGATTTGGGGGGGATTTTATGGGGTTTGGGGGGGATTTTATGGGATTTGGGGGGATTTGGGAAAGATTTTATGGGATTTGGGGAGATTTTATGGGATTTGAGGGAATTTGGGTAGGATTTTATGGGATTTGGGAAAGATTTTATGGGATTTTGTGGGGATTTTATGGGATTTAGGGGGGATTTTATTGGATTTGGGGGGATTTTATTTGACTTGGGGGGGATTTTATGGGATTTGGGGGGGTTTCATAGGATTTGAGGGGGATTTTATGGGTTTTGGGGGGATTTGATGGGATTTGGGGAGGATTTGATGGGATTTGGGGAGGATTTTATGGGATTTGGGGGGGTTTGGGGGGGATTTGATGGGATATGGGGGGGATTTTATGGGATTTGGGGGATTTTTAGGGCATTTTGGACAAGTTTAGGGAGGCTGAGAGGGTTTTTTGGTGGATTTAGGAGATTTGGGGGAGTTTTAGGGAGACTGAGAAAGATTTTTGGGATGTTTTTATGGGATTTTGGGGTTCCCCCAACCCCAATTTTCCCCCCAGAGGAGCCGGGACCCCCCTGGCCCTGGAGGAAGATGAGGCAGAGAAAGGATTTGGAGATTTGGAGGAGTTCAGAGCGATTTGGGGGTGGCTTTAGGGGTTTGGAGGGGATTTTGGGGGGGATTTGGGGGGATTTTGGGGTTCCCCTGACCCCGATGTGCCCCCCAGAGGAGGCAGCGGCCCCCGGGACCCCCCCAGCCCTGGAGGAAGATGAGGCAGAGCAGGAGCTGCAGCAGCAGCTGGAGCGGGGCCGGCGCCTGCGGCAGCTGCGGGAGCTGCGCGAGGGAGGGGGAGAGAAGGTGAAAAACACCCCAAAAACATCCCAAAACTACTCCAAAACCACCCCAAAAATTACCCAAAAAAGCCTCCCCAAAACCATCCCAAAACCTACCCCAAAAACCACCCCAGAACCAGCCCAAAACCACCCCAAAAAGCCTCCCCAAAACCCCCCCAGAACCACCCCAAAAATCACCCCAAAAATCACCCCAAAACCATCCCAAAACCACCCCAAAAGCCACCCCAAAAGCACCCCAAAAAGCCTCCCCAGAACCACCCCAAACCCCCCCAAAAAGCCCCCCAAAACCCCCCCCAAAACCCGCCCCAAAACCACCCCAAAACCACCCAAAAAATCACCCCACAAACCACCCCAGAACTACCCCAAAACCACCCCAAAACCCACCCCAAAATTCCCCATAATGCCCCCAAATCCCCCAAGATTTCCACTGCAGCACCCCAAAATTCCCCAAGGCATCCCCAAATCCCCCAAAATCTCCTTTGCAGGACCCCAAAATTCCCCCAAATCCCCCAAAATCCCCCCAAACCCCCCTTGGCACCCCCAAAACCTCTCCCAAACCCCCCAACCCCCACCCCCATCCCTGGGACGACCCCAAAAAGGGAATTCTGAGATGAAACAACCCCAAACTGGGGGGTCCCTGTGACCCTTCCTCCTCCTCCCCCAGGTGCTGGAGCTGCTCCGGGGGGGCTCTGGGGGGGTCCCGGGGGGTCCGGACCCCCGGGCCGGGGGCAGCAGCATCGTCTTCAACGCCACCTCGGAATTCTGCCGGACCCTGGGAGAGATCCCGACCTACGGCCTGGCCGGGAACCGCGAGGAGCAGGAGGAGCTCATGGTCAGGGGGGGCTTGGGGGGATTTGGGGGGGGTCTGGGGGGGATTTTGGGGGAGTTTGGGGATGGATTTGGGGAGATTAGGGGATATTCGGGGTTTTTGGGGGGATTTGGGGGAGTTTGGGGGGATTTGGGGAGGGTTGAAGGGGATTTGGGGGAGTTTGGGGGCGGTCCTGGAGGTTTGGGGGGGGTTGGAAAGGATTTGGGGGAGTTTGGGGGATTTGGGGGGGTTGGAGGTGGATCTGGAGGAGATTTGGGGGGGATTGGAGGGGATCTGGGGGAGATTTGGGGGGGTTGGACAGGGTTTGGGGAGTTTGGGGGGGATTTGGGGGGAGTTTGGGGAGGATTTGGGAGAGTTTGGGGAGGATTTGGGGGGTTGGAGGGGATTTGGGGGGTCTGGGGGGTTTGGGGGAGTTTGGAGGGATTTGGGGGGATTTGGAAGGGATTTGGGGGATGTGGGGGGGGTTGGAGGGGATTTGGGGAGTTTGGGGGGGATTTGGGGGGGTCTGGGGGGATTTTGGGTGAGTTTGGGGGAGTTTGGAGGGATTTGGAAGGGATTTGGGGGAGTTTGGGGGGAGTTGGGGGGGTTGGAGTGGATTTGGGGGGAGTTTGGAGGGGATTTGGGGGGATTGGAGGGGGTTGGAGGGGATTTGGGGGAGTTTGGGGAGGGTTGGAGGGGATTTGGGGGGATTTTGGGCAGTTCAAGGATATTTTGGGGAGGATTTGGGGGAATTTTTGGGGATTTTGGGGAGTTCAGAGATGATTTTGGGGTTTTGGGTGAGTTCAGGGATATTTTGAGGAGGATTTGAGGGATTTTGGGGAGTTGAGGGAAGGTTTGGGGCGTGTGAAGGTGATGGAGGAGGGGATTTGGGGTGGCAATGGGGGAATTTGGGGGGAATTTTTTCTTCCTATGTTTGTCCCTTCTGTGTCCCCAATGTCCCCAACGCTGTCCCCAACGTCCCCAACGCTGTCCCCAATGTCCCCAACGCTGTCCCCAGGCCCTGGAGCGCGCCGGCCGCCCGGCGTCACCCCCGGAGCCGCCGGATTCGGAGGGGGAGGAGAACGTGGGGTGGAGCAGCGTCAACCTGGCCGAGGAGCGGCAGCACCAGGATGTGAGACCCCAAAAACGGGGGGAAACACCCCAAAAACGGGCTGGGGGACCCCAAAAACGGGCTGGGGGACCCTAAAAATGGGCTGGGGGACCCCAAAAACGGGCTGGGGACCTCAAAAATGGGATAAGGGATCTCAGAAATGGGATAAAGGATCTCAAAAATGAGATAAAGGCACCCCAAAAATGGGATGAGTGATCTCGAAAATGGGATGAGGGACCCAAAAAATGGGTGGGGGACCCCAAAAATGAGATAAAGGATCTCAAAAATGGGCTGGGGACCTCAAAATATGGGTTGTGGGACCCCAAAATTGGGGAGGAAGCTGAAGATTTTGGGGCCGAAACGGCTGCGCTTTAAAGAAAAGGGAGAAGCTGCAAAAATGGGACCCCAAAATGGGGTCACCCCAAAACCCAAATCCTTTTGGGGGGGATTTTTTGGGGGGTTCCCAATTTTTGGGGGGGATTTTTTTGGGGTTCCCGATTTTAGGGGGGATTTTCTGGGGGGTTCCTGATTTTTGGGGGGGTTTTTTTTGGAGGGGGGTTCCCGATTTTTGGGGAGGTTCCCAATTTTGGGGGGGATTTTTTTGGGGTGTTCCCGATTTTGGGGGGGATTTTTTTGGGGTTCCCAATTTGGGGGGGATTTTTTGGGGTGCCCCCGATTTTTGGGGTCCCCCCTGAGCCCCTTTTCCTGCAGTTCTCGGCCTCGTCCACCACGATCCTGGACGAGGAGCCCATCGTGAACCGGGGGCTGGCGGCGGCGCTGCTGCTGTGCCAGAACAAAGGTGGGGATTGGGAATTTGGGGGGATTTGGGGGGGCTCAGGGGGGATTTGGGGAATTTGGGGGGGCTCAGGGGAATTTGGGGGCATTTGGGGGGATTTGGGGATGTTTGAAGATGTTTAGGGTGGATTTGGGGTCCCTGAGGGGTTTTTTTGGGTGTTTTTGGGGTCCCTGTGGTGTTTTTGGGGTGTTTTTGGGTGTTTTTTGGTTCCCTGAGGTGTTTTTGGGGTGTTTTTGGGGTGTTTTTGGGGTCCCTGAGGTGTTTTTTGGGTGTTTTTGGGTGTTTTTGGGTGTTTTTGGTGTCCCTGAGGTGTTTTTGGGTGTTTTTGGGGTCTCTGAGGTGTTTTTTGGGTGTTTTTGGGGTCCCTGAGGTGTTTTTGGGTTCCCTGAGGTGTTTTTGGGGTCTCTGAGGTGTTTTTGGGGGTGTTTTTGGGTGTTTTTGGGGTCCCTGAGGTGTTTTTTGGGTGTTTTTGGGGTCTCTGAGGTGTTTTTGGGGGTGTTTTTGGGGTCCCTGAGGTGTTTTTGGGGTGTTTTGGGGGTTTTTTTGGGTGTTTTTGGGGTCCCTGAGGTGTTTTTGGGGTCCCTGAGGTGTTTTTGGGGTCCCCTCCCCAGGGCTGTTGGAGACCACGGTGCAGAAAGTGGCGCGAGTGAAAGCCCCGAACAAATCCCTGCCCTCGGCCGTGTACTGCATCGAGGACAAGATGTGAGTGTCACCTGTGTCACCTGTGTCACCTGTCGCCTGTGTCACCTGTGTCACCTGTGTCACCTGTGTGTCATCTGTGTCACCTGTGTCACCTGTGTCACCTGTGTGTGTCACCTCTGTCACCTCTGTCACCTCTGTGTGTGTCACCTGTGTCATCTGTGTCACCTCTGTGTGTGTCACCTGTCACCTGTGTCACCTCTGTCACCTGTGTCACACCTGTGTCACCTGTGTCACCTGTGTCCTGTGTCACCTGTGTCACCTGTGTCACCTGTGTCACCTGTGTGTGTCACCTGTGTCACCTGTGTGTGTCACCTGTGTCACCTCTGTGTGTCACCTGTCACCTGTGTCACCTGTCACCTGTGTCACCTGTGTGTGTCACCTGTCACCTGTGTGTCACCTGTGTCACCTCTGTGTGTCACCTCTGTGTGTCACCTGTGTGTGTCACCTGTGTCACCTGTGTCACCCCTGTGTTATCTGTGTGTGTCACCTGTGTCACCGATCACCTGTGTGTGTCCCCAGTGTCACCTGGTTGTCACCTGTGTCATCTCTTTCATTACCCACTGTGTCACCCTGAGCCACCCAATGTCACCAATGTCCCCCCTGCTGTCCCCCCATGTCCCCAATGTCCCCCCAATGTCCCCAATGTCCTCCCCACAATGTCCCCTCAATGTCCCCCCACCGTGTCCCCGCTGACCCCCATGTCCCCAATGTCCCCCCAATGTCCCCAGTGCCACCCCCCGATGTCCCTGATGTCCCCAGTGCCCCCCCATGTCCCCCCGATGTCCCCAATGTCCCCCCCGATGTCCCCGCTGTCCCTGCTGTCCCCAGTGTCCCCAGTGCCACCCCCCGATGTCCCCGCTGTCCCTGGTGTCCCCGGTGTCCCCAGTGTCCCCAATGCCACCCCCCGCTGTCCCCGCTGTCCCCAGTGCCCCCTCAATGTCCCCTCTGTCCCCGCTGTCCCCAATGCCACCCCCCAATGTCCCCAGTGCCACCCCCCCATGTCCCCAGTGCCACCCCCCCATGTCCCCGCTGTCCCTGATGTCCCCAATGTCCCCAGTGCCACCCCCCAATGTCCCCAGTGCCACCCCCCAATGTCCCCAGTGCCACCCCCCAATGTCCCCAGTGTCCCCGCTGTCCCTGCTGTCCCTGATGTCCCCAGTGCCCCCCTCAATGTCCCCAATGTCCCCGGTGTCCCCAATGTCCCCAATGCCACCCCCGCTGTCCCTGCTGTCCCCGCTGTCTCCAGTGCCCCCTCAATGTCCCCTCTGTCCCCGCTGTCCCCAGTGCCACCCCTCAATGTCCCCAGTGCCACCCCCCGATGTCCCCAATGTCCCCGCTGTCCCCAGTGTCCCCGCTGTCCCCAATGCCACCCCCCGGTGTCCCCGCTGTCCCCAGGGCCATCGATGACAAGTACAGTCGCCGTGAGGAGTTCCGGGGTTTCACGCAGGATTTCAAGGAGAAGGAGGGGTACAGGCCCGACGTCAAGATCGAGTACGTGGACGAGACCGGCCGCAAGCTCACCCCCAAGGAGGTGACGTGTCCCCAAGTGTCCCCAAGTGTCCCCAAGTGTCCCCAAATGTCCCCAAATCCCCCTGTCCCCAAATGTTCCCTGTCCCCAAATTCCGGTGTCACCAAATCCCAGAGTCATCAAACCCCGGTGTCACCAAACCCCCCCTGGTGTCACCAACACCCCCCCTGGTGTCACCAAGCTCACCCCCAAGGAGGTGACGTGTCCCCAAGTGTCCCCAAATGTCCCCAAATCCCCCTGTCCCCAAATCCTGGTGTCACCAAATCCCCCTGTCCCCAATCCCCTGTGTCCCCAAATGTTCCCTGTCCCCAAATCCCGGTGTCACCAACACCCCCCCGGTGTCACCAAGCTCACCCCCAAGGAGGTGACGTGTCCCCAAATGTCCCCAAATGTCCCCTGTCCCCAAATCCCCCTGTCCCCAAATGTCCGCTGTCCCCAAATCCCGGTGTCACCAACACCCCCCCGGTGTCACCAAACCTCCCCTGGTGTCACCAACACCCCCCCAGTGTCACCAACACCCCCCCAGTGTCACCAAACCCCCCCCGGTGTCAGCAAGCTCACCCCCAAGGAGGTGACATGTCCCCAAGTGTCCCCAAATGTCCCCTGTCCCCAAATCCTGGTGTCACCAACACCCCTGGTGTCCCCAAACCCCCCCGGTGTCACCAAACCCCCCCTGGTGTCCCCAAACCCCCCCTGGTGTCCCCAAATCATCCCTGGTGTCCCCAAATCACCCCTGGTGTCACCAAATCCCCCTGTCCCCAGATCCCAGTGTCACCAACACCCCTCCGATGTCACCAACACCCCCCTGGTGTCACCAAACCCCAGTGTCACCCCCAAAATGTCCCCAATATCCACAAAGTGTCCCCAAAACATCCCCAAAGTGTCCCCAAGGTGTCCCCAAGGTGTCCCCAAGGTGTCCCCAAGGTGTCCCCAAGGTGTCCCCAAGGTGTCCCCAAGGTCCCCTGTGCTGTCCCCAGGCGTTCCGGCAGCTCTCCCACCGCTTCCACGGGAAGGGCTCGGGGAAGATGAAGACGGAGCGGAGGATGAAGAAACTGGACGAGGAGGCGGTGAGGGGATTGGGGGATTGGGGGAATTTGGGGGGATTTTGGGGAATTTTGGGGGAATTTGGGGGATTTTGGGGGAATTTGGGGGGATTTTAGGGACCCCCCTGTGCTCCCCTTGGGATCCTCATTCTGATTTTGGAGACCTCAAACCCCAATTTTGGGGATCTTTAACCCCAATTTTGGGGACCTTTAACTCCCAATTTTGGGGACCTTTAACTCCCAATTTTGGGGATCTTTAACCCCAATTTTGGGGATCTTTAACCCCAATTTTGGGGATCTTTAACCCAAATTTTGGGGATCTTTAACCCCCAATTTTGGGGACCTGGAACCCCAATTTTGGGATCTCCCCGTGGTTTTTGGGACTCAGCTCCAGCTGGGAACGGGATGGGGGCGTTTCCCTTGGGATTTTGGGGTGAATTCCCAGAATTTTTAGGGTCTCCCCGATTTTTGGGGTCCCCCCTTTGATTTTGGGGAGCTGCCCCGGGGATGGGGGAGGGAAACCAGGGGGGGTTTCCTTTGGGATTTTGGGAATTCTTGGGGCTTTTTCTTGGGAATTCTCGGGGTTTTTTGGGGGGGATTTTCGGGGTTTTTTGGGGGGATTCTTGGGGTTTTTTGGGGGGATTTTGGGGGTTTTTTTGGGGGGATTTTGGGGGTTTTTTGGGGGGGATTCTCGGGAATTCCCAGGGTTTTTTGGGGGGGATTTTCGGGGTTTTTTGGGGGGATTTTGGGTTTTTTGGGGGGATTCTCAGGGTTTTTTCTCAGGAATTCTCGGGGTTTTTTGGGGGGGATTTTCAGGGTTTTTTGGGGGGATTCTCGGGGTTTTTTGGGGGGGATTCTTGGGGTTTTTTTGGGTTTTTTTCGGGGGGATTCTTGGGGTTTTTTGGGGGGAATTCTCGAGTTTTTTTGGGGGGATTCTCAGGGTTTTTTCTCGGGAATTCTCGGGGTTTTTTCGGGGGGATTTTTGGGGTTTTTTTGGGGGGATTCTCGGGGTTTTTGGGCCCCCCCTGATTTTGGGGTCCCCCCCGTTTTTGGGGTGCAGCTGCTGAAGAAGATGAGCTCCAGTGACACCCCCCTGGGCACGGTGGCGCTGCTGCAGGAGAAGCAGCGCGCCCAGAAAACGCCGTACATCGTCCTGAGCGGCTCCGGCAAGAGCATGAACGCGTGAGACTGGGGGAACTGGGAGCACTGGGACGGACTGGGAGCACTGGGAGGGGGTCTGAGGGGCACTGGGAGCACTGGGATGGACTGGGATGGACTGGGAGGGGATCTGGAGGGCACTGGGAGCACTGGGATGGACTGGGAGGGGATTTGGAGGGACTGGGAGGAGATTTAGGGACACTGGGAGGGACTGGGAGAACTGGGGGGCACTGGGATGGGATCTGGAGGCACTGGGAGGGACTGGGAGGAGATTTAGGGACACTGGGAGGGACTGGGAGCACTGGGAGGGGGTTTGGGGACACTGGGAGGGACTGGGGAAGGAACTGGGAGCACTGGGAGGGACTGGGAGGAGATTTAGGGACACTGGGAGGGACTGGGGAAGGAACTTGGACTGGGAGGGACTGGGACAAACTGGGAGGGAATCTTGTTACTGGTTTGGGGTTACTGGGATGGGCCGGGGAAGGAACTGGAAGCACTGGGAGGAGATTTGGGGACACCGGGAAGGAACTGGGAGCACTGGGAGGGGATTTGGGGACACTGGGGGGCACTGGGAATGAACTGGGAGCACTGGGACATTGATCCCCCTTTTCTCTTCCAGGAACACCATCACCAAATGAGGGGCGTGGGGACACCCTGGGGACACCCTGGGGACACCTGGGGACACCCCTGGACATTGGGGACACCCTGGGGACACCCCTGGACATTGGGGACACCCCTGGGGACATTCCTGGATACCTGGGGACACCTTTGGGATGTTGTGGGACCCCCTGGGGACACCCAGGGACCCCTTTGGGACCCCCTGGGGACACCCCTGGACATTGGGGACCCCCTGGGGACACCCCTGGACATTGGGGACACCCTGGGGACCCCCTGGGGACGCCCCTGGACATTGGGGACACCCTGGGGACCCCCTGGGGACGCCCCTGTCCCCCCTCCCCGCCCCTGGGGACAATAAAATTCTCCGCAGTCGCTTTTGTGTCCCCGCGTGTCACTGGGGGTGGGGGAGGGGACACAGCCCCGTGTCCCCAGTGCCACCAGGGGCCTTTATTGGGGGGGATCCCCCCTGTCCCCCCTGTCCCTGTCCCCGGTGTCCTTTGTGTCCCCACCGTGTCCCTCGATGTCCCCGGTGTCCTCCTCGCTGTCCCCAGCGCCGTCCTCATTGTCCCCAGCGCCGTCCTCATTGTCCCCATTGTCCCCAGTGTCCCCAGCGCCGTCCTCATTGTCCCCATCGCTGTCCCCAGTGTCCCCAGCGCCGTCCTCATTGTCCCCATCACTGTCCCCTGTGTCCTCCTCGCTGTCCCCATCGCTGTCCCCGCTGTCCCCAGGGGTCCCCCCCCGGTTCGTGTTCACAAAGAGCCCCTCAGGGCTGTCCCTGGGGGGTGACAGCGGGAGGGAGTTAAAGTGTCCCCAAAATGTCCCCAAAGTGTCCCCAAAGTGTCCCCAAAGTGTCCCCAAAGTGTCCCTGAAGTGTCCCCAAAGTGTCCCCAAAGTGACCCCAAAGTGTCCCCAAAGTGACCCCAAAGTGACCCCAAAGTGACCCCTTTAAAGTCCCCTCCCCATTGATGTCCCCGTTAATGACCCCAATTAACCCCCCCATTATCACCCCCCAATTAACCCCCCTAATTAACCCCCCCAATTAACCCCTCCATAATCACCCCCCAATTAACCCCTCCATAATCACCCCCAATTAACCCCCCAATTAACCCCCCTAATTAACCCCCTATGATCACCCCAATTAAGGTCCCCTTACTTTTCTCATTAATGAACCCAAATTAACACCTCCCTTATCCCCAATTAATTAACACCCCATTACTGCCCCCAATTAACAATCCCTCCCCCTAATTAACAATCCCTCCCCCTAATTAACAATCCCATCCCCAATTAACAATCCCTCCCCCAATTAACAATCCCATCCCTAATTAACAATCCCTCCCCTAATTAATCCCCCATTTGCCCCTCCCCCACTCACCCTTCCCGGGGGTTTTTCCTCTCCAGGGGGGCGAAGGCCTCGGGCCTGGGGGGGAGGGGCGGGGGGGGTTACTGGGAGGAACTGGGAGGGACTGGGAGGGACTGGGAGGGACTGGGGGTCACTGGGAGCACTGGGGGGGTTACTGGGAGCACTGGGAGGGACTGGGAGGGACTGGGGGTCACTGGGAGCACTGGGGGGGGTTATTGGGAGCACTGGGGGAGGGGCAGGGGGGGTTACTGGGAGGGACTGGGAGGGACTGGGGATCACTGGGAGCACTGGGGGGGGTTACTGGGAGCACTGGGAGGGACTGGGGGTCACTGGGAGCACTGGGGGGGGTTACTGGGAGCACTGGGAGGGACTGGGAGGGACTGGGGGTCACTGGGAGCACTGGGGGGGGTTACTGGGAGCACTGGGAGGGACTGGGGGTCACTGGGAGCACTGGGGGAGGGGTGGGGGGGTTACTGGGAGCACTGGGGGATGGGCGGGGGGGTTACTGGGAGCACTGGGAGGGACTGGGAGGGACTGGGGGTCACTGGGAGCACTGGGGGGGGTCACTGGGAGCACTGGGAGGGACTGGGAGCACTGGGGGAGGGGCGGGGGGGTTACTGGGAGCACTGGGAGGGACTGGGAGCACTGGGGGGGGGTTACTGGGAGCACTGGGGGATGGGCGGGGGGGTTACTGGGAGCACTGGGAGGGACTGGGAGCACTGGGGGGGTCACTGGGAGCACGGGGAATTTGGGGAGGGGTTTGGGGGGTATTTTGGGGTATTTTGGGTGTTTTGGGGGTATTTTGGGGTATTTTGGGGGTATTTTGGGGGTATTTTGGGGTGTTTTGGGGTATTTTGGATATTTTTGGGGTGTTTTGGGGGTATTTTGGGGTGTTTTAGGGGTATTTTGGGGTGTTTTTGGGTGTTTTTGGGTGTTTCGGGGTCCTACCAGAGCCCCTGGCGCTGCAGCGAGCGCACGTGGGGCGGGAGCAGCACCAGGGAAATCTCAGCTTTGACCTTGGAGCCCTCCTGGATGGGATCAACGAGCAGGAAATCACCTGGGGGGACATTGGGGACATTGGGGGACATTGGGGACATTGAGGGGACACTGGGGACATTGGGGGACATTGGAGGGTCACAGGGGGACACTGGGGACATTGGGGGACATTGGAGGGTCACAGGGGGACATTGGGGACATTGGGGGACATTGAGGAGACATTGGGGACATTGGGGGGACATTGGGGACACAGGGACAATGACAGGGGGACAGTGACACAGGACAATGACACAAAACAACGACAAGATGCAGTGTCAGGGTGACAGTGACACAGGGACAGGGTGACAGTGACAGGGTGACAGTGACAGGGTGACAGGGTGACAGTGACAGAGTGACAGTGACACAGGACAGTGACAGGGTGACAATGACACAGGACAGTGACAGGGTGACAATGACAGGGTGACAGGGTGACAATGACAGTGATGTCACCTCTCTTGATCCAGATGTGGCGCCGGAAGTGTGGTGGCAGTGAGAGAGTGACAATGACACAGGACAGTGACAGGGTGACAGTGACAGGGTGACAGTGACAGGGTGACAATGACAGGGTGACACAGTGACAGGGTGACACAGTGACAATGGCAGTGTCACCTCTCTTGATCCAGATGTGGCGCCGGAAGCGCGGTGGCAGTGACAGAGTGACAGTGACACAGGACAGTGACAGGGTGACAGTGACAGGGTGACAATGACAGGGTGACACAGTGACAGGGTGACAATGACACAGGACAGTGACAGGGTGACACAGTGACACAGTGACACAGGACAGTGACAGGGTGACGGGGTGACAATGACAGTGATGTCACCTCTCTTGATCCAGATGTGGCGCCGGAAGCGCGGTGGCAGTGACAGAGTGACAGTGACAGGGTGACAATGACACAGGACAGTGACAGGGTGACAATGACAGGGTGACAGGGTGACAATGACAGCAGTGTCACCTCTCTTGATCCAGATGTGGCGCCGGAAGCGCGGTGGCAGTGACAGAGTGACAATGACAGGGTGACAGTGACACAGGACAGTGACAGGGTGACAATGACACAGTGACAGGGTGACAATGACAGGGTGACACAGTGACAATGGCAATGTCACCTCTCTTGATCCAGATGTGGCGCCGGAAGCGCGGTGGCATGCTGGCCAGGAACCGCGTCCCCTCCGCCGTCTCCACCTCGTGCAGGTTGTTCCCCGGTGTCCCCAACACCTGCGGGGACACGCCAGGGTGGGGCCTTGTCCCCTCAGTGTCCCCCCAGTGTCCCCCCAGTGTCCCCTCAGTGTCCCCCCAGTGTCCCCTCAGTGTCCCCTCAGTGTCCCCCAGGCCACCTCTCGTGTCCCCGCGGTGTCCCCCGGTGTCCCCTCTGTGTCCCTCCTTCCCAGATCGGTCCCCAATGTCCCTGGACTGTCCCCAGCTGTCCCCAGGTGTCCCCAGGTGTGTCCCCATGTGTCCCAAATGTCCCCCCGCTGTCCCCAATGTCCCCTCCGGTGTGCCCAGGGTGTCCCCAGTGTCCCCCCAATGTCCCCCCAATGTCCCCAATGTCCCTCCGATGTCCCCAATGTCCCCTCCGGTGTGCCCAGGGTGTCCCCAATGTCCCCCCAGTGTCCCCCCAGTGTCCCCCCGCTGTCCCGGCTGTCCCCCCGCTGTCCCCGCCGCTGTCTCCCCGGTGTCCCCGCTGTCCCCCGCCGGTGTCCCCAATGTCCCCGCTGTCCCCCCCGCTGTCCCCCCCGGTGTCCCCGCTCTCACCCTGACCACGCTCTGTCCCTCCGCGGGCTGCACGCGCTCCTCCAGCAGCTCGCGCACCACGTGCTTCCGCTTGGTGGCGCGCGACATGGCGGGGCTGGGGGGACACCGGGGGGGGGAGGGGAGGGTCAGGGACCCCCGGGGGTGGGGGAGGGGCGGGGGGAACCTCCGGGACCCCCCCAAGGCCCCGCCCCCACCGCGCGGCGCGCGCTCACCTGCGGCGGCACTTCCGGGTAGAGAGGACGCGGAGGCGACGTCACTTCCGGAAGAAAAGGCGGGAATAGGCGAGGCCACGCCCACAAAAGGCGGGGGCAGGGATTTGGCTCCGCCCACAAAAGGGGCGTGGCCAAACCTCGCTGTGTGGGCGTGGCCTAA
This sequence comes from Poecile montanus, assembly GCA_038429875.1. Taxonomy (NCBI): domain Eukaryota; kingdom Metazoa; phylum Chordata; class Aves; order Passeriformes; family Paridae; genus Poecile; species Poecile montanus. The sequence goes on from CM076533.1 coordinate 1,161,323, forward strand.
ATGAAAACGCGCATCTGATAATTGAATGGAGGCGGGACTTTGGCTGCATAATGAGCGCGGTTATGCAAATGAGGGGCTGGATCGCGCCCGGATTTCTGCAAATCGCGCGCAATCCTGGCGTGATGCAAATGAGTGTGAAAAGGTGAACGAGCTGTGGGCGGGGCTATGCAAATGAGGCGTTGGACCCCGGGTGTGGCGGGCAGGGCGGTGGGCGGGGCCATGCAAATGAGCGGGGCTGCGTGTCAGTGTTGTTTTGCGTGACGTCACCGCCCCAGCGCCGCCGTGACGTCACCACCAGCGCCGTGACGTCACAACCTGCCCCCCCCCAATCCCCCTGAGAGCCCCGACCTCTTTACCGGGTGACGTCAGCACGCACGGCGCGGCGCCGCGCTCTCTGATTGGCCGCGGCGCGCGCGGCGGCGGCGGCGGCGGGGCCAAGATGGCGGCGGAGCGCGCGGAGGCGGCGGCGGCCGGGCCCGGGGAGCCCCTCAGGGACCCCCGCGCCGCCGAGCGCTCCCCGTACGCGGGATGGGCCCACCCCGAGCTCCAGGCCACGCTCGCCGGCATCGGAGCCCCCGCGCAGGGTGCGGGGACCGGGGGGGATCCGTGAGGGGACTGGGGGGGGGGGGGGAGGTGTGAGGGGTGGGCGGGAAACTGAGGGGGGGTCTCGGGGTCTCCTGAGGGGAATGGGGGGAGATGTGAGGGCAAATTGGGGAAATTGGGGGTTTCGGGGTTTTTGGGGGGAGATGTGAGGGGAAATTGGGGGTTTCGGGGTTTTTGGGGGGAGATGTGAGGGGAAATTGGGGGTTTCGGGATCATTTGGGGGGAGATGTGAGGGGAAAGAAGGGGAATTGGGGGTCTCGGGGTCTCCTGAGGGGACTGGGGGGAGATGTGAGGGGAAATTTGGGGGTTTCGGGGTTTTTGGGGGGGATTGGGGGAGATGTGAGGGGAAATTTGGGGTTTCGGGGTCTCCTGAGGGGATTGGGGGGAGATGTGAGGGCAAATTGGGGGTTTCGGGGTCATTTGGAGGGAGATGTGAGGGCAAATTGAGGAAATTCGGGGTTTGGGGGATATTTGGGGCGAGATGTGAGGGGGTTTCGGGGTCTCCTGAGGGGATTGGGGGAGATGTGAGGGGAAGGAGGAATTTCTCAATGGGAAATTGAGGGTTTCGGGGTTTTTGGGGGTCAATTGAGGGAACATCGTGAGGGAATTTTGGGGTCTCGGAGTCTCCTGAGGGGATTTGGGGGGGGAGATGTGAAGGGAAGGAGGGGAAATGGGGGGTTTTGGTGTCATTTGTGGGGAGATCTGAGGGGAATTTGGGGCTTTCGGGGTCACCTGAGGGGGTTTGGGGGATTTTTGGGGCTCCCTGGGGGTGTTTGGGAGGCCTGAGGTGGGTCACGAGTCCCTGGGGGTATTTTGGGGTATTTTGGGGGTGTTTTGGGGGTCTCTGGCATCACCTGGGGTTATTTTGGGGGTCCCTGGGGGGATTCTTGGGGTGCTGAAGTGTCTGGGGGGGGACAGAGGAATTTGGGGGGGGTCCTGAGGAGGGTGAAGGGGGGGTTTGGGGTTCTGGGACAGAATTTGGGGGTCCCTGAGTCCCCCCCTTCTCCCCCAGGGACCCGTGAGGAGCTGCTGGAGCGACTCCAGGCCTACACCCTGCAGGTGAGACCCCCAAAAATGGGGGACCCCCAAATTCAACCCCCGTCCTTGTGTCCCCTTTCGGGGCATGACCCTTTTTGGGGGGGTTTAATGTGATTTTAGGGGGATTTAGTGAGATTTTGAGAAGTTTAGTGGGGCTTTGGGGTAATTTGATGTGATTTTGGGGCGTTTAACATGATTCTGAAAAGGTTTAATGTGTTTTTTTGGGGGTTTAATGTGATTTTGGGGGGTTTAATGTGGCTCTGAAAGAATTTAATTGGACTTTGGAGGGATTTAAGGTGATTTTGGGGGGGTTTAATGGGGTTTTTGGGGTAATTTAATGTGGTTTTGGGGGGTTTAATGTAATTCTGAAAGGGTTTAATGTGATTTTAGGGTGTTTAATGTGGTTCTTTGAGGGGTTAATGTGGTTTTTGGGGGGTTTAATGTGATTTTGGGGGCTGTTTAGTGTGTTCTTGATGGTTTTTATTCGATTTTTTGGGGATGGGAGGGGTCCTGCCGCCGCCACCTTTCAGAGGGGGGGTCCCCATGTCCCCTCTGAGCTGTGGGGGGCTCACGGGGACCCCCCCCAATTTGTGCCCCCCCAGACTGGGATCGTGCTGAGCCGCCCTGCGCTGCGCCCCGAGGAGGGGGACAAGGCCCCGCCCCCCCAGGTGAGATTTGGGGGGGTCTGGGGGGGTTTTGGGCTTTGGGGGGGGGGTCAGGAACCCCTCAGGGTCTGGTTTGGGGGGGACCCCCGGTTCGTGGGGGTGGGGGCTTCCTGTGTCCTTTTGGGGAGCCCCTCAGAGCTCCAAATTTCGGGGTGGGGGGGGGCTCAGTGGGAGGTTAAGACCCTCCCCCATCACCCAATTTTGGGGTGGGGGGGTTCAAACCCTCCAGATCACCCAAATTTGCATCGGTTTGGGTGTCAAACTTCAGCCTGGGGGGGGCTCAGCGGTTCCAGACTGAATTTTGGGGGGTCGGGGGGGGTTAAACTTTAAATTTTGGGGTGGGGGCATCACAGGTGGCACCCCCTGACCCCAACCCCCCCCTCCCCCCTCCGCAGCTGCCCCCAGCGCTGCCCCTGCAGCACCCCCTGGTGCCTCCCCCTCCCCCCCCGGGGCTGGGGCTCAATTTCGGTTTGGGGGGGCCCGTGGGGGGGGGTCCCGGTGCCCCCCCCGCCCCCCCCCCCACGGGGCTGTCGGAGGAGGAGCGGCTGACGCTGGCCCAGCAACAGGCGGCCCTGCTGCTGCAGGAGGAGAGGGCACAGGTGGGGGGTCTGGGGGGGCTTGGGGTGGGATTGGGGGTGTTTGGGGGTGTTTGGGGTGGGATCTGAGGGGGTTTGTGGGGTTTGGGGTGGGATTGGGGAGGTTTGGGGGGGTTTAAAGCGGCCCTGCTGCTGCAGGAGGAGCGGGCACAGGTGGGGGGTTTGGGGGCTTGGGGTGGGATTTGGGGGGGTTTATGGGGTTTGGGGTGGGATTTGGGGGGTTTGGGGTGGGATTGTGGGGGCTTTGGGGGGGTTTAAAGCAGCCCTGCTGCTGCAGGAGGAGAGGGCACAGGTGGGGGTGTTTGGGGGTGTTTGGGGTGGGATCTGAGGGGGTTTGGGGGGGTTGGGGTGGGGTCTGGGGGCTTTGGGGGGGTTTAAAGCGGCCCTGCTGCTGCAGGAGGAGTGGGCCCAGGTGGGGGGGGAACGGGGGGTGGGGTTTGGGGGGGTTGGGGTGGGATTGGGGGGGTTTGGGGTGGGATTTGTGAGGTTTAGGGGGGTTGGGGTGGGATTTGGGGGGTTTGGGGTGGGATTTAGGGGGTTTGGGGGGGTTGGGGTGGGATTTGGGGGGTTTAAAGGGGTCCAGGGGGGCGTCTCAGGGTTTTGGGGCACCTGGGGTGGGGCTGGGGAGGGCACAGGGGGTGTGGGGAGGGGGTCACCCATAGAGGGGGTGAGCTGAGGGGGGGTGGGGGTGTTGTTTGGGGTTTTTTGGGGGGTGTTGAGGGGTGGGTGACACCTGGGGAGGCACCCATGGGTGCTGGGGGGGGGTCCTGACCTCTCCCACCCCCCCCCAGGGCCAGCACCCGTTCGGGGACAAGGCCAAGGAGCAGGAGCTGCTGGAGCAGCAGAAACGGGTGAGGGGGGGCACCCCTGGGTGGGGGGGGCTCCCCTGGGTGAGGGGGGGCTCCTCTGGGTGTGGGGGGGCCTCCCCTGGGTGTGTGGGGGGGCTCTCCTGGGTGTGGGGGGCTCCTCTGGGTGGGGGGGGGCTCTCCTGGGTGTGGGGGGGGGCACCCCTGGGTGTGGGGGGCTCCCCTGGGTGTGGGGGGGCTCCCCTGGATGTGGGGGGCTCCCCTAGGTGAGGGGGGCTCCCCTCGGTGTGGGGGGCTCCCCTGGGTTTGGGGGGCTCCCCTGGGTGTGGGGGGGCTCCTCTGGGTGTGGGGGGGCTCCCCTGGGTGTTGGGGGCTCCCCTGGGTGTGGGGGCCGAGCCCAGAGCCCCCCTGAGCCCCCCCCAGAGCGCCCCCTGAGCCCCCCCCGTGCCCCCCAGGCCGCGGTGCTGCTGGAGCAGGAGCGGCAGCAGGAGATGGCCAAGCTGACCCCCCCCGCCCCCCGCGCCCCCCCCGAGGGGGCTCCCATGGGTGCCAGGACCCCCCTGGCCCCCCGAGGTGAGGTGGGACCCCTGGGGGGGCGGGGTGGGGGACACCCCACTGGTGGCTTTTGTCCCCTGTGTCCCCTCCCCCCCCAAACCTGGCTGATGTCACCTTTGTGTCCCCTCCCCCCCCCCAGGCAGCCCCATGGGAGCCCCCCTGGCCATGGGAGCCCCCCGGCCCCGCGGGCCCCCCCCGCCCCCCGGTGACGACAGCAGAGAGGTGGGGAAGGGTCTCTGTGGGGCTGGGGTCTCTCTTGGGGGGTCTCTGGGGGGCTGGGGTCTCTCTTGGGGGGTCTCTGTGGGGCTGGGGTCTCTATTGGGGGTCTGTGTGGGGCTGGGGTCTCTTTTGGGGGGTCTCTGGGGGGCTGGGGTCTCTTTTGGGGGGGTCTTTGTGGGTCTGGGGTCTCTATTGGAGGGTTCCTGTGGGGCTGGGGTCTTTATTGGGGTTTCTGTGGGGCTGGGGTCTCTTGGGGAGGTTTCTGTGGGGTTGAGATCTTTTTTGAGGGCTCTCTGTGGGTCTGGGCTCTTCCTGTACATTTGGGGTTTTTTTTTGGGGGTGTTCCTGGCAGCTCCCCCAATTCCAGGGGGGGGTCCTGGGGGTCTCCCTGACCCCCCCATCCCCCTCCCCAGGCCGAGGACTCCGGGGTGGGCCCCAAAATCCCTCAGGCTCTGGAGAAGATCCTGCAGCTCAAGGAGAGCCGGCAGGAGGAGCTGGTGACGGTCCCGGGGGTCTCCGGTGAGCCCCCCAAGACCCCCCCAGTGCCCCCCGTGCCCCCCCCCCGTGCCCCCCCCTGTGCCCCCCCTGTGCCCCCCCTGTGCCCCCCCACCAGAAACGCCCTCAAAACCTCAAAATCCGCCCCAAAAAATGGAAATTTCCACCCCGGAAATGTAAAAAAACCAAATTTTTGTCCCCGCTGGGCGCAGCCCGGTGACCCCTGGGGACACCCCAAGGTGTTGTCACCCCCCCCAGCACCCACTGGGTGCCCCCCACCCCCCAAAATCCCCCCCAAAAATGGGGTTTGGGCCCTGGGGGTGCTCCTGGGGCTGGGGGGGACACCCAGGGGTGGGGGGGACACCCCTGAGGTGTTGGGGACACCCTGAGGTGTTGGGGACACCCCTGAGGTGGCGGTGACACACAGAGGTATTTGGGACACCCAGGGGTGTTGGGGACACCCTGAGGTGTTGGGGACACCCTGAGGTGGCGGTGACACCCAGAGGTGTTGGTGACACCCTGAGGTGTTGGGGACACCCAGGGGTGTTGGTGACACCCTGAGGTGGGGGTGACACCCAGGGGTGTTGGGGACACCCAGAGGTGTTGGGGACACCTTGAGGTGTTGGTGACACCCAGAGGTGTTGGGGACACCCTGAGGTGTTGGGGACACCCCTGACCCCCCCGTGTCCCCCCAGCCGAGGACGAGATGGAGACGGAGCTCCGGGCGTCGGCGTCGGCCTCGGAGGCTGAGGAGGACACGGGGACATCCAAGAAGGAGGTGACAGAGGGGACAGGGAGGGGACAATGGGGACAAAGGCCACCCCCACCCAAATTGGCACCTGGGGGGGGGTCCCCAAAATTTCTGGGTGGCACTGTGGTGGCATTGTGGTGGCATTGTGGTGGCAGCCTTGTCCTCTCTCTCAGGGCCACTTTGGGGTCACCTCAATGTCCCCTTTTGTCCCCATACTGGGGGAACTCTGTCCCCTCCTGGTGCCACCCCAATGTCCCTTTTTGTCCCCCCTAAGTGGGTCACCTGTGTCACCCCGGTGTCACCTTTGTCCCCTCTTGTGTCCCTGCTTGGTCCCCACGACTGGAGGGACCTGTGCCACCTCCGTGTCCCCTCGCTGTCCCCCCATGTGTCCCCTCACTGTCCCCTCACTGTCCCCTCACTGTCCCCCCATGTCCCCTCTCTGTCCCCTCGTGTCTCCTCACTGTCCCCTCTCTGTCCCCTCGTGTCCTCTCACTGTCCCCCCCATGTCCCCTCACTGTCCCCTCTCTGTCCCCTCACTGTCCCCTCTCTGTCCCCTCTCTGTCCCCTCTCTGTCCCCTCACTGTCCCCTCGTGTCCCCTCACTGTCCCCTCACTGTCCCCCTCACTGTCCCCCCGTGTGTCCCCTCTCTGTCCCCTCTCTGTCCCCTCTCTGTCCCCTCTCTGTCCCCTCACTGTCCCCTCGTGTCCCCTCCCTGTCCCCTCACTGTCCCCACCATGTCCCCTCTCTGTCCCCTCACTGTCCCCTCACTGTCCCCTCTCTGTCCCCTCTCTGTCCCCTCTCTGTCCCCTCACTGTCCCCTCACTGTCCCCTCGTGTCCCCTCACTGTCCCCTCACTGTCCCCTCACTGTCCCCCCGTGTCCCCTCACTGTCCCCTCGTGTCCCCTCTCTGTCCCCTCACTGTCCCCTCATTGTCCCCTCTCTGTCCCCTCTCTGTCCCCCTCTCTGTCCCCCTCTCTGTCCCCTCACTGTCCCCTCACTGTCCCCTCGTGTCCCCTCCCAGCGGAACCGGAAGCGCCGGAACCGCAAGAAGAAGAAGCGGGGGAGGGGCAGTGCCCGTGAGGGGCCCCCTCCCCCCACCCCCGGCCGGGGGGACCCCGGGGACCCCCCTGGGGACCCCCCCGAGGTGGAGATCGAGTACGTGAGCGAGGAGCCCGAGATCTACGACCCCAACTTCGTCTTCTTCAAGAGGATCTTCGAGGCCTTCAAGGTGACACCTCGGGGAGGGGACACCCCTGGGGGGACACCTTTGTGACACCCCTGGGGGGGCTGGGGGAACACCCCTGGGGGCTGGGGGACACCTTTGGGACACCCCTGGGGGCTGGGGAACACCTCTGGGGGCTGGGGGACACATTTGTGTCACCGCTGGGTGCTGGGGGACACCCCTGGGTCACCCCTGGGGGCTGGGGTCACTCCCGGGTGCTGCCGTCCCCTGACCTGTGACCCTGTCCCTGTGTCTGTGTGTCCTGTCCCGTGTGTCCTTGTCTGTGTGTCCGTGTGTCCCTGTCCATGTGTCTGGTTGTGTGTCCATGTGTCCCTGTCCGTGTGTCCCTGTCCCTGTGTCTGTGTGTCCGTCTGTCCCTGTCCATGTGTCCCTGTCCGTGTGTCCCTATCCGTGTGTCCATGTGTCCGGTTGTGTGTCCGTGTGTCCTGTCCGTGTGTCTGTGTGTCTGTCTGTCCCTGTCCATGTGTCCTGTCCATGTGTCCGTGTGTCCTGTCCGTGTGTCAGCTGACGGACGAGGTGAAGAAGGACAAGGAGAAGGAGCCGGAGCGGGCGGAGCGAGCCGAGAGCGCCGGGGCCCCCCGGAAAAAGGGACCCGAGGATGGCACCAGGGGCAGCGATGGGGACAGCTCTGAGGACGAGCAGGTGACACTGGGGACACTGGGGACATGGGGACGTGGGGGACATGGGGGACACTGGGGACATTGGGGACACTGGGGACATGGGGGACATGGGGGGACATGGGGGACATGGGGACGTGGGGGGACATTGGGGACATGGGGGGCACTGGGGACATGGGGGGACATGGGGGACATGGGGGGCACTGGGGACATGGGGGGACATGGGGGACATGGGGGACATGGGGACGTGGGGGGACATTGGGGACATGGGGGGCACTGGGGACATGGGGGGACATTGGTGACATGGGGGGCACTGGGGACATGGGGGACATTGGGGACATGGGGGGCACTGGGGACATTGGGGACATGGGGGGCACTGGGGACACTGGGGACATGGGGGGCACTGGGGACATGGGGGACATTGGGGGCAGTGGGGACATGGGGACACTGGGGACACTGGGGCTGTGGGGGCATTGGGGACACTGGGGACATTGGAGACATGGGGACACCGGGGACACTGGGGGACACCGGGGACATGGGGACACCGGGGACATTGGGAACACTGGGGGATATTGGGGACATGGGGACACTGGGGCTATGGGGACATTGGGGACATGGGGACATTGGGGACATTGGGGACATTGGGGACATTGGGGACACTGGGGCTATGGGGACATTGGGGACATTGGGGACACTGGGGCTATGGGGATATTGGGGACATTGGGGACACTGGGGACACTGGGGACATGGGGGGACATTGGGGACACTGGGGCTGTGGGGGCATTGGGGACATGGGGACATTGGGGACACTGGGGCTATGGGGGCATTGGGGACATGGGGACATTGAGGACATTGGGGACACTGGGGCTATGGGGACATGGGGGACATTGGGGACACCGGGTGCAGTGGCAGTGGTGGGGCCAGTTCTGAGCACGAGCAGGTGGCACTGGGGACATCAGGGGGACAGCGGGGTGACATTAAAGGTGATGGGGGGTGGCAGCTGGTACCGAGCTGGGGACGCTGGGGGAGGTGACAGCAGAGGGGACAGTCCCTGAGGTGGCCTCAGGGATGGGGACAGCGGGCGGTGCCACCCAGGGCGTCCCTCCAGTGTCACCTGCGCTGTCCCCACGTGTCCCCAGGAGAAGAAGCAGGAGGTCCCCAAGCTGTCCAAGAAGAAGCTGCGGCGCATGAACAGGTTCACGGTGGCCGAGCTGAAGCAGGTGACATTTGGGGACACTTGGGGACACTTGGGGACACCCATCCCCTCCCTGCTGGGTGTGGGTGGCCCTCGGAGCTGGGGACAGCACGGAGGTGACACCTCCTGTCCCCTGGGAGCCCCACTGGGGACAGCAGAGCCACCCTGGGCCCCTTGTCACCTCCCTGGGGACACTGGTGCCACACTGGGGGACCTCAGTCTTGTCCTTGTCACCCCCCCAGGGCCTCCAGTGCCACCCTGGTGTCCCATGTCCCCACCCAGGCACTGCCTTGGGGCTCCACCGCTCCAACCCTCCGCTGTCCCCTGCTGTCCCCACTGTCCCTGCTGTCCCCACTGTCCCTGTTGTCCTTGATGTCCCCACAGCTGGTGGCACACCCTGACGTGGTGGAGATGCACAATGAGAGCTCACAGTGTCACCTCAGACTGCTGTCCCCTTATGTCCCCTGCTGTCCCCTGATTGTTCCCACAGCTGGTGGCACACCCTGACGTGCTGGAGATGCACAACGTGAGGTCACAGTGTCACCTCAGACTGTCCCCAATGTCCCCACAGCTGGTGGCACACCCTGACATGGTGGAGATGCACATTGGGAGGTCACAGTGTCACCTCACACTCTCCTGATGTCCCCTGATTGTCCCCACAATCCCCACAGCTGGTGGCCCGCCCTGACGTGGTGGAGATGCACAATGAGAGGTCACACTGTCACCTCAGACCGATGTCCCCTGATGTCCCCTGATGTCCCCATTGTCCCCACAGCTGGTGGCCCACCCTGACGTGGTGGAGATGCACAATGAGAGGTCACAGTGTCACCTCAGACTGCTGTCCCCTGATGTCCCCTGCTGTCCCCTGATTGTCCCCACAGCTGGTGGCCCGTCCTGACGTGGTGGAGATGCACATTGGGAGGTCACAGTGTCACCTCAGACTGATGTCCCCTGATGTCCCCTGCTGTCCCCTGATTGTCCCCACAGCTGGTGGCCCGTCCTGACGTGGTGGAGATGCACGATGTGACGGCGCAGGACCCCAAGCTGCTGGTGCACCTCAAGGCCACGCGGAACTCGGTGCCGGTGCCGCGGCACTGGTGCTTCAAGAGGAAATACCTGCAGGGCAAGAGGGGCATCGAGAAACCGCCCTTCGAGCTGCCCGAGTTCATCAAGCGCACCGGCATCCAGGAGATGAGAGAGGCCCTGCAGGAGAAGGTGGGGACACCTTGGGGACAGCTGGGGACACCTTGGGGACAGCTGGGGACACCTTGGGGACAGCTGGGGATACCTGGGGGACAGCTGGGGACACCTTGGGGACAGCTGGGGATACCTGGAGACAGCTGGGGATACCTTGGGGAAACCTCAGGGACAGCTGGGGACACCTTGGGGACAGCTGGGGACACCTGGGGACAGTTGGGGATACCTTGGGGACACCTTGGGGACAGCTGGGGACACCTCAGGGACAGCTGGGGACACCTCGGGGTCACTTCAGGGACACCTGGGGACAGCTGGTGATACCTGGGGAGATGTGGGGATACCTCAGGGACACCTGGGGACACCTTGGGGACAGCTGGGGACACCTGGGGACACCTTGGGGAGAGCTAGGGATACCTGGGGATACCTTGGGGACCTCTGGGGACACCTTGGGGACAGCTGGGGATACCTCGAGGAGATGTGGGGATACCTCAGGGACAGCTTGGGGCACTTGGGGAGACCTGGGGACACCTCAGGGACACCTTGGGGACTTGGGGACATCCTGGTTGCATTTGGTGACTTTGGTGACACCCTGGATGGATTTGGGACACCCTGGATGGATTTTGGGACACCCTGGATGGATTTGGGACACCCTGGATGGATTTTGGGACACCCTGGATGGATTTGGGACACCCTGGATGGATTTGGGACATCCTGGATGGATTTTGGGACACCCTGGATGGATTTTGGGACACCCTGGATGGATTTTGGGACACCCTGGATGGATTTGGGGACACCCTGGTTGGATTTTGGGACTTTGGGGACACTCTGGTTGGACTTGGTGACTTCGGTGGCTCCGTGGGTGCCCCTGAGGCTCTCACGTGTCCCCACCGTGTCCCCACATGTCCCCACCGTGTCCCCTCCATGTCCCCACATGTCCCCACCGTGTCCCCTCCATGTCCCCACATGTCCCCACCATGTCCCCTCCATGTCCCCTCCATGTCCCCACGTGTCCCCAGGAGGAGCAGAAGACGATGAAGTCCAAGATGCGCGAGAAGGTTCGGCCCAAGATGGGCAAGATCGACATCGATTACCAGAAGCTGCACGACGCCTTCTTCAAGTGGCAGACCAAGCCCAAGCTGACCATCCACGGGGACCTCTACTACGAGGTGGGGACACCTGAGGGGGGCCTGGGCCTTTTGGGGTGTCCTGGGGGGACCTTCTGGGCTTTGGGGACAGCTCAGTTGGATCTTCTGGGCTTTGGGGACAGCTCAGTTGGATCTTCTGGGCTTTGGGGACATCTTGGTTGGATCTTCGGGGGTTTGGGGACAGCTCAGTTGGATCTTCTAAGGTTTGGGGACATCTTGGTTGGATCTTCTGGGCTTTGGGGATGTCCTGGTTGAAGATTTGGGGGTTTGGAGATGTTCTGAGGGGACATTTGGTGGTTTGGGGACGTTCTGGTTGAAGATTTGGTGGTTTGTGGACGTTCTGGTAGGATTTTGGGGGGTTTGGAGACGTTCTGAGGGGACATTTGGGGGTTTGGGGACATTCTGGTTGAATATTTGGGGGTTTGGAGATGTTCTGAGAGAATATTTTGGGGTTTGGGGATGTTCTGGTTGAAGATTTGGGGGTTTGGGGACATTCTGAGGGGGCATTTGGTGGTTTGGGAACATTCTGGTTGGATTTTGGGGTGTTTGAGGATGTTCTGAGGGGACATTTTGGGGTCTGGGGATGTTCTGAGGGAACATTTTGGGGTCTGGGGATGTTCTGAGGGGACATTTTGGGGTTTGGGGATATCTTGAGGGGACATTTGGAGATTTGAGATCATCCTGGTTGGATATTTGAGGCTTTGGGGACATCTTGCTTGGACATTGGTGGCTTTTGGGACATCCTTGTGGGATTTTGGGGCTTTGGTGCCACCCTGGTTGGGTTTTTGGGGCTGTCACCCCCCGGTGTCCCCTCGGTGACCGCGCTGTCCCCAGGGGAAGGAGTTTGAGACGCGGCTCAAGGAGAAGAAGCCGGGAGATCTCTCGGACGAGCTGCGGATCGCGCTGGGCATGCCCGTGGGGCCGGTATGGGCACCCCAAATCCATCAAAATCCACCCCAAATCCATCCCAAACCCCAAATCCATCAAAATCTACCCCAAATCCATCCCAAATCAACCTCAAATCCATCCAGATCCACGCCAAACCCATCCAGATCCATCCCAAATCCATCCAAATCCCCCCAAATCCATCCCAAATCCCCCCAAATCCATCCAGATCCACCCAAATCCATCCCAAATCCATCAAAATCCACCCCAAATCCATCAAAATCCACCCCAAATCCATCCCAAACCCCAAATCCATCAAAATCTACCCCAAATCCATCCCAAATCAACCTCAAATCCATCCAGATCCATGCCAAACCCATCCAAATCCCCCCAAATCCATCCAAACTCACCCAAATCCACCCCAAATCCATCAAAATCTACCCCAAATCCATCCAGATCCACCCCAAATCCACCCCAAATCCATCCCAAACTCCAAATCCCCACAAATCCACCCCAAACCCCAGATCCAGCCAGATCTATCCCAAATCTACCCCAAATCCATCAAAATCCATCCCAAATCCATCCCAAATCCATCAAAATCCATCCCAAATCCACCCCAAATCCATCTCAAACCCCAAATCCATCCCAAATCCACGCCAAATCCATGAAAATCCATCCCAAATCCCCTGAAATCCACCCAAATCCATCTCAAACCCCAAATCCATCCCAAATCCACCCAAATCCTCCCCAAACCCATCCCAAACCCTCCCCAAAATCCCTGGGAATGCCCCAAAATCCCTCCCCAAAATCCCTGGGAATGGGGAGGGGTCTCCGTTCCCCCCTGGAATGTTCCATGCCCAGCACAGGGGGGGGGGGATTGGGCTGCTCCAATCTCCGCTTTAACTTTGGGGTGGGGGGGGGGGGGGGGGTGGAATTTTGGGGTGCTGGGGAGGCTTCGGGGTCCCTTGGGGTGGTTTTTAGGGGTTTTGGGGGTGTTTTAGGGGTGCTGGGGGGGGTTTTGGGGGTGCTGACACCCCCCTGTCCCCCCCAGAACGCGCACAAGGTGCCCCCCCCGTGGCTGATCGCCATGCAGCGCTACGGACCCCCCCCCCTCCTACCCCAACCTCAAAATCCCGGGGCTCAACTCCCCCATCCCCGAGGTGAGGGGGTTTGGGCGGGGTTTGGGGGTGCTGGAGGGGGAATTGGGGGTGCTGGGGGGGAATTGGGGGGGTTGGGGGGGTTTGGGTGTTTGCAGGGGGGTGTTGGGGGTGCTGGGGGGGGATTTGGGGGTGCTGGGAGGGGTTTGGGGGGGGTTTGGGGGTGCTGGGGGGTGTTCTGGGGGGGATTTGGGGGTTTTGGGGTGCTGGGGGGGGATTTGGGTGTTTGCAGGGGGGTGTTGGGGGTCTGGGGAGCGTTTTTAGGTGTTGGGAGGGAGAAATTTGGGTGTTGGGGGTGGGGGTTTGGGGTCTGGGGGGCGTTTGGGGTCTGGGGGGGGGGTTGAGGGTTTTGGGGGGGGATTTGGGGGTTTGGGGTCTGGGGGGGGTCTGTGACCCTCTCCCCTTCCCCCCCCCAGGTGCTTTTTGGGGGGATTTGGGGGGTGGGGCTGAATCTGGGGGATTTCAGGAGGATTTCTGGGGGGTCAGGAGGATTTTTGGGGGCTCTGGAGCATTTCTGGGGGGTCCCTGACCCCGCTGCCCCCCCAGGGCTGCTCTTTCGGGTACCACGCCGGGGGCTGGGGGAAGCCCCCCGTGGATGAGACGGGGAAGCCGCTCTACGGAGACGTCTTCGGCACCAACGCCGCCGAGTTCCAGGTACTGGGGACCCCCAGGACCCCCAAAACCCCCCCAGACCCCCTCAGGACCCCCCAGACACCCCCAGACACCCCTGGGATCCCCAAAACTCCCCCCCTCAGATACCCCGGGACCCCCAAAACCCCACTGGACCCCCCCAGACCCCCCTCGAGACCCTCTAAACCCCCCCAGACACCCCCAGATCCCCCCAGGACCCCCCAAATCTCCCGTGGGACCCCCCAAACACCCGCACACCCCCCTTGGGACCCCCAAAAGCCCCCCAGACCCCCCTGGGAGCTCCCCAAACCCCGCTGGATACCCCCAGACCCCCCTCGGGACCCCCCAGACAACCCCTTGACCCCCTTGGGACCCCCTAAACACCCCCAGATCCCCCCAGGACCCCCCAAACCCCCCGTGGGACCCCCCCAAACCCCCCCAGACCCCTCCAGGATCCCCCAAACCCTGCTGGACCCCCCCAGACCCCCCTCAGGACCCCCCAAACCCCCCCCAGACACCCCCAAATTCCCCGCCCCCACCCCACAATCCCCCTCCCCATTTCCAAACCCAACTTTGGGGGTCTCCAGCCCCAAATCCCCCCCAAACCCCCCCCAAAAGCCCCGAGTGACCCCCCCGGGCCCCCCCAGACCAAGGAGGAGGAGGAGGAGATCGACCGCACGCCCTGGGGAGAGCTGGAGCCCTCGGACGAGGAATCCTCGGAGGAGGAGGAGGAGGAGGAGAGCGATGAGGAGAAACCCGACGAGACCGGGTTCATCACCCCCGCCGACAGGTGGGAACCCCAGAAAACACCTTGGGAACCCTGAAAACACCACGGGAACCCCGAAAAACTCACTGGGAACCTCAAAAAACAGCCCAGGAACCCCGAAAACACCACGGGAATCCCCAAAAAATACCATGGGAACCTCAAAAACAGCCCAGGAATCCCAAAAAACACCCTGGAACCCCGAAAATACCATGGGAATCCCAAAAAACCACCATGGGAACCTCAAAAACAGCCCAGGAACCCCAAAAACAGCCTGGGAACCTCCAAAAACACCCTGGAACCCCGAAAATACCACGGGAATCCCAAAAACAGCCCGGGAATCCCAAAAAAACAACTGGGAACCCCAAAAAACACCCTGGGAAACCTAAAAACACCATGGGAATTCCAAAAAAACAACTGGGAACCCCAAAAAACACCACAGGAACCCCGAAAAACTCACTGGGAACCCAAAAAACACCCTGGGAACCCTGAAAACACCACGGGAATCCCAAAAAAACAACTGGGAACCCCAAAAAACAACTGGGAACCCCAAAAAACGCCCTGGGAACCCCAAAAACACCCTGGGAACCTCAAAAAACTCCTCAGGACCCTCCCAGGCCCCCCCAAATCCCCCCATGAAAGGGGGGAGATCCCACGGGGGATTTTCCTTTGGGGTGGGGAACGGGGCCCATCCCCCTCCCAGCCTAACTGGGGGGTACCCCCAAACCTTTGGGGTGTCCCCCCACCCCCGGCTGCCCCCCTGAACCCCCAAATTCACCCCCCCAGTGGATTGATCACCCCGGGGGGCTTCTCCTCGGTGCCGGCCGGGATGGAGACCCCGGAGCTGATCGAGCTCCGCAAGAAGAAAATCGAGGAAGCCATGGATGGGTGAGGGGGTCTGGGGGGGATTTGGGGGGGATTTGGGGTTTTGGGGGGCTCGGGGGGGTTTGGGGGGCTCGGGGGGGTTGGGGGGGTTTGGGGTTCAGGGGGGATTTGGGTGGGGGTTGGGGTTTTGGGGGGGGATTTGGGGTTTTGGGGGGCTCAGGGAGGTTTAGGGAGCTTGGAGGGGATTGGAAGAGTTTGGGGTTCGGGGGGATTTGGGGGGGGCTTGGGGTTTTGGGGGGCTGAGGGAAGTTTGGGAATTTGGGGGAATTTGGGGGGTTTGGGGTTCAGGGGGGAATTTTGGAGGATTTGGGGTCATTTTAGGGGGGCTTGGGGAGGTTTAGGGAGCTCAGGGGGATTTGGGGGGGTTTGGGGTTCAGGGAGGGAATTTTGGGGGGTGGGGGGGGATTTGGGGATTTGGGGGGCTCTGGGAAGTTTGGGGAGCTCAGGGAGGTTTGGAGGCTTCGGGGGATTGGAAGAGTTTGGGGTTCAGGGAGGAATTTTGGGGGGTTTTGGGGGGATTTGGGGGATTTTGGTGCTGAGGAGGGTGAGGGTGTGAGGGGGGTCAGGATTTTGGGCTCAGGAGATTTTGGGGTGCTGAGGAAATGGGGGAGGGTGTTGGGGGGGGTTTTGGGGTGCTGGGGGAGGTTTTGGGGTGACCCCAGGGCCCCCCCACCCATCCTGAACCCCCCAAAAAGGAGCGAGACCCCCCAGCTGTTCACGGTGGTCCCTGAGAAGCGAACGGCGACAGTGGGCACGGCCATGATGGGCTCCACACACATCTACGACATGTCTGCGGTGAGACCCCCAAAAAACAGCCTGGGACCCCCAAAAAACAGCCTGGGGCACCCAAAAACACCCTGGGACCCCCAAAAACACCCTGGGGCACCCAAAAACACCCTGGGGCACCCAAAAAACAGCCTGGGATCCCCAAAAAACAGCCTGGGACACCCAAAAAACAGCCTGGGACCCCCAAAAAACAGCCTGGGAACCCCCAAAAACACCCTGGGAACCCCAAAAACACCACAGGAACCCCCAAAAAACAGCCTGGGACCCCCAAAAACAGCCTGGGACCCCCAAAAAACAGCCTGGGACCCCCAAAACCACACTGGGACCCCCAAAAACACCCTGGGACCTTCAAAAACCTCCTGGGACACCCAAAAAACAGCCTGGGATCCCCAAAAAGTGGCAGTGATGCTCTCAGGGTGACAGTGACGGTGTCAGGGTGACAGTGACGGTGTCAGGGTGACAGTGACAGTGTCAGGGTGACAGTGACACTCTCAGGGCGTGGAGGTGGCGCTGTCAGGGTGACAGTGACAGTGTCAGGGTGTCAGTGACACTCTCAGGGGTGACAGTGACGGTGTCAGGGGTGACAGTGACAGTGTCAGGGTGACAATGACAGTGTCCCCATGGTGTCCCCACAGGTGATGGGACGGAAGGGCCCGGTGGCCGAGGCTCAGGGCGTGGAGGTGGCGCTGTCAGGGTGACAGTGACGGTGTCAGGGTGTCAGTGATGCTCTCAGGGGTGACAGTGACGGTGTCAGGGGTGACAGTGATGGTGTCAGGGTGACAATGACAATGTCCCCACAGGTGATGGGACGCAAGGGCCTGGTGGCCGAGGCTCAGGGCGTGGAGGTGGCGCTGTCAGGGTGACAGTGACAGGGTGTCAGTGACGGTGTCAGGGGTGACAGTGACGGTGTCAGGGTGGCAGTGACACTCTCAGGGTGACAGTGACACTCTCAGGGTGACAATGACAGTGTCAGGGGTGATGGTGACACTTTCAGGGTGACAGTGACAATGTCCCCACAGGTGATGGGACGGAAGGGCCCGGTGGCCGAGGCTCAGGGCGTGGAGGTGGCGCTGTCAGGGTGACAGTGACGCTGTCAGGGTGACAGTGATGGTGTCAGGGTGACAGTGACACTCTCAGGGGTGACAGTGACACTCAGGGGGTGACAGTGACAATGTCCCCACAGGTGATGGGACGCAAGGGCCCGGTGGCCGAGGCTCAGGGCGTGGAGGTGGCGCTGTCAGGGTGACGGTGACGGTGTCAGGGTGACAGTGACACTCTCAGGGTGACAATGACAGTATCAGGGTGACAGTGACAATGTCCCCATGGTGTCCCCACAGGTGATGGGACGCAAGGGCCCAGTGGCCGAGGCTCAGGGCGTGGAGGTGGCGCTGGCCCCCGAGGAGCTGGAGCTGGACCCCACGGCCATGACGCAGAAATACGAGGAGCACGTGCGGGAGCAGCAGGCGCAGGTGGAGAAGGAGGATTTCAGTGACATGGTGGCCGAGCACGCCGCCAAGCAGAAGGTGACGGTGACAGCCGGGTGACAGTGGGTGACACTGCCCTTGTCACCCTCCCTCCCCTCCCTGGGCCACCCTGTGCCCTCAGCGGGGCCACCACGGGTTGGTGGCTCTGTCCCTGCCTTGTCCCCTCCCTGTCCCCTTCCTGTCCCTTCCTTGTCCCCTCCCTGTCCTCTCCCTGTCCCCTCATTGTCCCTTCCCTGTCCCTGTGACCCCCTTGTCCCCTTCCTGTCCCCTCTCTGTCCCCTCTCTGTCCCCTCACTGTCCCCCTGTGTCCCCTCACTGTCTCCCCGTGTCCCCTCACTGTCCCCTCACTGTCTCCCGATGTCCCCTCACTGTCCCCTCACTGTCCCCTGCTGTCCCCTGCTGTCCCCACAGCAGAAGAAGAGGAAGGCTCAGCCCCAGGACGCCCGCGGGGGGGGCAAGAAGTACAAGGAGTTCAAGTTTTAGATGTCACCGCTGTCCCCTTGCTGTCACCTCGCTGTCACCTCCCTGTCACCCCCTCCGGCACCACCCCAGTGTCCCCAACATTGTCCCCAACATTGTCCCCAACATTGTCCCCAACATTGTCCCCGTTGTTTTGTAAATAAAGGGTGGCGTCCCCACCACACCCTGCGGCTCTGCCTGGTGTCACTGAGGTCACCGTGTCACCGAGGGCCCCGTGTCCCTGAGGTCCCCGTGTCACCGAGGTCACCGTGTCCCTGAGGTCACTGGGTCACCAGGATGTGTCCCCAAGGTCCCCAGGTCACTGTGTCACTGGGACATGTCACCGAGGTCCCCGTGTCACTGAGGTCATCGGGTCACTGGGTCACCAGGACGTGTCCCCGAGGCCACCAGGTCACTGTGTCACCAGGTCCCTGTGTCACTGGGACGTGTCACCAGGTCACCGAGGTCCCCGTGTCACTGAGTTCATCGGGTCACTGTGTTAGCAGGTCACTGTGTCACCGGGACATGTCACTGGGACATGTCACCAGGTCACTGTGTCACTGGGACATGTCACCAGGTCACTGTGTCACCAGGTCCCCGTGTCACTGGGAGATGTCCCCAAGGTCCCCGTGTCCCCATGGCCCTGCCCCTGTCCCCAAGCCATGTCCCCCATGTCCCCTCGTTGTCCCTTTGTGACAGGGACCCGGGGGGGGTTGGGGACGGTCCCTGGGGTGGCCCTGGCTGGGGACAGGGTGGGGACAGGGTGGGGACAGGGGGCGGAGCCACCAGGAGCCCCCTGGGCTGTCCCCGCTCTGTCCCCCCCGTGTCCCCCCCGTGTCCCTGTCCCCCGTGACCCCTCGGTGACCCCTGAGGGGGCGTGGCCTCATCCCCTATCAGCCAATCAGCGCCTTGGTGGGCGTGGCCTCCGCATCGCCGGGCGTGGCCTCGCCTGACAGGAGGGCGTGGCCTCCGTTCCGCAGCGGGGTGGGCGGTGACCAATCAGAGCCGCGCGTGGGCGGGGTCGGGCCGGGCGCTGCCCAATCAGAGCTCGCGATGCGGCGAGGCAGCCAATCAGGCGCGGGGGGGGCGTGGCCGGCGCGGCGGCGGCGATGGCGGAACGCGGCGCCCCCCGCGCCCCCCCCGGGCCCGGAGCCCCCCCGGGACCCCCCCCGGGCCCCCCCGCGCCGCCCCCCGGGCCCGGAGCCCCCCCGGGACCCCCCCCCGGGCCGGTGCACATGAACCTGTTCGCCACATGGGAGGTGGATCGCAGCTCGCCCAGCTGCGTGCCCAGGTGAGGGGGGGGGCGCGGGGACCCCCCCGGGACCCCCCCGGGACCCCCCGAGCCCGGGATCCTCAGTGGGGAGGGGGCTTCGCCTTCCCCCGGAGGTCCTGAGGGGCTGGGGGGGGTCCCGGGGGGGGGGAGGGGGTCCCACCTTGGGGATTTTGGGGGGCTCTGGGGGGGTCCCGAGGGACCCTTTTTTGGGGGGGGTCTCTGGGGTAAGACCCCCCCTCCCCGGACCCCCCCCAGGCTGTTCAGCCTCACCCTGCGGCGCCTCGTGCTGGTCCGGGAGGTGGCCAAAGACCTGGGCTCGGTGGTCATCGCGGTCAAGCTGCAGGTGGGGGGGTCCGGGGGGGTCCTGGGGGGGTCTGGGGGGGTCCTGAGGGGGTCTGGGGGGTCCTGGGGGAGACCTGGAAGGGCCTTGGGGGATCTCGGGGGGTCCTGGAGGGGTCCTGGGGGGGGTCTGGGGGGGTCTGGGGGAGGTCTGGAGGGTTTTGGGGGGTCCTGGGGGGCTCTGGGGGGGTCTGGGGGGGTCTGGAGAGTTTTGGGGGATCCTGGGGGGCTCTGGGGGGGTCTGCGGGAGGTCTGGAGAGTTTTGGGGGGTCCTGGGGGGTCGCCAGGGCGCTGGGCAGGGCAGTCACAGCTGTGAAATTGAGGGGAGGGGGCTCTGGGGGGTCCTCAGGGGTCCCTGGAGGGGCTGGGGGGGTCCCCAAGGACCCATGGGGGGGGTTGGGGGTGTCTGGGGGGGTCTCTGGGGTTTGGGGGGGGGGCGCGAGGTCTCTTTTTATTTGGGGAGGGGTCCCCAAGGAGTTCCGGGGCTCTTTTGGGCGTTTTTGGGTTTTGGGGGTCCCCGCGGGGGTCCCGACCCTGCCCCCCCTCCCCTCCCCCCAGGGCTCCAAGCGGATCCTTCGCTCCAATGAGATCCCGCTGCCCCCCGGGGGCCCCCCCGAGACCGAGCTGCAGCTCACCTTCTCCCTGCAGGTGCTGGAGACCCCTCCCCACCGCGGGGACCCCCCAAACTGACCCCAAAATCCCCCCAAAATCCGCCACAAAATCCGCCCCAAAATCCGCCCCAAAATCCCCCCAAAATCCGCCCCAAAATCCGCCCCAAAATCCCCCCAAAATCCCCCCAAAATCCGCCCCAAAATCCCCCCAAAATCCGCCCAAAATCCGCCCCAAAATCCGCCCAAAATCCACCCAAAATCCCCCCAAAATCCGCCCAAAATCCACCCAAAATCCCCCCCAAAATCCACCCAAAATCTGCCCCCCTCCCCAAATCCGCCCCAAAATCCACCCCCACTCCCCAAAATCTGCCCCAAAATCCGCCCAAACACCCCCCCAAATCCCTCCCCGCTCCCCAAAATTCCCCCAAAATCTGCTCCCGCTCCCCAAAATCCACCCCCATTCCCCCAAAAACCCCCCAAATCCCTCCCCGCTCCCCAAAATCCGCTCCCGCTCCCCCAAATCCGCCCCCACCGCCCCGAACCTGCCCCGGGGGATGCTGCGACCCCCCCAAAACTCCCCCCCCACCCGGGTCAAACCCCCTCATTTGGGGATCAGAGACCCCTCCCCATGTCCGTGACCCCCCCGAGGGATCAGAGACCCCTTCCCATGTCCGTGACCCCCCCGAGGGTCCCTGACCCCCCCCAGGGACCGGAGACCCCTCCCCAAACTTCCCCCTTGTTCCCCCATCACCACCCGACCCCTGCCCCCGCTGACTCTGCGCCCCCCGGGACCCCCCCAAATCCCCCCAAATCCTCCTCCCCGGGGGTCCGTGACCCCCCCCGAGGGTCCGTGACCCCCCCGAGGGTCGGTGACCCCCCCCGAGGGTTCGTGACCCCCCCAGGGACCGGAGACCCCTCCCCAAACCCCCCCGCCCCATTCCCCCATCACCACCCGACTCCTGCCGCCGCTGACTCTGCGCCCCCCGGGACCCCCCAAAATCCCCCCAAATCCCCCCAAATCCCCTCCCCGGGGGTCCCTGACCCCCCCCGAGGGTCGGTGCCCCCCCGGTGACCCCCCCGGTGCCCCCCCCGCAGTACGGGCACTTCCTGAAGCGCGACACGAACCGGCTCCAGGTGATGCTGCAGCGCCGCAAGCGCTCCAAGCACCGCCCGTTCCTGGGCTACAAAACCCTCGCCGTGGGGCTCATCAACATGGCCGAGGTGGGGAGGGGTCCCGGGGGGTCCCGGGGGGTCCCGGGGGGGTCCCGGGGGGGTCCCGGGGGTCAAAAACCCCGGGGAGGGGCTCAGGGGGGCACCTCGGGGTCTGTAATTGTGGTGGAGAGAGGGGTAGGGGGGGTTTGGGGGGGATTTGGGGGGCATCTGGGGGGCTTGGGGGGACTGGGGAGGGGTCTGAAAGGGTTTTGGGGGTCTGGGGAGGGGTCTGGGATGGTTTTGGGGGGGGTCCCGGGGGGGTTTGGGGGGTCAAAAACCCCGGGGAGGGGCTCAGGGGGGCACCTCGGGGTCTGTAATTGTGGTGGAGAGAGGGGTGGGGGGGATTTGGGGGGGATTTGGGGGGGATTTGGGGGACTGGGGAGGGGTCTGGGGGGTCTCTGGGTGCTCCTGGGGGTCCCTGGGTGCTCCTGGGGGTCTCTGGGGGGTCTCCGGGTGCCCCCCACCCATTTTTGTGCCCCCCAGGTGCTGCAGCTGCCCAGCGAGGCGGGGCTGGTTGGATTTGGGTGCCCCATCGGGGGGTCTGGGGGGGTCTCTGGGTGCCCCCTGGGGGGGTCTCCGGGTGCCCCCCACCCATTTTTGTGCCCCCCAGGTGCTGCAGCTGCCCAGTGAGGGGGGTCAGGCGCTCGTCCTGCACCGGGCTCTGACCGAGCCCCTGCCCGTGGCCGAGGTCGGGGTGGTCGCGCTCTCGAGCCAGCCCGTGGAGCCCGAGGGGAAAGCCAAGGGCGCGGGTGGGCGCGGGGGGGTCCTGGGGGGGTCCTGGGGGGTCGTGGAGGGTCCTGGGGGGGTCTGGGGGTCCTGGGTGGGTCCTGGGTGGGTCTTGAGGGGTCCTGGGGGGGTCTTGAAGGGTCCTGGGGGGTCCTGGAGGGTCTTGGGGGGTCTTGGGGGGGTCCTGGACAGTCCAGGGGGGATCCTGGGGAGTCATGGAGGGTCCTGGGGGATCCTGGGGGCTCCTGGGAGGGTCCTGGGTGGGTCTTGAGGGGTCCTGGGGGGGTCCTGGGGGCTCCTGGGTGGGTCCTGGGGGGTCCTGGGTGGGTCTTGAAGGGTCCTGGGGGGGATCTTAGGGGGATCCTGGGGGGTCCTGGAGGGGTCTTGGGGGGCTGAGGGGGCACCCAGAGGGGCTTTGAGGGCTCCTGGAGGGTCCTGGGGGGGTCTTGAAGGGTCCTGGGGAGTCCTGGGGGGGTCCTGGGAGGCCCTGGGGGGGTCCTGTGGGGTCGGGGGGGCTCCTGGGGGGAACCTGAGGGGCCTTAGGGGGGTCCTGGGGGGTCCTGGGGGGGGTCTTGAAGGGTCCTGGGGGGGTCTGGGGGGGTCTTGGGGGTTCTGAGGGGTCTTAGGGGGTCCTGGGGGGTCCTGGACGGTCCAGGGGGATCCTGGGGGGGTCCTGGGGGGCTGGGGGAGCTCCTGAGGGGTCCTGGGTGGGTCTTGAAGGGTCCTGGAGGGTCCTGGGGGGATTCTGGGGGGTCTGGGGAGGTCCTGGGGGGGCTTTTGGGGGGTCTCAGGGTCCTGGGGGGTCTCTTTGGGGTCTGGGGGGGCACTGGGGGGGTTCTGGCTGCCCCCCCCCCCATTCACCCCCTCCCCAATTTTCCTTTTTTCTGCTTTTTTCCGGCTCTTCCCGGGGCTCATTTTTTGCCGCCCCTTTTTTTATTTGCCCCCTCCCCATTTTTAACTCCCCCCCCCCATTTTTCCCACCCCCCCCCTCCCCATTTTCCCGCCCCCTCCCCATTTCTGCCCCCCCAGATCGCTCCCCAGACCTGGACCAGGACTCGGAGGAAGATGAGGAAAGTTTCTCCTCGGAGCCCGAGGGCAGCGATGACGCCCTGCCCGGGCAGGTGCGACCCCTCCCCAATTCCGGACCCCCCCGGACCCCCCCCCAAACCCCCCCTGACCCCCCTCAGACCCCCCCAGACCCCCCCTGGACCCCCCCCAAACCCCCCCTGACCCCCCCCTGACCCCCCAAACCCCCCCGGACCCCCCCTGACCCCCCCTGACCCCCCCTGACCCCCCCAGGACCTGTTCGATGAGGAGGAGGAGCTGCCCAAGGGGAAGAAGACGAGGAGGAAGGGCCCGGGGGCAGCAGGGTGAGGGGGAGGGGCCGGAGTGGGGGAGGGGTCTCAGGGGTGGGGGAGGGGGCACCTGGTGGGTGCTGGGGAGGGGTCTCACGGGTGGGGGAGGGGTCTCATGGGTGGGGGAGGGGCTTTGGGTGGGGGAGGGGGCACCTGGTGGGTGCTGGAGAGGGGTCTCACGGGTGGGGGAGGGGTCGGGGGTGGATTTGGGGGGGTGGGGGAGGGGATGGGGGGGATGGGGGGGTCCCAGGGGTTTGGGGGGGGGGTCCCGGGGGGGGTCCCTGACCCTTCCCCGCCCCTCCCCCCCCTCCCCAGCACCCCAACATCAAACAGAAATTCGTGGCGCTGCTGAAACGGTTCCGGGTGTCCGAGGAGGTACCGGGGACAGGGGGGGACACCGGGGACAGGGGGGGGACACCGGGGACACTGGGGGGACACTGAGGGGACACCGGGGACACCGGGGGGGCACCAGGGGGTGACACAGGGACAGGGGGGGGACACCGGGGGGGGGCTGGGGAGGCACCCAGGGGTGTCCCCCGGTGCTGTGGGGGTGGCCCTGGGGGTGACAGGGCTGTGCCAGCGTCCCCAGGAGGGGTGACAGTGACCCCCGGGGAGGTGACAGTGACCCCAAGATGTCCCCTGAGGGGGTGACAGTGACATTGGGATGTCCCTGGGAGGTGACAGTGACATTGGGGTGTCCCCAGGAGGTGTCAGGGTGTCCCCAAGGGGTGACAGTGACATTGGGGTGTCCTCAGGGGGTGACAGTGACATTGGGGTGTCCTCAGGGGGGTGACAGTGACCCCGGGGTGTCCCCCAGGGTGGCTTTGGCCTCGATCACGTGTCCCCAGGGGGGGGTGACAGTGACATTGGGGTGTCCCCAAGGGGTGTCAGTGACCCCAGGGGGGTGACAATGACCCCGAGATGTCCCTGTGACACCAGGGGTGTCCCCAGGGTGTCCCCAAGGGGTGACAGTGACATTGGGGTGTCCCTGGGAGGTGACAGTGACATTGGGGTGTCCCCAAGGGGTGTCAGGGTGTCCCCAAGGGGTGACAGTGACATTGGGGTGTCCCCAGGGGGGCTGACAGTGACATTGGGGTGTCCTCAGGGGGCTGACAGTGACCCTGGGGTGTCCCCAAGGGGTGACAGTGACATTGGGGTGTCCCCAGGGGGGTGACAGTGACATTGGGGTGTCCCCAGGAGGTGTCAGGGTGTCCCCAAGGGGTGACAGTGACCCCGGGTGTCCCCAGGGTGGCTTTGGCCTCGATCACGTGTCCCTGGGAGGGTGACAGTGACATTGGGGTGTCCCCAAGGGGTGACAGTGACCCCGGGGTGTCCCCAGGGTGGCTTTGGCCTCGATCACGTGTCCCCCAGCGCGGATCCGAGCCGTGGCCGAGGATTTGGATGAACTTTACGATTCCCTGGAGATTTTCAACCCCAGCGACAGCGGCGCCGACCTGGACGACACCGACAGCGTCCTGAGCACCCCAAAAACCCACCCTGAGGTGATGGGGACCCCAAAACCCACCCTGAGCACCCCAAAATCCACCTGAGCACCCCCAAAAACCACCCTGAGCACCCCAAAACCCACCCTGAGGTGATGGGGACCCCCAAAAACCCACCCTGAGCACCCCAAAATCCCCCCTGAGCACCCCAAAAACCCACCCTGAGCACCCCAAAACCACCCTGAGGTGATGGGGACCCCAAAAACCCCCCTGAGCACCCCAAAATCCACCCTGAGGTGATGGGGACCCCCAAAAACCCCCCTGAGCACCCCAAAATCCACCCTGAGGTGATAGGGACCCCCAAAAACCCCCCTGAGCACCCCCAAAACCCACCCTGAGCACCCCAAAACCCACCCTGAGGTGATGGGGACCCCCAAAATCCCCCTGAGCACCCCAAAATCCCCCTCCGACCTGACAGGGACCCCCAAAACCGGCCTGGGGGGGACCCCAAAGCCCCCCAGACCCTCCCCCGGGTGCCGGGGGTCGCCCCTCCCCCCCCCGGTGCCCCCGTGCCAGCCCCTCCCCCCCGCCCCTCCCCCCAGGCCGTTCTTCGAGGGTCTCTCCCAGTCCAGCTCCCCAGACCGAGATGGGCAGCGAGGGACCCGCCCCGGTCAGTGCCGGACTGGGAGCACTGGGAGGGGACTGGGAGGGCTCTAGGTGGTACTGGGGGGGTTACTGGGAGCGCTGGGAGGGACTGGGAGGGCTCCAGGGGGTACTGGGGGGGTTACTGGGAGCGCTGGGAGGGACTGGGAAGGACTGGGGGGACTGGGAGGGACTGGGAGGGACTGGGGGGAACTGGGATGGACTGGGATGGGACTGGGAGGGACTGGGATGGACTGGGGGGCACTGGGATGGACTGGGATGGACTGGGAGGGACTGGGAGGGGTTTGGGAGGGACTGCGGAGCGCTGGGAGGGACCGAGCGGGGACTGGGAGGGCTCCAGGGGGTACTGGGGGGGTTACTGGGAACGCTGGGAGGGACTGGGAAGGACTGGAGGAGATTGGGAGGGGTTTGGGAGGGACTGGGAGGGACTGGGGGGCACTGGGAGGAACTGGGAGGGAACTGGGAGGATTTGGGAGGGACTGGGAGGGTTCCGGGGGGTACTGGGCGGTTACTGGGAGCACTGGAGGGGTTACTGGGGGTTTTTGGGGGGGGTCTCGGACACTTTTGGGGTCTCTCCCCCCCCCAGGCAGAGCCGGGGCCCGCAGCGGCCGCAGAGCCCCCGAGGAGGGGCCGGACCCCGAGGGGCTGGTGAGACCCCTCCCCACCCCAAAACTGCCCCAAAATCCCCAAATCTGCCCCAAAATCTGCCCCAAAAATTCCCCAAAAACTGCCCCGAAAATCCCCGAAAACTGCCCAGAAAATTCCCTAAAACTGCCCCGAAAATTCCAGAAAACTGCCCCGAAAATTCCCCAAAACTGCCCCGAAAATTCCCCAAAACTGCCCCGAAAATTCCCGAAAACTGCCCGAAAATTCCCCAAAACTGCCCCGAAAATTCCCCAAAACTGCCCCGAAAATTCCCGAAAACTGCCCCGAAAATTCCTTAAAAGTGCCCCAAAAATTCTCTAAAACTGCCCCGAAAATTCCCT